>JARJLF010000076.1:0-486083 GCA_029378395.1 Mycena leptocephala | reverse complement strand
CTGAGTAGATCTATTTAGTTTTTATCTGAATCGGTGAAGAACTGACAGAGATATAGGGAATTCTTTGGAAACATCCCAAAACAGAAAATTTTCGACCCGCGCCCTCGGTACTGACATCAGCTGTAAAGCCCCACCAGACGTCGAGTTTCGTGAAGAACTGGGCTCCTTTCAAACGATTAATGAGGTCGTTGATCAGAGGGATCGGGTACCGGTTCTTCACGGTCATTGCGTTGAGCGCCCGGTAATCCTGTACGAACCGGAGAGCACCGTCCTTCTTTTTGACGAAGAAGACGGGCGAAGCCATCAGTGACTTTGACGGCTGGATCCGGCCGGTTGCCAACCCCTCCTCAATGAACGTGTCGAGCTCACGTTGCTCGAGGGGTGAGATCGGGTAGACCTTACAGTTGGCCGGTTTCGCATCCGGGATGAGTTCGATGGCATGGTCCCACGACCGACGGTCCGGTAGTGAATCGAAGGCCTCTCGGTTGAAGACATCCTCGAAGTCACGCACCCACTCAGGAAGTTCATCCTTACCGGGTGCGGAGTTCTTGGCAAAGGCTTCGGCCAGCCGCTGCGAGACAGTGCTGGTTGCCCAGATGTCTTCCAGAGGGGAGAACTGGGTATAAAAGACCTGGTCTCCATCCTCGAGAGGGTCGTCTTCGTCATCCGAGTCGTCGGAGTCGTCTAGCAGGAGTTCGGGCAGGTCCTCCCGAACTCGTCATCATCATCCTCGCTGAACCGGTCGTCCGTGTCAATGGCGCAAATAGTCGGAACCGGTCCAGCTCGGAGCTGCCGGACGATGCAGGTGATAGTTTTCGCTTGCTTACGCTCGGCTCTGGCCTCATCGACACAGGTCATGCAACCGGACGGGCATCGGCTCATCTTGACCTCCCGGGTATACCAGTTGATCTCGGGGTTATGCTTCCGGAGCCAGGAGTACCCGAGGATGAGCTTTTGCTTACCAAGCCCAGTTACAGCAAGTTGGACTCGTTCGCTGTGACCCTTGTAACGGAGGACCAAATCACGACATCTCGATGAAGCCGGCTTCGTTGGGGGAGCCGTCTACATTGAACACTGGAATGGGTTGTGAGAGCCGGCGGACCGGGATCCCGCTCGCCTTAACGTACTCGGAGTCAATGAAGTCGGAGGTCACCCCACAGTCGACAAGCCCATCGAGTGAAAGCTTCACGGCATTGTCGGCCTACTCGATCTCCAATGGGAGGTGAAGGGAGTTAGCACCAGATGTCGCAGCGACCGTATAGCGCTTAGGAAGTTTGCGCTCCCAAGCAGACTTACGGGGCGGACGGGTGGCTGGTCCGGTCGGCAGTTTCCGAGGGGCCGATTCAGCCGCTGGGGAGGTGGAACGACTGGTTGGTCGTCTGGGTTGGGGGGTGCATCTATCGCTTCAGTTGATGCAAGAGGTATATTGTCTGACTCGTTACATAAAACGTCGAAACGATTAGGGGACGCAATCGAGGGTGCACTGCTCACTCGCCGGGGAGGGGAAAATCCTCCGGGGCAGGTTCGTCAGTGAGGGCCTCAGTCGTGGCAAGGCAGGCCACACACGGACGAGTTCGAGGACTTAGTCGACCTCGCCAGCTTTGAAGACGAACTCGTCAAGGTCACGAAGTATCGGACTGGCCTCGACCCGGCAATCAACCTCGCCATCACCGGCTCGAGCGACCCACCCAGCCTCAAGGACTACGCGGCCTGGCATGCCCAGGCCTACCGGCAGTATGAGTCGCACCTCCGTGCTCGTAACGCCAGGGGACCCGGACGTCACCCGGTTCTGCCGGCCCGTCCCCAGACGAAACCAACATCTCTCCTCCGAGCTGTCGGATCACCTCGTCAAGCATATCGGTTGTCCGAACATCGGCCGGTGCCGGGCATCTCGGGCAAAGTGATATGCATCTCCGCAGCGGAAGCAGCCACGGTGCGGCACATGGTGAGCATGGGTGCGGTCTATGTCCATGGGGACCGGAGCTGGAAGGGGTGGGGCAGCGACCTTTGGCTGGGGTGTGGGAACGATTCCTGGCGTGGACTGGTTCGTCTGGGGACGGGCCGGCAGAACCGGGTGACGTCCGGGTCCCCTGGCGTTACGAGCACGGAGGTGCGACTCATACTGCCGGTAGGCCTGGGCACGCCAGGCTGCGTAGTCCTTGAGGCTGGGTGGGTCGCTCGAGCCGGTGATGGCGAGGTTGATTGCTGGGTCGAGGCCAGTCCGATACTTCGTGACCTTGACGAGTTCGTCTTCAAAGCTGGCGAGGTCGACTAAGTCCTCGAACTCGTCCGTGTACCGGAACACGTCCCGGTTGCCCATATGGTAGGCGCGAGACTCGAGCTTGTGCAAGGCGTGGTCCTGCTCGTTCTCCTCAACAAAGCGGAATCGAAATTCCTTGACAAACATCTCCCATGCTGGAAATGGAAACTCCACCTTGGCTGACTGGTGTTCAGCCCAACGTTGCGCCACAGCTTTGGCCATGAACGACATCGCATACCGGACAACCTTTTCCTCGGAAAGTTCTCCATTCTCCACGAAAGCCTCTGGGACGAGCCGGGCATATGACCGGACGGCGTGAAGAAATGCCCGGCCCTGCGTCCGGTCGCCGTCGAAGACGAACGGGGGTTCGGTCAGAGGACCGATTTTGCGCCGGACCCGCCGGTTGTGCTGTATTGCGTGAATAGTCCTGGACCCAGTTCCAGAGCCGTTTCAGCAAGGGATAGGGCAGGCGAGGTTGCGCGTTGTTGCTTTTCGAGTATTTTGGTGAGGCTGGCTAAGGTGGCCTCGATCTGGTCCATCCGGGCATCGGCAGCTGCTGCGTCAGCACCGGGCATGGTAGAATCGGGAACAGGGGAGGAGGGGATAAAATTGGAAGTTGGGGTGGTGGGAGCACTGCCACTGTGGTCTGGGTTAGGTTAGGAACTTGGCATTCTGACACTGGCCTCGCTAGCGTCGGCATCTCAGGCAGTAGTGGTGACCTCGCTAGCCTTGGCGTCTCCGTCATAGGCCCCTCTGGTGTTTACGGTAGGCGAGAGCTACGCGGTTCGATTTAAATCAAGAACCGTGGTTCGGCTGTGATCTCCGGCGCCTTCCGATACACACGCCCACCTCTTAACACCCACCACCTCCCGCTCGTCTTAAAGCCGCCGTTGCCATTGCCGTTGCCTCCCGCCCATCGCGCCGCCTCCGCCACCTCTTGTAGGCCACCCTCCGGACCATTTGTGCCCTCGTACATGACCTCAGTTCAAAACTTCATAATGTCCTGCGGCCGCTTTATCCTGATCTCCACACTCTATGAGACATGGCTTCGGCAGACTGGAGCATCATGAGTCGAGTCTTCGGGGGGTTGTGGTACTGCTGTAGATCCATGTCAGATGTTGCTGAGTGGAATATAAAACTCCCTGCTTTCTCTCCAGCTTATTATTATCCATTGCAACCTTTCAGTCAAATCTTTGGTGATTTTAAGATGATATATACAACTAGCAGAAATTCCGAGGCATGGACTCTAGTGGTAAACTGTTAGCGGTTCGCCATCTCCGTTTGATTCACTATCAGACAAATCTCCATTCTCTCCCTCCAAGTTCCCATCTTCCTCTCCATCCTTTGGCATGACGAGCGGATAAGAAGTGTCCAAAGACAGGGAACGACACAAATCCGTGCAGTTGTGATCATGAACAAATGTCTCTATGCCTTCCCGTCCGAAGTCCCCGACTCCCGAGTCTCTGGAGCAATAAAAAATGAATGCAAGAAGAAAAAGGTATTGATCAACGCACCCGTCTGCAGTATGCGTCATCAAATCGAACAGGACGAGACCATCATTGTTTCGGACAAGGCAGGGCGTCCCTGAAAGGATGGATTAGCGATGTGAAAGCACACTGTGTAAAAATTACCTTGTAAGTCTGCAACGACAAGTGTGCGCTTGCTGTAGCCAAAGACAAAATGAGCGAATGCAGAAATTGTTGCGCTACGAAGATCTCTGCGATGGGAGTGATGGACCAAAGTGCCACTAAATTTAATCACAGTGCTCGGGCGCTTCCTCTCCACCAACCAAGTCAAGCCGTCATCATTTTCAGTTATCAAATGCACTCCTGAAGCAGTAGATGGACGGTCAACCTCGACAGCAAGAAACGCATCTGTGAAAGCAATATCTTTCAAATTGTTAGCAAGGGCCTGCGCAATGTTTTTGAACCTCACTTGTGTCAACTCTGATATCTTTGCGGCTTTTGCAGTGACGGTAGAATGCATCAAGCATCCATTTGCCGATTGCGAGCCTTTGAATCTCACCCTCAATCTCAATCCGATTGGCTTCAACCGACACTTCGACCTCCGAGTTGACAGCAAAATCGTTTTCCGTCAAAGCGAGCCTGTAGAAACACTTCGCTACATACTGATCGCCGTTCTCAAGAATGAGCTATTGGAAATCAGACATCGTTATCACGAAAGATAAAAAATTACCCACATCAAAGGCTTGTTTCATGGTACCACTGCTAAAGGGCTTGTCGAAGATATGTCCACGGAAAATGTCGCCGGTATCAATGAGTGTAGGGTTTCCGGTCTGAATAGCAGTAATGCAATTAATTTTCTTGAAGGTGATTGGGCTCTGAGTCTGGACTGCAGTGCGACCGGCTCGTGCCGAGAGAGAGAACTCTGAGCTCAGAACTAATCTCGGAAATGATCAGAGCTATCAAGGAAATTTAATACAAATAAACCTCACCTCCACCCCCTGCCAACGGACGAATTTGTTTGTTCTTTGGAGCCGCCACGTTCTTTGAGGACTCTGTGCGGCCTCGCTTGTGGCCCGTAACTTCACCCATTTTGGAGGAATAAAGCTGAGCACCAGAGGTTTCTTGATTTTCAATAGCCTCTTTACGTTGTAGCCACTGGTATGCATTTACACTCAGAAATAATCATGAATAATTAGCAAAGGCGGCCTACCGCATCGTAGTGTATATATAGTTCAAGACAAATGAACGGCGAATTTTTTGCTGTTTTCAAGAAATGTTTCCACTTTTTCGGGACGTCGTGAAGATACATTGGTGCATTCGATGGAGTACTGTGATACGTGTAGAAATCTCCCAGCGTCATAGTAGAAGTATTGCGATCCAAAAGGCGATTGTCAGACCAACGAAATGAAGTTTCATCGCTGAAAAATCAACTTTAGATCTCGCTTCCTGGATTGGAGGCCACCTACTCTTCAAGAGGAACCAGTGTCTGTTGTGTCCACTCAATATTTACGGCTTGCACAACATCGGATTTTATGTCTATACATACATCTAAGACCACCGGAACAATGATCCCGATTCAACTTACCATTCAAGAAGAGGTTAGCCGACCACTTTTTCGATGCGCTGCCAAGTCTGGCATCGAGCTTTGAATTTTTGCTTGACCGCACCTGGAGGAAATTCAAGGTAAATTGGGTCCTCGCACAAATCACGAATCATCTACCTCCCAGCAAATCATGATCAGTGTATCACCCGGAAGTCCACCACCATGTTCGTGAGCGAGAAGTGTGCTGGTGGTCAAACGTGTGCCGGCACAGGATTTTTCGAGTTTGGGTTCGCAGGTGGAAGCTTAAGACGTTCACGGGTTGCATCCAGGCGAGCTTTGTCGGCCTCATTGGCAGCGTTTGCCACAATTGATGGTCCAAGAGGTCCCGACCTGTTCACAACTGTCCTGACTCGGAAGCTACAGACGATCCTACAGCTGAATCGGATTCAAGGCATGTCCAAAAAAAGCGGTGATATCAATGAACACTTACCACGAGCCACAAGAGTGCAGGTTGCAGTTCCGCAGGTTTGATCGAACCAGGGGCCGGAGGAGCCATGTTGCGCCGAGTTATACCGCATAATAAGCACTGTGGCCAAGACTAAATTACGACAAGTGAGAGAAAAATATGCGAAAGATCCAGAGACACAGACAAAAATTTCCTGATACTCCGCCGAATCTCGGGTGTGACCGTGAAGCTTGATACATTTTGGGCAGTTTCCGCTGGCTTGGCGAAGTGGAAAGGGCTTCCCACAGTCATCGCACTCCTTTGCGTTGTCCGTCTCAGAGTCAGCCATGGCAACTGAGCAGAAGAGAAAGAGCAGATGCTGCCTTTGCGAAGAATGTGTGCGAAAATGAGTTCAATTGGTGATGTTCTGCCGAAATGATTCAGTATTTCTTTTTAAAAAAAGTTGCGGTACCGAAAGAACCTGCTAGAATTTTCTTTGTATATTTAAAGGTGCGAAGAGTCATTCCGGCTAGGAGTTCTAATTTTATTGTGTTTGAGATTTCAAACCGTGGGCGAAACGTGTCCGTACCTCTGACAGAACCAACACCATGCCCAATCCAACGGGAAAAAATGGTGCAGGAGAAAAGAACTGTAAGAGTAGCAGCTGTAGTTGCAACACTCACCTGAAGCATTGTAGATCCTCCCGATGAAGTTCTCCGAGAAACTCTCTTGAAGTATGTTCGTCTGGGTCTTACACAAGCGAAGAAAGTGGACCGGCTTGTCAAGGACCACAACCTATCTATTGGGTCAGTTCAATGCTATTTACTTGCAAGATAACTCACTGACCGTGTCGATACTAGGACGACCAAATTAAATCAAATTGAGACTCGACTCAAAATACCCTCTGTCCGTAAAGACCCGGCACCACGAGAAGTCGCAGCGCAAGCTGTGGCCGATGAACTGGACAAGGATGTTATGCAAAACAACGGCCCCAATTTTATCAAGTCTAAATTGAAGGACAATTTGGTGATGGTCAAACGGTGAGTCGCCTTACGGGTAGAAGCCAATCTTGACTCTGATGTGAGCAATTTGAACAGAGACGATGTCAGGCAACTCATGCGTGAATGGCAGCCTCTGGGGGCGGAACACCGTTATCCAGGACACAAGAAAAAGAAAATCTATCAGCATCCTCTCTCAGCTTTGGGACCATTTCATGAGGTCTCTTCAGATGGACATGAAAAGCTCGGCAAACAAGCACTCAAAATGGGTGATGTCGGGCTGCCGATTTACGGATGGAAGGATAAATGGACCACATATCTACTGAAGCTTGCCGTTGTTCCCAACTGTCGGACCAACGCTGCCATTGGACACCTGTTTTTGGATTTTCTCGAAGAGATTGAAGGTTCGTCGACACATTCTTGTATGCTGGCTGATGTTAATGATATTCTCCGGCAGGAATTCCGCTACAAACCACAACGGATAAGGGATCAGAAATAGGCTGGTTGAAGGCGATGCAGACTGCTTTACGGTGCGCTTCTTTCTTGACTGGGTTCTGATTCGGTAACCAATCTAAAACAAGCGAGCAACACGCGCCGGACATCGATCTCGCTGTTTATCCGGCACATGAGTCCATTAAAAGTATCCACAATACCGTTATTGAGGCCTTTTGGCGATGGCTGAGGGAGAAACTGGGAGGAAATCTGCGAGATCACATCTTGCGTGGCAAGACAGAGCGTATCTTCGATCCCAAAGTGGCCTTTCATTGGTTTGTCAGCCTCGAACCACATTTGTCGCGCGATGCTGACTCAACTGAGGACAGCGACCTGTTCAATTGGATCTTTCCACCATTGGTTCAAGCTGAACTAGACGAATTCCGTACCTATTGGAACCAGCACCAGGTGCGAAGCCAGCCGAACAAGAACATGCCTTCCGGACACGTTCCAGCTGACGTTTTGGAATATCCCGAACTGTTCGGGGGAATAAACTGCTTGATCAAGGTCCCGAAAGAGACCCTTGGCCGATCTACGGGTATTCTTGACGGAAGAGGTGGGGCCAAGGAGCGAGCATCTGAAATGGGTAGATGATGAATTTGCCGCTATTGCAGAAGCTGTTCACAAGTCGATTGGCTCCCCACATATCACACTTACAAACAGCTGGGAAATATTTAGAAAAATGTTGGCAGGTATAGAGAATCTCGGAAACGATGTAGTTTAACTTCTGCACTAACAATATATTGCATGCACATCTTGTTCAAACACCGGGCTCAAACAGATAAATGTGAAATGAGTTGGTCCACGCTCTGTGCTCCGAATCACGGTCATAACTTCATGGTGGATGTGTTTGAGGAGCCGCCACACAGCAAACAAAGGAGTCGTATGCCAGAGATATGCGCGGGACAACGGACGAGACAATTTGTTTATTGGAGGTACGGACACTTACACAGAGCTACTGACCCAGGTTTCTTCTCCTTTCGCCTGTTGCTAAAAAATGGGTAAGAATCTTTTGATTCAAAGGAGCGGACAACAACTGACTTCTTTATATGTGATTTGATGCGGGGTCTGAATCGACGTGGTGTCAGCATACCATCGGTGTGAGATACACCCTCTGCGGAACATCAGAAGCTTGAAAAAAAAAAACCAGTGACGAAATAACCGACCATTTGAGACACGGTTTTATCATGTCTTGTTTGACAGTGCGGCGCTGCACCGCAAATGTAGGTCGGATGGCCAGGATCACATCAGAACCCTAGGGGAAAGATTTGAGTATACTTACTGTGGTAATTTTCTCAGAAGGATTGCGCCGAACTGACCTTGAAACAGACAGGTTTGTCTGGTCTGATTTGGCCGAGAGTCGGTGCCAATGTGGTCAAATGCATGGCGTGCAGCCCAAAACACTTGCCCATCCCACGGAGACTGACCTAGGGGTGCGCTGAACATCATTCCAAAGGGGCTCAGGCAACAACTGAGCTGGAGTGCTTGCCTTCTCTGGCGCATGATTTCAGAGACGGGTTTGGTGGGGTCAGCGCGTGTGCGCAACACAGCGAAAATTGCATCCACTCGCTGCAAGACATCATGGCCTGTCCAAATCTACAATTCAAGGCGCCCGGTTTGCGAATGGATGAGGAAACAGAAGCATTTTGCTTCTTGGATGTGCGCGCCAATATACGCGCCTAATCATCAAGTACTCGATGACTGCATCTGGCCGTGTGATTGAAGTTGCGGTATTGAGACACCATACTGCCCTTCTTACCTTCGTCAGACGGTGCTCCGAACATTCAGTCGGTGGCGGCGCCACTCGGGGGCGGGAATCATCGGCGCGGTCCCACGTCACTATGATTGCGTGAGAGTGGTGGGAGACGGGACGAGCCGCAGGCGGCGCAATGGGTGGGAGGCAACGGCAACGGCGGCGGCAACAACGACGGCAACGGTGGCGGCTTCAGGACGAGCCGGGGAGGTAGTGTTGGGTGTCAAGAGGTGGGTGTGGGTATCGCGCCGGAGATCACAGCCGAACCGCGGTTCTTGATTTAAATCGAACTGCGTAGCTCTCGCCTACCGTAGGTGTTCGCCGCTGGCCCCGGGAAGGAAGTTCGTTCCAATTGAGGATCCGCTTGATTCTGATCTGGATATTACCACAGCGCAGGTGGCAGACCCTGCAATGCGCAACATTGGATAAAGCCAATTGATAAACGTGGCTCCAGGTGAGGGTGCAATTGCCGCAGTGGAACAAAGCAAAGTCGTTCCACAGAGACACAAATTCCAATTCAGATATTTGTATCTCCCGACTGGCGTTGCCTCTTCATGGGCTATGTTCTGCTCGTTCATCATCGCCTCGAGTTGGGTGGTAGCAGCGTAGCGAAGATCGCCATTGTTGGGCCCCAAGGTCTGCGCTGACGCTCCAATCATAGCGGCGGCGGATCCCTGGAGCTCAGCCCCACCATTTCGCAGGGTTTTCGCTCCTTGAAAGAAGGGCGGGAAATAACAGCCAGCCAATAGGATTCTACTGGTGGCCTTGACGATTCCGAGGGATCCAAATAATGATAGTGGAGCAGCAGCAGAGAGATCGCGCCCGCAAGGCCGGATTTTATTTCTGGAATTATATTAAACTGCTTGCCTGGGAAACGAACTCTCAAGTCCCGCCAGCGGGCCGGTAGAGAACTATGCAAGTGCCGCGATCAATATTGATCCCATTATTGCTTGTCTTTCCTCGACGCCCTGTTTGCTCCGTTCCGATTCCCTCGCCAACCTTGCAGTTTAGGTGTGTCGGGTAAGGCACTGTGAGTTGCAAGTCACGTATTTCTAATTTGTAATACTGCGGGCGTGGTGAGCTCTCGGGTCCGAGTCTGCGGCGAGATTGTACTACTCAGGTGTGTGCGGTGTATTCAAGTTGGGACTGGACGGGTGTCAAGGATTTCAAATATTAATCCTTGATTGTATTTTGCCTGACTTACCTGTGTGAGAAAGAGAGACCTGGTGGTCTTCCGTGCACAGTCCGCAGCTGTATCCACTGTTAAGGAGCAAGCGAGTTATAATGCTCGTTCGATTCGAGCGCAGGCCATTCGAATGTCGGAGCTAGCTTTTTCTGTCCAGAATCTATGATAAAAATGTGTAGATATGAAAGAGAGACCTAACCATAGCATGCCTGGCAATCCACTTTTCCAACTCACCCACTCCTGAACACCGTTCAAAGCCCGGCTCTACTGAAGCTCTCCAGTAGGAAATAAAGGCCCATGGTCTCAGTCCGCGCCTGCATGCAAAGAATCCGTGTTGAGATACGACTTCTGTGGGATACGCTCGTTCGAATCGAGCCTGGCCCTTGGAGTTGTAGGAGATATTTTATTATTCCCGGCTCGAATATGCAGATCCTGTGCTCATATTGAACAGTTCAAATACCTGGTAGTATGTCAACGCCCGGCTTCCACTTTGACTGCCTTACTTGTGCTGCTGCTATGGTATGAGGAAAGAGACCTGGTGGTGGATTGTCCATGCCTGCATTCAATTATGAGTTATACAGTATTATTAGGAAATGCTCGTTCGAATTGAGCCCAGGCCATTGAGTGGTGGTTCAATTTCGAGTTGGGTTCGATCCTTTTTTTTCTTTTCTTATAGATCTGCCTGCACACGCTATGCGCCGCGAGTAATAATACGACTGTGCTTCTCGGTCCGACTCGAGAGTGGTGGTTTGTGGTCAAAACGCTCTATAGGAGCTTCGGCGCACGTGATGTGCGCGTTGGTGGGATCAAATAACAGGGACAAATCCACCAGAGCTCTTGCAAAGCTCTTGTCTCTGAGCTTGTCGCGTCTTTCTGCGCGTGATTAGCACGACTATGAATCCACTGTCAGTCTAGCTTCGTTGCTTCCGCCCTACGTCACGCTCGGGAAGAGCGCTCTTGTCGATTGGCGATGAAATTCGGAAGCGTCCTCCAGTTAGGATGATTAGGGATGCGCATGGTCATGGTGCGGGTCGAGGTCCGTGCTCTGCTGTGCTTTTTTGTCTGCACTAGCTCACTTTTGGGGCTTTTCTTCTTCTTTTCACTTCAGGTTACGACGTCATATTTCGACCTACTCGACCTTCCCCACTCACGGAAGACGCCCTACAGAGCTGTGTCGACGTCTCATCTCCCTCCACGGCCACTCGCTCCCTTTTGCACTCCTACGCGACGTGGGTGTGAGCTGTTAGACCACCATAGCGTGGTTGCGGGCTTGCATGTGCCTCATCGTCGATCATCCGCTCCTTTCCCAGTAGACGCAAGCGCGCCCAGGTCGTGGCCCGCGCGAGGAGTGAAGGCCGGAGATCGAGTTGATGGTGCATTCGCAGCGGTGTGTGTGTACCGAAGCGCGCGTGAGATGTGGATTGTCGGCTCCGCGCTTGGCTGACTGAAATCGCTCCGCGTCCCTCTCCTCCTCTTCGTGCGGCACGACCCTGCCTGCCCCTCCTACCTGAGCGTGGTGCTCCCGTGTGCGCGCCCGACATCCGCCTCTCAAGATTCAAGATTTAGGACACCATACCTCACCGGATGCGGCTGTGTGGCGCAGAACGACTACAGGAGGGAGGGGTGGGCGAATGTGAAGCATGCGACGAACCAGGAAGAAGAGCTATGTACGTTCTCCCCTCTTTCGTTCACTCGCGCTTATGCTGACGCTCCTTAGTCTTCCTCGAGTGTCACGCCCGCGATCCCGGAGGATAGGTGGATAGGCCGATGGACACCCTTGCTTTCGCACCGAGGTACGTTCCTTCGTTCCTCTCACCTCACACCCACCCTTCCCGTGCGTTTGCTCACCCGTGCTTCGTAGCTATGTTGTTACTGTATCGCATCACTCACCCGTCTCGGATTCGCATCACACCGTGGGCGTGCGCGTCGAGGAATCCGAGTGCGCATTTCACCCTCCTGCAAGGCGTCGCGCAGACAGGATGACCACACGCACTTCGCCCCGTTGGGCGCGGTCCCTTCGTATCGCGCGTCCCCTTCGTATCGCGACCTCCCCTTCTCCTTCGTCCGAGTCTTCCCCTGCTGCCCTTGATTGCTTCCTGGTCCGATCTGAGTCTTCTCCTTGCGCGCGCGCGCGCCTCCTCGCCGCTGGGAAGGCACTTCACAAACGCCTCGCGCCTCGCGTCGGTAGACCTAACTCGGGCAGGCGAGCGGGGAGGTGCAAGACCACGCCCCTCGGGCGTGCTGCATGTGCGAGGGCGATGGCGTACACTGCCGTGGATGGCAGGCGCGCCCCACCCCTCCCTTTCGTTCGCCGCGCCGGGCTCGCTACGGGCTGGACGCGCAGGGGTGCGCGCTTGTCTGGGTGCGGGTGCGGGTGCGGGTGCGGAGGCGCGGAGGTGGAACTCGACGGGCGGGAGGAGGATGAGCTTGGGTGCGTCCCCCTCCCTGCCTCTCGTCCTTCGCCTTCGCCGCGGCGGGAGTTACGGATTGTGGGTCGTGCGGGTGCGGGTGCGGGGGTGGAACCCCACAGGCGGAGGTGGAGGTGGAGGCTAGGTGCGCACCGCGCCCAGTCTCCCACTTCCCTCCTCTCCCTCCTTCTGCTCCTCCGTCCACGGAGCGCCGCACTGGCTCTTGGATCTCGTCTCTTCACCAGGCGGCGTTCACTCCTCTTCACGGACGTCCTCGATGTACTGCCGGGTGGGAGGAGGATGAGCTTGGGTGCGTCCCGTGCCCAGAGATCCCGTCCTCCCTCTCCTCCTTCGCCTTCGCCGCGGCGGGTATAGGAGGTGCGCTGCGAGAGGGGCGGGAGTTGCGGATTGTGGGTCGTGTGGGTACGGGTGCGGGGGTGGAGCTCGACGGGTGGAGGAGGCTCGGTGCGCACCGCGCCCAGTCCCCTACCTCCCTCCTCTCCCTCCTTCTGCTCCGCACCCCCACGGAGCGCCGTACTGGCTCTTGGATCTCGTCTCCGCACCAGGCGGCGTTCACGGACGTCCTCGATGTACCTCTGGGTGGGCGTCGTCTCTGCAGCTCATGCCGTTCATGCGCAGACTCTCGGCTACTCGCGCGGCGCGGTGCGGAGTCGAGGAGGATTGGGATGGAGACGGAGATGAAGATGAAGGAGGCGCGGAGGTGGGGGACGCTGCTCGCCACATGCTGGGTATCTCCACTCTCGACTCTCGGCGTATCTGATCTTATACGTATCCACAAAGGAGCTCGGCGGGTCCCGGAGTCCATGCCTCACCCGCTCTTTCCTTCGTTCACCAAGGCGGGCATGCCTTCTTTCCCGACGCTGGACACATGCACATGAAATTGGGTATCCAGCCGACCCTCCATCCACCAAGCTTCACATACACTTGGGCGAGCACTAGGCGCCCGCTGAGGCGCTGTGAGGGACGTATCTCATAGCGGGCATAGGACCCCAAGGGCAGGAGACCTTGGGTGCAGACCCGGGAGCGCGGGGGCGGGAGCGGGTTGACGGTACTGGATGGCTGGACGAGGTGCAACTCTATCGGGGGCGGGACGGGGACGGGGACGGGGATAAAGCGGAGGATGCGCGACAACGGGAGGCAAGTCCTTTGCACTCCTTCCTTCCTCGCTTGCCCAGTCTAACTCTCGCTTCGTGCTTGTCTCAGGTGTCCCAAATTTTCATCCACCTGCTCTCGAGCGGGGCCTTGGATTGGATGTCGTTTATCGGATTCTTTGTTCGGGCCTCAGTGGTAGTGGGGCGGCGATGTCGGTTGACGGTGCAGGTCTTTAATGCACGAAAACGGGAGGTAAATTATGCTCTTTGCACTCCTTCGCCCTCGCTCGCTCATTCACACTCCCTCAGGTGTCCCGGATTCTCATCCACCCACGCTCGGTGTTACTTTCATCCCCCGCGCCATTGGATTCGCGCAGGCATCTCTTTCTCGCGGACGGGCGCGGTGGGCTTCGTCCCCGCCGATGCTCTCCTGCCGGATGCCCTCGATGCGCACGCACCCTTCCCTGCCGAGGCGAATGTATCAGTCCCACCCGAGGACGTCGAGGTACACCTACTGTCACTGTTGCGCCCCCAACCCGTGATACGTCCTTCACAGCGCCTAGGAGGAAGGCGTGCTCGGCCAGGTGTAGGCCAGACCCCGCTCCAAATAAGTGCGCGCGCGTGTGCGGCGTGGGGTCTGGCTGAGGTGCAGCAGAGGAAAGAGAACGCGTGCATTCGTTGGATAGCTGTGGCGGAGAAAGTGCGGAGAGGGGCACAGCGGGAGAGGATGCGCGTAGTGGGAGAAGCGGAGGTGGAGATGGTGGGTGCTCGCTGCGCCTCCCTCCTGCGCTTTCCTCGACGTACGCGCACATCCGGCTCGCTCGCTCCCTACCCCTGCCTCGAATCCCCATCGGAGTGCAGAGCGCCGGCGTCGGTGGGAGTGGGGGGTGCCGGATTCTGGAATCGCAATGTTCCTTGCACTTCTTCCTTCTTGCCTTGGGTGTCCCGGATTCTCATCCACCCGCGCTCACTGGAGACACACCGCTCGTCTTCATTGCTTTCATTCCTCGCCCCATTTTTCGCGCTGGCGTCTATGTCTCGCGGAGATGCATCTATCTTCCTGTAGACGGACGTCTATTTCCCCTGCGGAAGACGAAGACGCTGCAGATGAAGGATCGTCCGCCCGTTTTTCAGATCCCTCAGCTATATCGCATTCACCTGCTTCCCTCGGCCCTGCTCGCCTTCTACTCACGCTGTGCTCCTCCCCCTGCCCGTTGAACAGACGCGACTGCAGATGCACCGTCAATATCCGCGGGCGTAGGCGACGGTACTTCGGAGTCTGTTCGCGCGTCTGTAGTAAGGCATCGGGGAGGAGCCTAGCGCAGGGCGAACGCGGGAACGAAGATGGTGGGAGGATGGAAGCTGCGCTCGTCCGTGCCCGCCCGCCGGGATGCTCCCTTGCCTCGTTCGCCGCACCCGGCTTGCGCATCTCGTCGCATTGCCCTGCTTAATAGCTCATTAAGCTAGGCGGTCCGCTGATTCACGGGCGTCTCCTCCTCGATAGGCTCTTGCGGTCCGTGATACTCTCCCGACCTGTCCGAAACGTAAGCCGACGCAGCTATGCTGGATGCGCAGGGACGGATGGGATGGATGATTCCCACGCCGGCGGAGGCGTCCGGCTTCAGCTTCACCCCTCCCCGTGTTTGCTATCATTCTGCCCCTCGTTCCACGATCCGCTGCGACTGTTACAGTCTGGAAGACTCCGATTTCCACTATCCACGCGATGTTATCCAAATCCGATGATGTCCTTTTACTTATCGGCCTGTATACCTACGATTCCATCCTTCACCCATATCCATTCGGCTCTCCCTCCCCTCTGTCTTTCTACAATCCATTTTTCGTTTCTTTTCCTGTCCACTTCCTGATTTGGATGAGCTAAGACCATTGGCGTCTAAAATCAACACGCGCAAATAACACTCAGAGGACAAGAAAGAAAACCTGCCGTATGGGCCAGTGGGGTTAGCTGTGGGGAATTCACTGTACAAAATTGAAAGGGTATACAATTGAGGCCCAGTGGTAAATACCAACCCGTTGCCGTTGACATTCGACCTGATACAATCAGGGAAGAAAAACATCAAAATTTGTCAAAATTGCAGGACAAGTGTTTAACGTTTAGCTACCAAATCCCCTGCTTCAAAACTTCCGTGTCGCCCGTTCGCCTGCATCTCTTGTTGAGTCGTCTTTGAATCCGCTCAGTTTTAAACTAGTCACATTTACGCGGCGGATGTGCCTCATCCCGAGCGCGCCGCCCAGCGTTTTTTCGCTACAAGTTATCCTCATGCTGACCGCCATCGCCGCGGCTCCGCCTCGAGCTCCTGCAGTCGAATACGGATGGGTGCGAAGGGGGGCTGTCCTAATGCTGGGTCTCTTGTGGATGTTCGTTAGGAAAGATAAAGAAAATCACAAACTAGTAATAGTAATTTTCCCCGGATCGGAGGTCCAGAGTTTTGCCCGGATCGCAAGGTATACGGAACTAAAAATTCGTCTATTGTTCTTCCCCGGCTGCAGATGTACCCACTATTATCCTTCGGCAGGATCCACGGCCAGAGTCACGGTATTCTCTTGGGCTCCAGATTCGAAGTTGAAAGTCATCCTCGGTAGTTCGACTGTCCATCTCGCTCCGATCCTGTTGATTTTCAAATCAAACCAAAGATATTTTATTCCAAGCCAAGGACAAGATTATCCTGAAACACGATGCGTAGCTAAAGCCTGAGATGGCCAGTGTTCCATGGATCCAGCCGGGTTACACAAACTCATCTCTCCTCCGCCTGCCCTCCGACCTGTCAACCCTCTACCTCCGACGTCGACTGCTCGCCTACCCCGAACGCGATTGAGGTTGGATCCCCAACGTCAGGCTCATGGTGCCAGCAATCTATTCCCTGCAAGATTTTCTTCAAGCGCGAAAGGATGTTCTGAGAGGAGTCGGTGGTCGACGTAAATTTGCGTTGATAGCCCGTGAAGGCATCTTTAATTTTCTGCCGAGCGTCAGGATTGTCGAGCCAGGGCCAAAAGCGATCGGGGGAAGGGCGATAATAATAATCATAAGAATCACTGATGGCTGTATTGAGTTGGAGTTTTTTGCGATGTGAGTTCATCTCTTCTTCCGTTTTTGCGCCTCCTGCGTAGAGCCTCCAGCACCGGCATTTTATGATGACAGGGAGGAGCTCCATGAACTGCTCTGCGGCGACAATGCTGTGAATGCTGCTCGCTAGCCGCATCTGGTGGACGGGGTGAATGGGAGCAAGGGGGATGCAGCCCAATGTGTCCAAAGTTTCGACCGCCATGTAGGGCAAGACATCGAAAGTGCACTGCTCAAGGTATGCCGCAACGACGACTAGACAAGCCTCTGATACCCGGCGGGTCCATATTGCCAAACACTGTGAGCGCGATGTTTCGTTCCGCACCTGTGCGGAACGAAATTCATTCAGAATTTGGTTCGCTGTTTCTGTGGGGAATACATGGCCAGAGTAAGCTTTCCTCCATCGTTCTCATTCTTGGGAGGGCCTATAGGAGCCTCATTTTCAACAGAGCCACGATGGAGTCGGCATATCGGATGAAGGGGGTTTCTGTAATTGAGAGTGCCTTCAGGATCGATTCATTTGAAGTAAAATGCGAACCAGTAACAAAATCGGCATGTAGAAGGAAAGCTAGGCGCCACAATGCTTTAAATGATTCTTCTCGTGGTTCCGTTAATAGAGTGTTTAGGAAGCACTGCCAGAGACGAGTTCTGGCATCTGTGCCCAGGAGAATATGCTCCAACCGCTCGTCGGAAGTGCGGCGATTTAACAAGACGATAACGGCAAGGGGAACGCGGTCAGTATTAGTTGGGCGCCAGAGGGATACCAATTCTGACATGCTTCTATAGATCCACTCGGGGTTCTCGAGGTCTGTCACAGTATTCAATTTTTCTATCTGGCTTGGTATAATATCGTCCATCATGGCTTCAACGCATTCCTTGAGAGAGACGGGGACTGGATAGGATACCCGAATAATTGAGAGTGTTTCCTCCCAACGATATGGCGGAGACTCCAGGTGAGATGTTCGGGACAGATATCTCAGTATGATGCGAGAAGGAATCTCAGACAGGTAGGTGTCGACCAGTGTCCGCAGGGAAGTAACACTGCGTGCCACCTGGTATATATCCCTATCCGGAATAATGTCGAGGTCCGTGAATTTCCAATATATTTCGATTAAGTCTTTTGTGATTTGCTCCAGCTTCGGACTGCCAGTCCTCGGCGGCTCAAGCCCGGTTGTAAGATCATGTTGGAGGTTGGTCAGCTGGCTCTTCACAGCGCGGTACGTTCCCCATAACATTATTGCCCAAGCAGATGTAGCATATCTGAGAATGGCCAAGCTTGTCAAGTCCATCATCCTTATGTGTGGGAAATCCACGGCTTCGGTGTCCGATCCCTCGGACGACGAGAGACTGGCTATAGCCCAAAAGGCTTTGTAGCAAGTGATTAGACGACATTGAGTGGTGTCTGAGGACAAAACGCCTCCGCGACAGCTGCCGTAGAGAGTTTTGAGTCGCTCAAGTAATTGAACATCGGGATTGTGAATGAGACCTCGGATGTGGGGTTCATATGGATAGCGCCTATCAGTGGGACCCCATAGGAGGTCAGGAATTGCCTCCACAAAGGGTTCCAATTCAGTGTCATCGGCGAGCGACTTGACAGTCCAGACCAATGCTTTAAAATCCCTCTCTTTAGTGGGCTCCATCGCAACACGGGACATTGCTTCCACCATTGTTTCATCCGACGATGAATGCGCGGTCGCGTCGGTTGCTCCTGACTCATTGACATTATCGGACTGTGGATGCCGTCTGCGCCAGAAGGTCTGAAATCTACGGAAGATCTTCCAAAATGCCCCGGAAAGCGGCGTGCGGTACGGGCAGTCCAGGTACCGCACAGGGAGGAGAGTCACGGTGGAATATACCACTGCCACAATGCCTAGAACAGTAGCAGCAATGGCGGTCATGGCAATATTCACAGGGATAAGGAACGCGATGAGGCCACAGAAGAAGAGGAGTAGAGATCCGTGGAGTAAGAGGGGGATGATCTCGACCACTGTGTGCATCTGAAATCGTTTGAGGCCGTAATATAGATACGAGAAAATGCTTGCGCGGATGAGGGGCGCAGAGCACATGTCAGCCTTGTGGAGGAAATCGCGGGCCCATTGCTGAACGAATGTTGCAATGAGTGCACAGGCTAGACTAAAGCCTAAGCTGATGAACCACAACGCGTTGCAAATGAGAGATGAGGCGGATGGCTTGAACAGGGTGGGTGGAGGGACAATGTATGCGCTGCTGTTGGCAGACGCCACGAGCTGCTGCGATATCTGACTCAGCAGTTGTACAGTAACATCGCCCGAATCGGGATTGAGCGACTTGTAGCTCTCAATGAGAAACGCCGTCAAAATGGAAGAAAACAGAGCAGCCTGTTGGCTGCACGTTAATCCATATTGCCCCGAATTATAATATTTCTCACAAAGATGAGGAGCCCCTCCATATCGCTCTTCCAACTCTCCACCAATCCTTTGTCGTACTTCTCTGCTTCGGACACATACACTGCCCAAAGCTTGCCGGCTGCTGCCTCATCCTCGGAATTAATGGCTGTGGGGAGACATTAGTCTAACGGCACTTGTTTCATACCGACGAGCGCACCTCGCTCAGCCATGGTCGTCAATGGTGAAAGCTAGATGTCGGCATGACGGAAGCCCGTCATCATGAAAGTCCGGTCAATATGGACCACGGTGGGGGAAGTCTTTCCTGTTTTGTAATTTCCGTCCCTAAGAAATACAATGTCGGTCTAAAACTTGACTACTTGTCTTAGTAAAACTTTGCGACGAAATAACAAAATCACGATCTCGAATGTCTCGCGAATTACAAATCCATAAGTGTTACGGA
The DNA here is from genome assembly GCA_029378395.1 of Mycena leptocephala. Taxonomy (NCBI): domain Eukaryota; kingdom Fungi; phylum Basidiomycota; class Agaricomycetes; order Agaricales; family Mycenaceae; genus Mycena; species Mycena leptocephala. The sequence continues at coordinate 466,515 of JARJLF010000076.1, read as the reverse complement.
GATCGAGGTGCCGTCGCGCGCGAGGTTACGGACTTCGGCGTAGATGGCCTAAGGTGAGGGAAAGGTTAGTGATGGATCAGAGGGAAGGGAGGAAGGCGAAGCGAATGCAAGGGAAAGAAAGGAGCGCAAAGAGCACGAGGAGAGAGTCGACGCCGGAGAAGAACTCTCGACGAGCGTGAGCATCACTGCAACACACCCACACCGCCCGTGATGGAACACCCGTAAATCGAGCGCGCTCAGGCCTGCGGGACTGGTGCATCTTCCACGCGCCTCACCACCTTCTTTCTCCACTCAGGAGCGGCACGCTGCATTCCCTCGACGGTCAATCGCGCTACCCGCTCCTCCCTCGCGTGCAAGTCCCGCAAGCACAAGCACAAGCCGGGTCTGTGAGCCCTGCACCCACGCTCCTCCTCGCACTCGACACGGGCGCCTCGGCGGACACTCAGAATCAGTCCCCGTCCCAATCTGTGTGCACATGCACGAGTCTCGCTGCCCCAGCTCGCCGCGCCTCGAGCGTCCCGCGCGCGCAGCACGTATTGGGCCTCGCTAGCCTCTCGGGCAGCGCCATCGAGCGAGTCATGGTGTGCTGGTGGCACAGTGCGAGCACATCGCCTCCTCCTTGTCGTTCGCCAGCTGCGCTCCACAAACTTCATGCGGACGCGTCTCGCAGTGCAGTATGCTTGACGAGCCCATTGCGCAAAGCCGCCTGCTCCCGATTTTCCTCCACCACTACTTCCTCTTCCACCGCCAACAGCTTCGACAGGAAACAAAGTAGAGACAGTGCTTCTAGTCGCGACCCACGGCTTACCAAGTGGAGCTCGCTAAGAGTATAGGTTAGACAGGGCGGCGGGAGAGGGCAGGGGAGAGAAAGGATGAGAAGAGGGAGAGGGCGGAAGACGCGCTCATGTGGCACGCGGCACGGAAACCATGCAGCGCGCTGCGCTCTGGGTCGCGCAAAAGCGATGCAGTATCCGCATCCCGACAGCATTAGGCTGGAGTCAGCGTATGTATAACGCGTGTCCCATCGCCAACGAACGCCCGCACACATCCACAGGCCCCCTTGCGCCCCGTCGCTCTGCAAGCTTGTCACGGGCACCGCATTTTGGCTTCCCTTCTGGAAACGTAGTCCCGCAAATTGCAAAACCCTGCCCGCGCAATAGATAGCAAGAACACCGTACCGGCGCGGCTGCTGGAGCGCTCGAGAACCAGGAGGATAGGCGCGGCGCCGCCGACATGCATCGCGTTCTCTTCCGGTAATATCGGGATGCGAGTCCCATCGACCCCGACCTCCACATCTTCCGTGTGCACGCTACCACACCATCATACGAACGCCCCGCACTATCACTCTGGCCGCTCCCCTCTCCTCACCGCCCAGAGCACACGTCCGTCACGCACAATCACAATCCCAGCCGGGTCCATGAGCACCGCACCCGCTCCTCGCAGCACCCGACACGGGCGCCTCGGCGGATACTCAGGATCACAGTCCGCATCCCCGTCCGCGCACCGCCCCGCACGACGCGCCACGCCTCTCGCACTGCGCCAGCAAACGAGTCTTTGGTATGCATATAGCCTGGCGACATGGTACGAGCATTTCGCCTCCCTGTTCGCAAGCACGTCCGCCAGTCGCTCCGCAAGCTTTATCTCTGGCCCCGCGCTGGCCTCCGACCGCCAGACGCGTGGCGCAGCGCAGTATGCTTAAAGAACCTATTGCGCGCATCCGAGTTTCTTCCTCCTCCACAGCCTCCTTCTGTCCCCAAAAGCCTCGAGCGCCCCACGCGTGCAGCACTTATACGTCTCGGATCTCGCACTGCGTATGCTCCCGGGCATCGTCATCGAGCGAGTCCGGCCTGGTGACACGATGCGAGGACATCGCCCCCTCCTTGTCCGCAAGCACGTCCGCCAGCGCTCCGCAAGCTTCATGCGCACGCTCTCTGGCCCTGCGCCGCCCGCCCCCGACTGCTGGACGCGCCCCGCGCCTAACATGCAGCTCGTTAGCCCAGCATGGCCGAAGATCCATTCTATCGCGCGAGGCCGCCTCCTCCACCGCCTCCACCACCGCGTCCTTCCGCCCCCCAAAGCGTCCGGAGAAAACGAAGCAGAGAAATGGAGAAGGACGCACCTCCATCGCATACTTCCGGTGCTTCTAATCCGCGACCACAGGCCACGGCATTCCCGGGTGGAGCTCGCTAAGAGAATAGGTTAGTAAAGGTAACGGGATAGGGGAGGGGAAGAGGATGAGAAGAGGGAGAGACGAGGATGAGACGACGTGCTCCGTGGGCGCGGAGACCATACAACGCGCCGGGGAGTATCCCATCCCGACAGCATCAGAGCTGGCACAGTCCGAGTATAACCCATGCACCACCAACGAGCTCTCGCAGGCGCGCGCAGGCCGTCGCTCTGCAAGCTTGTCGAGGGCACCATCCGACTTCCCATCCGACACAGTCGGGCAAAGCCCCGCCCGCGCAAAAGACGGGAAGAACACGGTACCGGTGCGGCTGCTGCTGCGCTCGGGCGCCTGGAGGATAGGCGCTACAAAGCTGTAGACACGCGTCCGCGTTCTCATGAATCATGAGGACCTTTTGGTAATCATGATACAGGGACGCGATGCCGATCGACCGCGACGACATCTTCCGCGCACAAAGCACACCGCGTCCGCCTACTCCGTCAAACGCCCGCGAACGAGACTCCCGCATCGTCCGCACGCAATAGCACCACCATCATACGCCAGCGAATGGCAAAGCCCCCAGGAGCGAGACGCTGCATCGCCCACGCCCGCGGCTCAAGCACGTCGTCCCGAGCTGTGCACGCGACACCCGCGAGTCGCACCGCAGCGCACACATCCGCGCGCCGCCCAGAAAGCCATAAAGACGGAGAAGCAGAGCAAGAAGAGGGAGGGGGCGTATCGCTCACCTCCCCTCCCATTCCTTAAGACGGCAGCGCGCATAGTGGACGGCAGTACGAAGACAAGGAACGAGTAAAGGAGAGAAAAGAGGAGAATACTCACATCATGTCTTTCCTCCTCGGCTTCCCAGGCTCGGTCTGCAGGTAAGGGGTCTAGGAGCGGCTTGCTGGTCGCGGAGGCAGGGCGCGATTCTGTGCGGACGTTAGCGTTATTGTCGCGGATGGCAGTGGAAGGAAGAGGAAGGGAAGAGGGAGAGGAGGAGCAGGGGGAGGTAGGCGAGACGGATGGGGAAGGAGCGAGGCTGGGTGGAGAAGGAGGGGAAGGAGAGCGGAGGAGGTCGAAGGCGGATGAGCTGCCTTAGCAGCAATCCTCGAGACCAGGTGCAGACGTGGCCGGTACTGCACTCGACGGCGGCAATGTGGGGTCAATGATGATGATACACCCACTCTGCGACGCGCGCACCCGCGCTGCTGCGACACCCGAGTAAGCGCAGTCGTCTCCATTATCCAGATGTCGGATACATCCTCGAGCGCACACGCCGCGCGCGTCTCCAAACGCATCCGCTCGTCCACATGGCTTCGGCGCGACCGTCTCTTTCTCGAGAGAAGCCCTCCCCTCCCACACGCCTCCAAACGAAAAAAGAAAGCCACGTCAAAATGAAGAGCAGCAACTCACGTTTCCCCGCTTCTGATCAGCATCATAGGCGCCACGTCGCGCGCTCGACGTCCGCGCGAGCTTGTCGTAGATCGTCCTAAATAAAGTATACGTCAGACCGGATTTTCGAGGGGTAGAAATACGGGGAAAGACGCGCACTCTCTCATCCATGCCCGGATCCAGCAAGGGGTCCACGAGCCGCCCGTGAGGTCGAGTCCATCATTGTTTCATGGAACCTGCCGTCGACGCGGCCGAAGACGCCTGCGTGTTCGTGCGAGAGTGCATGAGGCAATGCAGACCGCGCGCAAGCACAGTACAGTGGCTTTGAAGCACAGGACGCCGTTCAAGCTCAAGACGTGGGTGGCTATGTGGATGCGCGTATCTAAATTCAAGATAAAAACGAGATAAAAGCAGGAGGCTCACATACGAATTCAATCCACATCCCTGTGCTTCCCTCATGCAGGCAATTTCAGCGTCTCCTATAACTCTTGTCCTCCCATTTCTCATCGATTTTTGCGAAATTCTTCGACATGATAATTCGCCCGTCCAGCAAGAGCCCAAATCAATCCTAAAATCGCAGGCGTCCTTTCAAGTGCACCTAGAGTCCATGACCGAGTCCAGACGACTTGGAGGTGCATTTTCTGCGTTTAGGTAGTGGCTCAAGACGAGCAAAAGCTGCTATGTGCTAGGGCAAGATGCAAAGCGAAAGTGGTGATCTCGTTGCAAAGCAGTTCAAACTCCGCCCGGCCCGGAATCGTTCCGTAATTCCGAGTCGGCTTTTCATTAACGACTTCCATCTCAAGCGTTTCCTAGTTTCTCCCTTGGTCTACGCAGGCTGGGTACCTCGACGCGCTGATTCAGGGCTCACTCCACGTAATTGAAGTGAGTATCGAACCCCTATGTGACGACTGGAATGTCTTTGGGCTCTTCTCGTCAGTCTATGGAGCCATTGCGACGTATCCAGATTCCAAGGAGGTAATTATATAATATCTCGACACGGCAGTCGATTCAAGGCTCAGAAAAAATGACACCAATGCATCCTAGATTTCCTAATCTGATTTTATCGACGATTCCGTTGTCCACACGACGGAAACTCAAATACTTGCGACCAACTTGTCTCTTGCCCATAGTACGAGTTGGTTGCTGGGCAGACTATCGGAATCGACTTAGAGTCATCGAATATTATAACTGGCTTCCTCCTCCCCGGATAATACAGCGAAAACAAAGTCAACTCGATCTGGAGCCCGAAACTTGTGCTTGATCCCACGCAGGATTTTGTGGCATTCGTACTTGCACTTACGACCGTCCGGAGGACCATGCTGCAGAGCAGGTACATATACCATGGTGCTTCCCTCCGCCCTTCAATACCAAGAACTCCTAATGACGGCGTAACACATATGGACTGCGGAAGGCTGCGGACATAGCATGCGCGGCTTGTGCACCCTTTTCGACCGACAGCGCTCGCACGGCTACAGCATGACTGCCAGTGGACCGTAAACGCCCATTTCATCCTGCGCATGCCTAATCGCCCATTGTCTGTCTTCAATTCCCGACGAATTCACAAGTTTGTTAGATAGATCTGTGGCACTTCCGCCGCGTTCACCGTTCACCGTTATTTACTTATTTGAGGGGAAGAGAAGACGCGAATACAGGGGAGGAATTATTCGCGGGGTTGTCGCGCAGCTCAGACTGCTAACTGCTAACAATGACCGGATCTTGGAAGCCCTCCGTGACACATGAATAAGTGAGTATTAGTGTGTATCTGGACACGATATGCGTATGTACTAGTTTTGAGCCTGGTCTATCGGTATCTGGTCTATCAGTATTTGGAGTACTGTGGAGGGGAGAGATTAGGGAAAAGATAGGGAGGGAGAGGGCGAAGGACATACCACAACACTGTCCTCGACGTAATGCGTGGAGCAGTCTATCTCGGCGAGAGGAACGATACGTGTCCGCTTGACTGTGAAAGATCAGTCAGACGAATGTGTGATCCAGGCCAAGACAGCGACTAACCAAGCTTGTAGCCGAAATAGAGGATGGCGACGAAGGGGATGTTGATATAGTCCGAGATAAACGACTGGTAGTCGAATGGCTTGGTCATAAAGGTGGTGTAACCTGAACGCAGAATGAACAACTGAGCAATGAGAGACCACATGGGACACACCATTGAAGAAGGTGATGACACTGAACGCAATCAGGACGGCCCAGGCACCGTAGGGCTGGGTCCATGACTTGAATGGCAGTTCGTCACGGCTGAGGCCTTGCACCTTCATGGCGTTGTCTGTCATGACATGAGGAAGGAAACCAAGGGATCAAGATTAGAGGGCACGCACACCACCGGATGTGCGACACAGCGATACCAATCCATGTGATCATGGAACCGAGGGTGGTAATGTTGGCCAACCAGTTGAAAGCGTCGTTGGCGCCCTGCTTACCGCAAGCGAGGTATGCGAGGCAGGCGAAGGCAGAACAGACGGCAAGAGAGAAGACGGGGACACCGTTCTTCATGACGCGGGCGAAGATACGGGGCGCCTTGCCTTCTTGTGCGAGCATAAATAGCGCACGCGAGGAAGAGTACAGGAACTCGTTGCCAGAGGAGAATGCAGACGTGAGTACGACAGCGTCTTCAAGTCATTTAATACGACATAAGATGCAGAGACATGAAAAGCCACTTACTGATGATGTGGTCGAGGACCTTGATGCCAGACGTCTGGATGATGATGACGAAGGGAGACTGGGCAGCGGTACCGCTGTCATCCGCGTTAGCCTGGAGGAGATGCTCGTTGTCACGGGCAAGGCACATGCCCATGAGCAGGATGGCAAAGACGTCTAAAGTTGCAGGTTTGCGTTAGGACCACATTCGCGTCGAAGGAATGTAACATACAAAGAAGGACGATACGGTAGAAGATGGCCCGGACGGCGGTCTTCATGGTGACACGGGGGTTGGAGGCCTCGAGACAGATCATGGCAAGACCCTCCATTCCTCCGTCTGAAAATAATATTAGACTTGTGAGGGCGATTAGAATGATACGAACATACAAGAGAAGGCAGCCTGGGTAAGCACCGCCCAGAACCCGAGGAAACGGGCTTTGGATGCAGGAACAACGTTAAAGAACGTGTTGTTGAATGGATTCTCCCTCCAGTAGCGGAATCCGCGGCGGTCGTGGTCAGGCGCACCACCAAGGTCGATGACGAGGCACATGATGATCAGGCCAATGACGGTGACAATTTTGATGGACGCGAAGACTGGTGCCCACAATCAACGACAGAAGTATGCGTAGAAGAATCAAACTTACCAAACTCGAATTCACCGAAGTACTTGACACCGGCAAGGTTGACGAGGATAATACCGATCAACATGACGGTAATGTAGATGGCCTTGTGGTTATCGTTCGTGTCCCAGAAAGAGACGACAATTGAGGCGGCAGTAATCTCGACGGGAGCGCTTATTACAACCTGGAACCAATACTGCCATCCCATAGCGAAACCCATGGCGGGGTCAATGTAACGACTCGAAAACTCGATGAACCCTCCAGCGGAAGGATCCCAGACCATCATTTCTCCCAGGGAGTACCTGACGCGCCCGAACAAATCAGTATCGATGGAACTCCAGTTGGATTGTGGCGTACATCATTAATCCGACAAGCATGCCAACGAGAAGGTACCCTAGAAGGGCGCCAACAGGGCCACCGTTGGCCAGCGCTTTCCCCGACTGTTCAATTTGAGTTAGCCAGAAGAAAAAAGTTGTTGATCGAGACGACGTACACTCAAAAACACTGAACGATGAAAAATTAGAAACTAGAATAGAGATGCACATAAGAAATAGATCGTACATCCAGTACCGATGGTCCCCGCAATGGCAATCATGGAAATCTGCCTTCCCTTGAGGGAGCGGTGCATGTGGCCGGTGTCCTCATGAGGGACGACATCCGCGGTGACGATCTCAGCGGAGTTGGTCGCTTTCTTCTCAATGTCGTAGTCGGGCGAATGAGACATTTCGCAAGACGGCAGGACGGGGGAGACGACGGGGAGGGGTAAACGCTCCAAAGAGTGAAACTCCATATTTAACACCGTCTCGCGAGATCTGATGTGCCGATCCGAGCCCCATTTGAATGGCTACCATCAAGAAATCAAATGATGGACACATGGTTCGCGGAGAGATAAGGCTGCTCGTAAAATCGCGGTGTGGTCGATACCCATGTTTCACCTGCACCAGGGGCGCATCACGACGAATTCGCCAGGGTTGGTCGAAGCGAAAGAGAGGGACGGAAACACTTTTTCTCGTGTGAGTGACAGCCATCAGGAAAACCGAGGCATGTAACCATGGGCACTATGGGCACCATGGGGCACTATGCAGCACTCCATGGTACTCTGTGAAAGGGATGAACCTATGCAGCACCTGCATAGTGTTGCATAGTGGCTCATAGTCGGCCATAGTTGGGGTTTTCCTGATGCCGCGACGAACCGTAGGCGACGTCGGGGAGCTCATGAGACCGAGCAATACAATTGGGCGGGGTAACGGCCGGATCGCAATCATTATGCACTATCAGTGCTGCTGTATTTAACCGCTTCGATAAAGCTGTATTATAGCCAACTGTTCACTCGATAGCCATATCCATTGGATATATCCGAAATACAACTGTAGATCAATTTTGGCTATAAATTGTCGTGTGCTGGGAAAACATCACAGAATCGCGGTTCAACTTGGTTCCAGCCACGGGCTGGAACGTGAAGAGGGACGGCGAGTCTGTGGGAACAGCTTAGCCCTTGGGTCCTGAAAAGACAGAAAACGTAGAGACCGAACTTTCGGAAGCGGAGACACCAAGCGTGAATCAAGGAGAAGTTGAGAACGGCGCATCAGAGATTGTTGATCGCCCTTGGGGATTGCCGATCGGGTCGTGTGCCCATTGATACAATGTCTGCGACGCTACTTCGCAAAAGACTTTCAAGAGTCAATGAACAGCAACCTATGCTAACACCTTGCTACTTAAAAAGAGAAAGGCCTGGCACGGGTGGGCCCAGCCGGTAATTCATCATACGAGTTCCGCGAGTAAAAATAGATTTTGATAGAATTACCGGATGGGGGCGAGCCTACCGCATTCGCAATCTGCTGCATTTGGCGTTCACATCTTCGCACCCATATGGTAATTTCGATCAGCGAACGCGCGCAAGACCCACATTTTTGCTTCAGGTCCCTTGAGCTCGGGTTCCATTGCATGAACGGCGTTTAAGCCTCGATTTGGATGTTGTTCAACCCTCCTCCTCAAGTCGGACGGGCGAGCGTTGTGTAATCGCTGGGGCGTCCAGCGTACTAAAACGAGTCACCGCGCATGGACTGTAACTACCCGCTCCTTTCCATGCTCCCTCCAATACACAGAGGTAACGGGATCTTCGGCAAACGCGTTGCCAGGCGCGTGTTGCAGGTTGCGGGCCGAGCGCCCAACTGCGGAAGCTTACCGACGTCAACGGTTGACGTTTCTCCATCTATCCTAGTTTATATATGCGACCGGGGGCGGCAGGTCTGAAGCTGTCTGAAGCCTAGTCTCATAACTCTCGCCGACCTGTTTCGAGGTGAGTTGGAACGTTACAGCCTCCAATCCGCGGGATTTCCGCCTCAAATCTGGGCACATCGGCTATTGACAACCATCCTAGGCGTCCCTTCCAGTCTTCTCTAATTTGCCGTCTCTTTGTTTCTGGGCCTCGAGTTATTTTCCTGGAGCCTTCCGGCCTCGCCGCTTTCCATATGAGATCAGGCCCGAGTCATTTCCGCTTGTGATTCAAGCCTGCGCTGATATATGTGTGGCGGCGCACTTAATCTGCGCGTCGGGGACCCGTCGCCGTGCATCTCCATGGCAACGCGCACTGGACAGCTTCGTCGGTTGGCGGTGGGAAATACCCATTAGGGTTGTAAGACCCCCAGATACATGTCAGAGATGTCGGTGGGAGTATCCTGCAGCTACCTTCAGCAGGTGCTGTATATATTCTTTTGAGCCGTTATTTATTAGGCTAAACCCCAGTGTGTTCTGCCCAAAGTTCGCCCACAATCAACTCAAAATTCAACAAGTACGTATGACGATCATAACCACTTCCATGTGGTTGCATTTTTGTCTGGCGCCGCATCTAATTTCCGGACGCGTTGAATGTACAAAAATGCTACTGACCGCATGTGATCCTAAATTACCTTCCTCAAACTACTTTGATTTAGACCAGGCTCAAACTGGCGCAGCATTTGGGATGCCTTATTCTGCGTGCGAATATATGACGATTTACAGGCCATCCAGCTTTCCTCTGCAAGGTTATTAATGGGTGTAATAGCCCGCAGACCTTTGCACTCAGGGGTACGTCTTCAATATAGACTGAATTCTAACAAACATTCCACTTCCTGGGCCCAGACCTCTTCTCTTCGCCTCAAAAAAGCGATATTATCGTGATATGCCTCGATGTGAGTTCAATGCGCCTGGTGCATACTCAGGTATACCTCAACTATGCTATGAAATGTTTGCTTTCGAGTGCACAATTTGAATGCAAGTGTTGCGCAAATATCAAACTCGAATCAGTTTTCCGCTGCATCCAATAGGTTTTTACCGAGTTCAACCTCAGGTGTGATGTTCAGATTTCTGTTGTGACATTGGACTTGAAGCTTTGAGCTCTTATCTTCAGAGGAAATAGAATCTCCGAGGAACTCACAACAAGACTTCAATGGGTCGAGCCCAAGTGGATCTTCAGTTTGATTGGCGTTGATGCGTTCAAGAACGTGATACGGTCAGGTGGGAGCTGAGCTGGATAACTTTGCTTTGATGTGGTAATACTGAAAATACATGTTGCCGCCCGTCAGCAAAAGAATGGAAAACGGCTAGTAACACGGACGATACGGCAACTATGTAGTCTCGAATCCTAGTATCATCGGACCTGGAAACTATGAGCTCGTTCTGAAAATCCATCTCTGCCGAGGTTTGAGGTACGACCACGCCTATTGTGTAGGTCTGTTTCCTGCCCCGCCCAGAAAGCCGCCAAAAACACGACAAAATGAGGAAGAGGAGCAAGACGAGCGGCAGGTGCGTATCACACCACCGTCCCTTCCCATCCCCGAAGACAAAAGGCCAAGTGGGAGAGGAGAAACCGCACATAGTGGATGGCAGTGCAGAGGCAAGGAACGAGTAATGGAGACGACAGAAGAGAAGACGCACATCATGTCTTTCCTCCTCGGCTTCCCAAACTCGTTCTGCAGGTAGGGGACCGTCTATGACCGCGGGGGCTCTCGGGGCTCGGCGTGATTCTATGTAGACGCCAGCGTCAGTGTTGTCGCGGACGGGAGTAGAAGGGAAAGGAAGGAGGAGGGAGAGGAGGAGGAGGAGCGGGGGAGGTAGGCGAGGCGAGGAGAGGAGAGGCTGGAGGAGGTCTAGAGGCTGGAGATCTAAGGGGATGGCACGCTGCCTTGACAGCGATCCTTGAGGACCAGGTGCAGACGTGGCCGGTACCGCCGCCCGACGATGGCAATGCGGCGTCGACGATGGTGGATACACCGTCTACGAGGCGGCGTGTGCGCCTGCTGTAGCTCCGACGTGCGAGTAAGCGCAGCCGTCTCCGTCATCCAGACGTCTATGCTCGAGTGCACGCGCCTCCCGAGTCCCCAAACGCATCCGCTGATCCTCATCCGTTTCGGCGCGATGGTCTCTTCCTCAAGAGAAGCCCTCCCTCTCTCATGCCCACCTCCAAAAGAAAAGAGAAAAGGAAAGGAAAGCCATGTAGAGTGGAAGAGCAGCATCTCACATTTCTCCCCTTCTGATCTGCGTCCTGGGCGCTACGCCGCTCTCGAGGTCCCCGCGAGCTTGTCTGAATCATCCTAAATAACGTATTAATGAGATCGGGTTTTTGAGGGACAGGAATACGGGAAAGACACGTACTCATTACGACCATCTCGTTCACTCCCGGACCCAGAATATCACCCCAGCAGTCGACGAGTCGCTCGTGAGGTCGAGTCCATCATTTTTTCATGGAACCTGCGGACGATGCGGCCGAAGACGCCTGCGTGCTCGTGCGAGAGTACATGAGGCAATGCAGACCGCGCGCGAGCCCAGTACGGTGGGTTGGAAGCACATGCGGTCGTTAAAGCTCAAGCCGTAGGTGACAATGGGTGTGCGGGTATTCAGGCAGTAATTTCCTCTGCGTGCATAATGAATTCAAAATAGAAAATAAAAATAAAAAAGGAGAGTCTCACTGGCACCATACGAATTCAATCCACATCCCTGTGCTTCCCTCATGCAGACAATTCAAGCGTCTCGTAGAGCTCTGGTTTTCCCATTTCTCGTCGATTTTTGTCAAGTTTTTCGACATGATAATCCGCCCGCCAGACAGGAGCGTCATCTCGCCCACCAAAGATCGCAGGCGTCCTTGAATTAAGTAAATGCACCCAAAGTCCATGACTAGAATCCAGACATGGAGGTGTATTTCTGTAGTGGCTCAAGAGGAGCAAGAGCTGCTATAGGCCAAAGCAAGGTGCAAGGCGAAAGTGGTGATTATATGGTTCGTGCAAAGCAGTTCAAACTCCGCCCGGCCCGGAATCGTTCCGTAATTCCGAGTCGGCTTTTCACTAGCTTACCATGACTACGATTCACCCCGCCCTTCAGGCGCGGAGTACTTCAAGGCTCCGCGATTCCCTCCATGTAAGTATCAACATTCTTGCATCTCATCTTCACAAGCTCACCATTCTAAAGCCGGTCGCGTTGGCAGCGATGAATGGCTCCTCGAAAGACATCGCCAAATTACATACCGTGGCACGAAGTCTAACGGACGATGAAGCCATTGGTCTATTGCCTAGGAATCTGGATCTGTCTTGGATTCGTTCCCTCGATGTTCTGGATATTATCGCGGATTTGTCGAGTCGGTCACCGTTGTCATGCATAGTAAATGCCACCAAAACATTCTCTTCCCTGTTTTACATTGCACACATTCCGCTGTTGATCTTCTGTGTGTGGTTTCATGCAAACTCACCGCGCGTACGGAGGTTTATGAGCTTTTTTTTTTACAATAAACCTCAATCCCCACACCGGCCTGCCACTGAACGGATATCCGGCCCTGCAAAATCAACCTGGCGATTCTACTTAATTCGGCGAGATCAGGAGACACAATTCGTCCACCATATACTGCTGTCCTTTTCCATAAATTTCCGCCGGTCGGAGTGATCCTACTGAGCGTGAATATTCATTTGGATGCGGGAGTTTTTACTCTTCAAGGTCCATGGTCGCCGTTGTGGTGCATTTGATGGCAAGTGTTTGACTTTGTTTCGATTCTTCTTCTTCGCCTCGTTTTTCTTCCTTGTCCATCGACCAAAAAATGGCGACATGCGGTCTCCCTGCCCCGAGCCCGATGAACGATGCGCTGCCGCAAGATTCGCTGCAGAACAAACTCGCGTGCACATACTGTGCGAAGACAGGTGATGAGCTACTCCGGTGCTCGAAGGTGCGTGGCCCATAAATGCGGTGTTTTCGCGTCTTATGGGTCTCAGTGTAAGCGCGCATGTTACTGTTCAAAACTCGTATGTTTTTTTCTGGCTGGGCACCACCGGTCTTCCCATCTCACCGCCATCCGCGATCCATCGTAGTGCCAGCAGAAAGACTGGTACGTGCAAGCTTCCTAGGATCTCCGCTATATTCCGAATATCCCGCAGGCAGAGTCATAAGCCCTCCTGCAATGGCAGTACTGCTACCCCTACCGATACCGATGATCTGACTCTCCTAAAACGGAATATGGAGCTCTTCATGAAGGCCCTCCAATGTCCTACCCTTACCAAAATCCTCCAGGCGTGCTTCATTCTCCATTTCGACCTCCTTCGCTTTCCCCGCACCAAGAGACCATTCATTGGTCAAATCGCCCTTGGGAACGAGCCCGCCGACATGCAGGACTTTGTCAAAATCTTCCAACGCGAGCGGCTCGGTAACGCGCAGATCATGGGTATGGCGCAGGTAAACGGGTTCATCACCTACACCGCCGCCGAAGCGGCGCGAATCAGCGGGATTAAGAAACATCTCTGGGAGGTGGGCAGGGCGGGGCTTCTAGCGAAAGATCACACTGGGTTGTCCGTGGGAATCGTACAGCTGATGCATGGAGAAAAGGGCCAGGGCGTCGCGGCCGCCATGGTCATCGAGAAATCCGCGCTGGAGTTCGTGAGGAAGTCTCCGACATTGAAGTTCAACTGCCCGACCACGGGGAAGGTTTTGCGGGAGGTGCCTTTGAGCATCGAGGCGTGCATGGAGTCAGTACCTTTCAGCTTTAACTTATATGTATACCTACACATTACTCATTCCGTGAAACAGATACCTGAACACTCGCATCCGGGAAGACTTGAACAACGAGATGAGTCTACGCACGGAGATGCTTCCGTACGACATCAAGGTCATCCGGGACGCAAAGGCGCGAAGGGCGGATTCCGATAGTGTGGCCACGATAATCTTGAGGGGCAAGATGGCGAGAGAACAGATATACAGGCCGTTGATTCGCTGGACGGTTGCGGACTACCCGCGACCGCGATCGGAACCGGAGGTCGGGAAGCAGGCATGAAGATGAGTGCGATCCATTTGGGATTGCTGATTTAATATTTTCTTGACTGAACGACGCGTAACGCGTCAGAATTGCGCGTAAACGTGTATTCGTGTATATTGAACTTGTGTTGCTCCACAGAGTATCTATCGATGAATTGAGTCGCCATTAACGCACACATGGAAAGGGCCATTAAATTGGGCTTAAAGTCCTGGGACGACTGAAGGCCGACATTGACACCCACGACGTGTTGAAAGATCGTTATCCACCCACTCTTTCACTGGAACTGTCTGTCTTTCCGAGCACAGGTAGTACTCTGACCCAAAGAAACCTCCTGGCATGCGAGAACCCTACATCAACGCTACGAAACAGGATCTGTGGGCAACTACAGCAACATAAGCGCGGAGACTTGCGGTTGGGCCAGAAAGAAGATATTAGTCTCGGAGTTCCAGCCGTAGGGATTCCAGGCCGTTCCTTTGGACGACGAGTTTTCATATCAATGTTGCAGGGGCCTGAACAGATCCAGCAATGAAACTCAGAAATTGCGTTGCAAAGTCACCAAGTTGAATGAGCAAGCCGTTGTCGGTGAGGGGCGGTGACTAGACCGAGAGCATGCGATGAATCGAGCTTCAGCTGTACGAAAGCAGTAAATTAGTAACAGACGTGAAGTTCCAGCAGACAGCAAGGGAGCCGATGTGCTGAGAAAGGACTCGAAACCGCAGCAGTGGTGCAACCAATAAAAATATTTGAGGGGCGGCGGACACATCCGCCGGCGCGCCGTTAGATACGGAAATTTAATTTGTAGTACTCCAGAAGCCATGAATCAGGCACCGCGCACACCGCCGTAGGAGTTTGAGGCGGGCAGCTTGTGCGAGAGATCGGGGGGCGCGGAGGTGATTGCGCTTGTGTGTGCTATTAAGGACTTCTGGTGAACATCCAGTTGAATTGCGCAATGTCAATATAAGATCTATGAACGAAAGTCACCTCGACCAAAGCTTGATCTAAGCACCATTTACGATAGTGGGCTCTGCTGCGCCCGCGCGGGCCTACTGTCATTATTTTTATCTATAGGAATAAGAATAGGTATGAAAATGGAACAAGGTCCCCAGTGCGAATGTTGAACAATACACTTCGGGTTGACTTCGGGTGCATTGTGTTACAGAGATGAGCCGCAACGGCAATTATGGGCAGCTGGTCCACCAATGTCATATGGCACCGGACCAAGTAGTTGAGCCGCAACGGCGAACATGGGCAGCTGACCGACCAGACAGTGATAATTTTATAAAGAAGTATAGAATCTGATGCTTTGATCCCGGCGAATCATTTCTGTACAAAAATAGTCTTTGACTCTCACACAATGTCTAGGGATACAGCGGGCCGTTTTCCCAAACGCTTCAAGCTGATCATACCACCAAGCATCGGCACAATGACGAATGTACAAATAACCCTCCAATGTCAGTGCGACCATCGACATCAGCCACCGCGCTACTATGAAGCTCAAACTCCTCCACTACTTCCTCTTCACCGGCCTTGTCGCAGCGGAAAATGGCCGACAAGCATGGCTGCGTTACGCACCATTACCTCAAGGCCATAGCACAACACTTCCTTCATCAATAATTGCTCTCAATTCCAGCACAAGCAGTCCTGTCAATACGGCAGGGCAAGAGCTGCAGAAGGGTATCCAAGGAATTTTTGGCAAGCGACTCAGTATTTTCAACACTGGGAAGGAGACCTCTTCGGCTGTTGTTGGTACTGTTTCACAGTTTCAGAAGGCTTTTGGGAGCAGCCCCGTCAAAGACAAGCTCGAAGAAGATGGATTCTGGCTTAATGTCAAGGGTAGCACGGTACAGATTCTCGGACAAAACGAGCGTGGTGCTCTATACGGTGCTTTCGAGTACCTATCCATGCTGGCACAGGGAAATTCCTCCAATGTTGAATATGCGACGAACCCAGCTGCACCAGTTCGTTGGATAAACTCATGTGAGTCGCCAATTTTCTGATGGAGCCTGCTAAAGCTGAGGCCGACCTCTTCTGCCAGGGGACAACATGGATGGAAGCATCACCCGTGGTTTCGGTGGCAACTCAATCTTCTTCGCAGATGGACATGTCGTATCCGACCTGACTCGTGCCTCGGAATATGCCCGACTCTTATCCTCCATCCGAGTTAACGCCGCAGTTGTGAACGACGTCAATGCAAACTTCGCCACTATCAACCCAGAGAACATCCAAGGTGTCGGTAGAATTGCGGACGTGTTTAGACCATATGGTATCCAGCTTGGATTGTCTCTTGACTTTGCGTCTCCGATGGAACTTGGGAATCTCAGTACCTATGACCCGTTGGATCCAGGGGTCATTGCGTTCTGGGATGATATCACCAAACAAATCTATGACAGAATCCCAGATTTCGCAGGGTATCTGGTCAAAGCAGACAGTGAAGGTAAATGGCTCGCCGTTCCACCCAGTGTCATGCTCATGTCCTTGGTGATTAGGCACTCCCGGTCCCATGGTATACAACCGTAGTCTCGCCGAGGGTGCAAACCTCTTCGCCAAAGCGATCAAGCCATTCGGCGGCATAGTCATGTACCGCGCTTTCGTATACAACCAACTCCCAAACGAAGGCGACTGGAAAGCCGACAGAGCCAATGCCGCCGTCAACTTCTTCCAACCTCTAGACGGTCAATTCGACGACAATGTCATCGTTCAGATCAAATATGGTCCTATCGATTTCCAGGTCCGAGAGCCTGCGTCACCGCTGTTCGCCAACCTCCTCGAGACAAATACGGCTATTGAGCTACAAGTTGCGCAGGAGTATTTGGGTCAGCAATGCCATCTTGTGTATCTCCCACCGCTGTGGAGGACGATCTTGGATTTCGATCTCCGAGTGCAGAACCAATCGTCGCTCGTGCGGAATGTTATCACTGGCAATCGGTTTAAGCGACCGCTTGGCGGCTCAGCAGCTGTCGTCAACGTCGGGCTTAATGATACCTGGCTGGGGAGTCATCTCGCCATGTCGAACCTATACGCGTATGGACGTCTAGCATGGGATTGGACGAGCAATTCCGAGGAGATCCTGCAAGATTGGACTCGTCTCACATTCGGTCTTGACAAGACAGTTATCGACACGATCACTCAGATGTCGATGGCTTCCTGGCCTGCATACGAGAATTACAGCGGAAACCTCGGGGAGCAGACCCTGAACGATATCCTTTATACGCATTTCGGTCCTAATCCTCAGACGCTGGATAATACAGTTTGGGGTCAATGGACTCGGGCAGATCATACGAGCATTGGGATGGATCGGACAGTGTCAAATGGGACGGGATTTTCAGGGCAGTACCCGCCAGAGGTGGCTGCAATGTACGAAAACATTGATACCACACCCGACAATCTCGTTCTGTGGTTTCATCATGTCAACTATACCCAACAGCTGAAATCCGGGAAGACGGTCATCCAGCACTTCTACGACGCACACTACGAAGGAGCCGAGACTGCTCAGAAGTTCGTTACGATGTGGCAATCTTTAAAAGGAAAGATTGACGATGAACGCTTTGAGGATGTGCTGTTCAGACAGGTCTTCCAGGCTGGTCACTCGATTGTGTGGAGAGATGCTATCGTCAACTTCTACAACAATATCTCGGGCATACCTGATGATGCTCGGAGGGTCGGCCACCATCCTTTCCGGATCGAGGCGGAGAGCATGGAGTTGAGTGGGTACCGGCCATACGTTGTTAGGCCATTCGAGGCGGCGTCCAATTCGATTGCCATTGTCACAAGCACCAACAGTACAATCGGGACGGCGACAAAAGTTCTCAACTTTACCTCTGGGATATACGACCTCGCTGTTAATTATTTCGACATGTACGGTGGCAACAGCAGCTATCAAGTCTTCGTGAATAACCGGATGGTTGGAGAGTGGGTTGGGAATATTGTGGATATTGGGAAGCTGGGTCATACGCCATCCACACTTTTGGACGGACATTCGGCGACGAGGATCACATTCCACCAGGTGCCTATCAAGAAGGGCGATGTGCTGAAAATTGTGGGGCAGGCGAACGGCATTGAACCGGCACCGCTTGACTATGTTGCTTTGCTGCCGGCTGGTGTGATCGACTGAGGTCTCCCAAAAGCTTACTGGTTGTTTGTGTTGATAGGATTGTTCAATTTATGTGTATGTCTAGTGCATTCAAAATATTGATGAGTATAGCAAGCGTACGTACATAGGCAGGTTTGAAATTGTACCAATTGTCATTGAACCTGCCTTCAGGCTTCAAGTTCTTTCTCGGTCCTATGATACTGTCTCAGCCCGGCCGCTCACTCAAAGAAGTACTTAACAGATGCCTTCCAGGGTCAGCTGCAGAACAGCTATCAAACAGCTATTCGATTTCTCCCCGACGTGCTACTCCCATTTATTCTGTCGCTTTTAGCCGGCTTCGCGGCTGCCCCACGACAATCACTGTCAAAGGACCAGATTCAATGTGTCGCCCCTATTGAGTCAGTCTCTCGCTAGTTTCAGCATTGCAACCGTATTTTTCAGTGAATATATGGGGGATATGACCGACCCAAACACATTGACGAGGAATCTACTCCAAAACCTGAAAGACCAGTAAGCTGTGCGAAGGCATGATTTCTCGAGGAAACGCCCTCGTTGCCGAATCGAATATTGCCCGAAACTTAGATGAGACCATGCACTGTTTTTGTTCGAATGACGAGGGTAACAACCGGGTGGTTTACAATGCCGTGCAATTCCGGTGTTTTGAGGTCTGACGAGTTTGTAGGAGAGTTAAATGGCGGTCTACGGATCTTTGAAGGTCGTTCTACATCCGGTTTCATGCAACTCAGCGCTCGTACAGAGTTTATTTTTACAATGGAAATATACCTTGATCTACACACCGGCCTACCACTGAACGGAAATTCCGCCCTTCAAATTCAACCTGACGATTCTACTTCCACGGCATTGAAACTAAATTCGGCAAGATCAGGGGACACATTTCGTCTACAATATATTGCTGTCTTCCTGGATAATTTTCGCGGTGATCCTAATAAGCGTGAGCAAATATCCATGGGATTTTTTACCTCGTCCATCGACCTCTAGATCCCCAAAAATGTCGACATGCGGCCTTCCTGCCCCGAGCCCAATGAACAAGGCGCTACCGCAAGATTCTCTGCTGAAAAAACTCGTGTGCACCTACTGCGCGAAGACGGATGATGAGCTACTCCGGTGCTCGAAGGTAGGTGTGTGGCCCATAATGTGGTGTTTTCGCGTCTCAGTGTAACGCGCGTGTTACTGTTCAAATGAAGTATGTTTTTTGTCTCGCTAAAGGCACCACCGGTCTTCTCATCTCACGGCCATCCGCGATCCATGATCCATTGTAGTGCCAGCTGAAAGACTGGTACGCGCAGAAGACCTCTAGAGTGATATATCAACCATAATCACCCGTGGCAATGCATTAAGCTGCATCTCTAATGCGACGGCCTGATATATCAACCCCCTATAATCTGGTGATATGCAAAGTCAACCAGGTAAACAATTTCGGATCAGTACATGACCTTGTGAGCGGTAGTCTCTGCCGTTCTTTACGCGTCTCATGTATATCAGAGATTTGAGAGCATAGGTTTTTATCCAGAATGCGGCGAGGCTGATATATTTTACGCACGGACCCATGTAATTTTCTGCCGTTCCTAAAATTCTATCCCCCCATCTGAAATATCATCGGGATATGAGACTATGGGCAAAATAAGATCATAGTGGCCTGTAGGAGGGCTAGAGAAGCGCATAACCCTCCTTGCATTTGAAGGGTAAGGAGTACTCGATGGCGTTTTTGACGGTGCAGCGGAGCTAGTCGGTAATGTCGGCTGAGAGATACCCGTCGCCGGCGTGGATTGGGTAGCGATCGATGAGCTGGTGCTCGATTGGGTGAGCCCAACACACGGAGATTGCTGAGCTACAAAGAGCTCGTCCGACAATGCACTGACCTTCTCCGTGCTCCATGGACCAGTGCCTGTGAAGTTCATCCGCATCTGGAGAGGATTCTCAGGCCCATTACAACTGCAGTGGTTCAGCACGTACCTTCCACGTCCCAGGGTTCGAAGTGACATTATCTGTTGTATATTCAATGCCACCATCGCTTAATAGTAGTGACTGGCTGCCAATCTTCTCGAATTAGTATAGGACCGTTCGACTCAGAATCACCGACCGTTGCCAAGGACTGCGGGCTAGTACTGAACCCGGTCTCTACGTTCACCAGCTCCAGCGTCGGGTTGACCATATCGGTGACCTAACCAAAATGCAGAAATTAAGCGGCAGTCAGCGAGCAATTCTTCGTCCGGTCGGTGGACCCACGTCAAACAGGTCATCCACGACCGCCACAGTCTCCCCTATGAAGCTGAAGTCAACTGCGTCTGAAGAAATACGTCCCCTGCGGCAGGTCGTACGACTCGAACAGGACTATATACAGTGGCGGCAAAAAGAAATGGACATCGCCGTTTGAGCTCAATTCTGGGCCGAATTCTTTCAAACAAAATTGTATCATGAAAATTGAATGATTTCATGCTCCCATGCACCAAAAAAACCATACCACACCTACTTTGATATCCCGAGATAAAAATAATTGGCATAATCTGAAAAATCGACTTTGTGGAATTGGATGCTATGAAAAATGGTCATCACAGCATGAAAGTAACTTGAAAAATGAGGCATACTCACATTTTACTTCAATGGAATTGATCCACATTTGACCACGCAACAGAGGCCTCAAGTTCCCCATTCTAGGCAAAAATGACCTAAAATGAGCCGAAAAATAGCCGAAGTGACCAGTTTGCGACGGCCATTGTGAGCTCAAATGTGCATCAATTCCATTGAAGTAAAATGTGATTATGCCTTATTTTTCAAGTACTTTCATGCTGTGATGACCACTTTTTCATAGCATCCAATTCCACAAAGTCGATTTTTCAGATTACTGTACTATTAAAATCAATTCGTCAGTCACGCGTCACGGGGGTGCTTGACGTGACGAATTTTGGAACCTTGTCACGCGTCACGGAGGCTCTTGACGAATATACTTTTCGTCACGGTTGGTTCAAAATTTCGGTTCAGGGCTGCTCTGAGCAAGTTTCCTTAGCTGCGGACACACTCCCTACAATTTTCTCGCCATTCTCAAGGTCTCTTGTTTAAACATCGTGCTTCAGACCAAATTCAACCGAAGTTCAACGGTGAAAAAGGGATTTTTTCCTGTCCAACAACAGATTTGCTCAAATAAATTTCTCAGATGATTCCTAAGTCATCCTAATGGTCGTTCTACATGCCTTGCAATCCCTGGAATATTTCAAGGGGTTGACGAAATTTTGGGGGTTGTCACGCAGCTGGAGGCCCTTTGACGAATTGACGAAACGATATTTCGAGTCACGCGTCACACCCCTTGACGAATTGAATTTAATAGTACAGTATGCCAATTATTTTTATCTCGGGATAACAGAGTAAAGTTTTTTTTGTGCATGGGAGCATGAAATCACTCAATGTTCATGCTACAATTTTGTTTGAAGGAATTCGGCCCAGAATTGAGCTCAAACAGTGATGTCCATTTCTTTTTGCCGCCACTGTATAACCCACATCCGAGAGACTCCGAACAGGAGTAAACGCCGCAGGCGTATTGCATTGAAACCCATCTCCATGGTGATGTTCACGGTCGAGATGAACGAGTGGTTATGTCGGAGAGTGGCGTGTCCCGTTGTATGTGGTCCCGTTCATTCGAATGTGGTAATCGCCCGCCGGCAGCTTCCATCATTACTCTTTCCGAAACTTGCAATTCACCTTGGCAGTCTATGGACCACTTGATCACGCAGCATTTTAAAGTACACTCTGTCTGATTTAATTCATAGCTAAAGAGAATTCATTCCACCTAGCATTTGTACGCTATAGGCACGCCGTCCGGAGAAATATTTCCCGGAATGGAGAAATTAACCGTTCTTTAAGCAGATGCCTCCTCGGCAGTGCATTTGTCCCATGTAGGTTTATCTCCATTCCTATCCCCTTTTCTCTCATTCTGAAAGTCCTGTGTTCCCGCCCCATTTGCGCGCGCAGGTATCCCCATCGTAACAACTACGCACTGCGCAAACTTTGCCGCAGAATGGCCCGGATAGCGTAGCACATCTCAGCCATAGCAAAAGCACAGAATTATCCCTTTCAGCTGTCTTCTTGGAAAAGATTTATCCAGCCCCTAAGCTGAACTTGGGTTAATCGCTGTTCAAAAGATGTTGGAATGATTCCTCAGCTGACCTTTTTGCAGTCGCTCCGCAGTTCTTCGCAGTAACTCGCGAGCCTTGCCGCAGTCATATTCCACCAGTGGCCACGTAGCGCCTCAAGTATTGTCCAGGCATAAATAGCAGAAGGTGCCTGCCAGCAATCCTTTGCGCTTTTCCCTGTCAGCTATTCACCGTGCTGGCCTCATTTCTGGGTTCTCATCGGCCTTGGGCTCCTCCCGTCATCAATATCAATTCCGCACTTCAATTTGCTGGTCTAAAATGGCTAGGTTGATTTAGCCATCTCTCGGGCTGTGAGTTACTCCGAGTCGCGGACACCAATATCAATTCCTTGCTTCTGCCGTGCCTCCGTTTGGTGCCGGTTAATTAAACTATTTTCAACCTTCTTCAACACTCTCATTTCCTTCCCGCCGTTTCCGCTTTGGATCCCGCCCCCTCATCCATTTCATGTTCCGTGTTTACGATCTTACTTCTGTGTAGTCCGCACGGACCGTCCCGCGATTTTAATCATAGACATTTGATCACGATCCAAAAGTATGCAACACTATTATTTCCTTCACTGCCCTTTCCGTCTTGGATCCCGCCCCGTCATCTATGTCATGTTCCGTGTCATGTAGTCCGCACGGACTGGATCGCGATTCTAATCGTAGACACTTCACCACTCGGAATTAGGATTCTGCAGTGTCCCGGTGCGAAGCGAGGATCTATGTTGTTTTGATCTATACCTGAAAGCTGTCGAACTGCGGGCGTGGCTGTGTCACGAGAGCATACCGGTATGTCGGGTTTGCACAGCTGTAAATTGAGCAGAATGTTTCCTCGCAGGCTATGGGTCAAAAGGGAGGCCAGATGGAGGTGAAGCAGTTGAAGATGTTCAAACAAAGCTGTCCATAATTGGTTAAAGATGCGCTCAAATAAGTACACAATGTTGTAAAAAGAAGTCCACTTGAGCGCGGAACTCCGCAGCAGTACAGCACTGCAATACATAATTTCTCGGTGTGACGTGTCCACACTCTCTTCTGCTGCCCCCATGGCTCTCTTTACCTCTGCCTCCGAGTTCCGAATTGAGGACGGAACCTCCATTGACAATGCAGGGACATAACTACCCATACCACACAGCCTATGGGATCAGAGCAAAATATTAATGCCCTAGTTGTTCCGACAGAGCCTAGAACGAGTATTGGCGAGAATGGGAATTATATTCATGCAGCTGTGATGCTACCCAGTAGGATTCCCATTTCAATAGTGGTACTACATTTCATCTATATTTTCCAGATATCTCTGCTGGTCAAGCGGCTCAACAGACTAACACAACTGTGTCATATATGGATGAAACCGATGCTGTGGCATTGTTGCTCAAAAGTGCTGGGCAAGCAAATTCACCAGAGAATGAGAAAATTGCAGTTGAGATTCTGAAGGTGAGTTTGGGGCCCATTTCTTGCTACTTGATTAGAACTGACATTTCAAAGGAATTATGCTACCTTCCTCCGGCAATTGTTCAAGCTGGCAAATTTATTGCACAATCTGGATCCCTCAAAAGTTTTTTGGGGATCCATACGAAGAATCAGGCCCAATTGTTGAGTCAAAAACCACACAGTGACAATGCCTCTACAGTGGATGCAACATGGCAAATGAGTTTTGACCGGCTCAGCCAGCCAGCTGCTATGTTGTTGCAGCTTTGTTCATTTCTCCACTGGGATGGAATTTCAGAGGAGATTTTCAGCAGGGCTGCTATACACAGATTCCAACAGGCCATTCCATCGGATCCATCCAGAGAAGCACTGAAAAAACCGCTGGAATTCCTTGCACAGTTTCTAGGGCCAGCAGGTGAATGGGACAGCCTATGCTTCCTGAAAGTCACAAACGAAATCAAGGCCTATTCTCTAATGACCTTTGATCCAAAGAGAAGAATGTTTTCATTCATCCACCGGCGCATAGTTGGATTCGAACAACAATCACCGACCAACAGTCATATCATTCCATCATGGCAGCTATAATGGGCTTGTCCATCATGGGAATCCCCACCGAACATCAACAACTTGCAAGTCTGAGATTAATTTCCCACCTCGACTCCTTGAGGTATGGCAATCAGCAGGTGGTGGTGGATTTTGGTGCACAATATGGAATGGTATATCATCATGCAGGACAATATGAGGAAGCAAGGAACTTTATCTTGCAGTGCTAGAGAAGCGAAACCATGTTCTTGGGAATGGCCATCCAGGTACTCTTCAAGCCATGGGTAGTTTGGCATCAATATATCGGAGCCTGGGCGAGTTCCACAGGCCAAAGAATTGGAAGTTGTTGTGTTAGAGAAGCGAAAGCAGATTTTAGGTGATGACCATCCAAACACTCTGCAGACCATGAGCAATCTGGCATCGACATATCACAATCTAGGCGAGTTCCACAGGGCAAAGAGTTGGAAGTTGTTGTGCTAGAGAAGCGAAAACAGGTTTTAGGTGATGGCCATCCAAACACTCTGCAGACCATGGGGAATCTGGCATCAACATATCACAATCTAGGCGAATTGCACAAGGCAGAAGAGCTCAAGGCTGTAGTGTTGCAGAACCAAAACAGGTTCTTGGTGATGATCATCCAGACACTCTTTTGGCTATGGGTAATCTGGCATCAACATATCACAGTCTGGGCGAGTTCCATAAGGCAGAAGAGCTGGAAGTTGTTGTGCTAGAGAAGAAGAAACAGGTTCTTGGTGATGACCACCCAGACACCCTGCAGACCATGGCCAATCTGGGATGGACCTACAACCATCTAGGGGAGTTCCAAAAGGCAGAAACCCTCGGAATCGTTGTGCTAGAGAAACGGAAAAGGCTTCTGGGTGAAAATCATCCAGACAGCTTACAGGCTATGCAAGATCTAGCATCAACATACCGCCATCTTGGCAAATTGTCTGAGGCCGCAGAGCTTGAGACACTGGTTCACAACTATGAGGAAGCATTGGAAGGTTCTGTCACTAAAAATAGGGATGGTTCGGATCAAGAAGCATATGAGGACTCAACTAAATAATAGTAGTTCCCATATGTATACTTTCCCGTTATACAATATATTTATAATGAATCAGAAAATTTAAGCCAGAGGCTGTAAGAGGAATCAGAATAGGTCAGTACAGTATGGCCCGACCCTGAGATGACCTGGTAATGGCACAAGAGATCAAAAGAACCAGACAAATTTGCCCAACACACAAGTACTCAGTTTCAGGAAATGACTGTTGTCTGGTATTCAATTAAATATTGCTTCAGCTTCCGATATTCAAAAACCCGTCAGACCACAAAGGTGACAGCATCGAGGATAAAAATATCCCTAAAAAAACAAAGGCGGTGTTCTGAGGAATCTTCTTTTCGAAATTGCAAAGTGGGTCAACATATGGCAACTCACCCTACTGGTTAAAGATGAAATATTCAAGTCAATGCTTGCACCATACAACCACACCACTTTGATTCTTTCCATGTTAGAGTCATCCTACATCGAAAAATTCAACAATCGGCCATCTCGGGCATGTTGAATGCGATCTGCTTTTGATTAACCCACTTCTCATTTTGAATTATTTTCCGAACAATATCATTGCTTAGCACTTCCCAGCGGACCAACATTTGACAAAACATCACACTCAGAATGCCTCACAGCAATGAGCTTCAAGTCTTCCTGACCACCAAATGGCAATGTCCAACGCTAACCATAGCATTGGTGGCATGTGTACTGTACTTCTTATTCGTACCATGCCGTGTAATGCTACCTACCTACCCGGCAATAGACAGAAGCTCAAATCCCAACAGAGCAGATACACCGCCATCGAGGTTAGAAAACCAGTAGGTGTGTGCAATATTAATCTGAATCAGGCGATTACCAAAGATGGTGTACAATTCCAACTCGATACCCTAGATTGGATCAAGCAGCGAGCGTCAGTCGGAGAGCCAGCAGGTTGAATATTCTGTGGGTTGGTAGGGAGCACTGTGATCCCAGAGAGCCGCTGAAATGGTATATATCAACAGTTGGAGACTGTGATCCGGCAGGCAGGCTTTCATGCAAAACAGGAGTTGAAAACTGTCAGGTGCAGGGATGACATCACATCATAAAAAGATTGGGATGTGGAAGTAAAAATCTGAGAAATCAGGGTGGATCAATCTGCACCGAGAGCAAGGAAAAGAACAATATTCAAGTTGAGACCGAAATGACGAGAAAGAAAGTCGTGTAAAGCAGAATTGGAAGGTGACAAAAAGTTCGAATTCAGAGGAGAAAGTAACAATGTAGCACCGGATCACAGCTTTACATGGACCTTGAAGTGCTTTGAGGATTTGAGGCAAATTTCAAGAGGAAACACGGATTAATTTACTGCCGAACTTGCAGGAGGAATACAATCCAGAGTAGTGCACAATCGAGGGCCAGAATCAATGAGCCTTTCCACTGCGGCGATGATCCTGCGCATCTCGACGCAGTTGAAGTGGGGACAGAAGCGCGCGCAGATGGAGATGGGGATCGAGATCGAGCAGTCCAATGTTCACGGGTTTTACAAGTCACGCCTAGAGCTTCATGGCCCGTAATTAACCACACCTGAATTAATTCACCTCACCTCGATCCGAACACAACTTTTACTGTAGAGAAAATGCAAAACATACCATATGAGGCGAACGAATAACCCGCACCCACGAATAATCTGTGTAGTAACCCACTCAGCGTGCGGGGAGCGGGACGGTGCGGGTCTCGGCGGAGGAGATTAACAAACATCGACGAAAGATGCCTGGCACTAGACAGGCTGGCGGCGAGCCCATGATCCGGAGGGAGCGAATAGGAGATGGAGCATTGACAGTCGGAGGGGATATTGGCCTACTACGAGGTACCATGCGCAACGTGAACCTGTGTACTGATTTGCATGTATAGTCAGTGAGAGTAACAGAAACTCACGTTCATCGATCCGCATTCTCATTTCGCGTCCATAGATGCAGATTCTCCCGCACAAAATCTGTCAATGTTTTCTTCCCGACGATCTTTGTCTCTGCAGCATAAACAGCCTCTTCCCCGCCCGCTGCAGTTATTTCTTCGACCGACCCCATGAGCCTGAGAAATTCATCAGGAAGCCCAAACCAGAGTTCCTTCTGTTTTTCAATGGATATCGATTCGTGGGTAATCCGACGCTGTAGAATGTGAGAGAAACATTCGGCAACCTGACCCAACGTTAATCGAGGTATCAATGACAGGAAATGGCTGCAACCTCGTCGAATGAAAGAAGATCTGGGCCGACGATAATGTGCTCTGCGCAATGAGGAGTTTCTCCAAGCAGGCAATCGACTGCCACTCGCGCAATGTCTTCACAAGAGACAAATCCGATAGACGCAGTCCCAGTGGCACTGACGATCTTATCATCGTCACGAATGCTCTCTGGCATGTCCGAAAAATTCTCTGATAATACAGTGCCCGTCAGATCAGTAGCATCGTAGGCAAATCAACGCACCGAAGAACCTCGAAGGCCGAAGGATACAGAATGCAACACCCGAACCTCGAAGATGTGCTCGGATTGGGCCTTGAATCGGATCTCCTGGAAGATCTAGCGACCCGCTCATCAAGATGAAGCGCTTCACACCCTTCGAGACCGCCAGGTCGATAAATTCACAGGCATATTTTGGCGGAATGTGTGCTGGAATTATCAAATGAACAGACACAATATCCTGCGCTGCCTCGAATGGCAGAATATACGTGGCGCGATCTTCCCAATCAAAGCGAACTGAGTGTTCACGGGGCTGGCGAGATACGGTGATAACGGCGGAATTTCGCAGCAGATTGACGATACAGCGGCCAGTCTTGCCGGTGGAACCTGTCACCAGGATGCTCATGGTA
Organism: Mycena leptocephala; assembly: GCA_029378395.1. NCBI lineage: Eukaryota > Fungi > Basidiomycota > Agaricomycetes > Agaricales > Mycenaceae > Mycena > Mycena leptocephala. The sequence goes on along the minus strand of JARJLF010000076.1, from coordinate 438,326 downwards.
CACAAATGAGAACGGCCTCGATGGGCAGTGATCTGAGTGCTGGAAGGTTAGAGCCCGAGAGTAGATGGATGTCAAGAGCAAGAGAGAAATGATGGCATCAGCGGTCTTTGACTTTCGGCCTACTGATGTTTACTTCTTTTTGTTTCATGAATGCTTACACGTTTTACCAAGGATTCGAAACAAATACGGGAAACTTCGGGTGATAAATTTGGATCGCCGTCTCCTAGTCAATCGCCTACGACTTGAATAACATTCGGCGTCAAGACCTTTGATAAGCTTGAATTACGGCGACGTCCAAACTGAATATGCGATAGGCAAAAGGACATAATTTATTTACCCTATACATCCGGGGCACCGGTTAAGAGCCCCTCCCTTGGCGACAACTCGGGAACTCCTTCCACTGAGTCCGCAGCTTCAAGGAATATAGGAGTTTCGCATTACTGGACGTGATAGGCTGGGTACAAGGGGGGAGAGTCGATCACAGCCTCGTCGAGCCAACCGAATACGTAGTCGGTGAAGCTACACGGAGGGGGGGTTGTCGTTGAGATGATTGCATTTCTATCGCTGTCGGTAAGGGACCGAATGTTTGTGTGGGTCAATAAACCAATGCGGGTCGGGATAACCAGTTGAAGGCTGCCGGAAGTAAAGGGAAGGAGAGGAGAGTGATTGTGTTCCGTACAATGCTTCCGATTAATCTTACCGGCTCATGCGTCGGTAAAGGTGCGCAAAAGATTGACTGAGTCGAAACGGACGGATAAAGACTTGCAGCGGTTTTAAATGAAAAACTGAATATGTTGCGGGTCTCGGCAAAGCTCGAGATCAGAATGTGAGGCAGCGTATCTCAGCATGCCAGGCACCGGGATGTCGAGGCCGAAGAAGAAAACCTGATAACTTAGTAGGCGCGGGGAAGGCAGAACAAGGGGATCGATCGCAAGGAAACCATAGTATGTAGACGAGGACAGCGCATGGGAATAGTGGAGAATGCCGCGCATGTGTGCGCTGAATTGGACGGGGGGAAAAAGGAGGTGGAATCATAGGAATGTTTCGAATGGGAGGAAACGAGATGGAATGAGGGTTGCAATAGGACGGAAGGCGGGATGAGGGACAAACGGGCGAGGCACTTGAGTCCGAGCAGCCGCTGATGGTTATGATGCTCACAGTCGGCTATATGGAAAGAGAGGAGCAGGCACGTTGATATTGATAGCGAAGGACAACGAGCGCTCTGACGTACTCTTTGTGGCGGAGCATATCCCCAGCATCTACATCGACATAATCACTCCCGGCGTAAAAAAGATAGTGCCAGCCCGCGTGCTCTGTGCCGGGAAACGGATATCGATGCACTGAGGCGGATGGACAGTAACATGGAGATGGAAGGGAAGGTGTAAGGAATACTTGGCAGGGAGTGCACGTAGAGTACGTATCGTAGGGAACAGAAGGGAGGAAGAAGAGCGAATCGGACGTAACTGAATCCCAGCCCGCCGATCCGACGCAGAACGCTGCTTCGCAGATTCCCCTGGGCGAAAGAATGCCGTATCACGAACTCACAGATGGTTTTAAAAGGACGAGATCGGGAGTGCGCGCGGACAGAGTCGGACGCAGACTATGGGATCCTGAAGAGGTATGAGGACGGCGATCCGGGGAGAGAGATCATTATAACGCACCTGTCCACTGCACATCCCGCGGGGGCGTACGTCATTGCGACAATGACCGAGTCACGCACGAGGATGAATGTGTTGCAATGGTCACAAAGAGTGAGTAAACGCAGCGGAATTTTGAATTGGAAGAGGAGGATGTGTCGTAAATACAGAGGAGTACAGTGAGATTGGGACGAAGGAGGGAGAGATGGTGGTAGGAGAACTGGAGTCGAGATGCATATGGCGGAAAGACGGGTAAATGAAAATGAAATCCAGAATGCAGCCAGTGGTACGTGATCATCGCCAACGCCGATCGAGACCCAAGAATGTAGGAATGTGACGGGTGAGTAGATGGATTGACTGATGGACTGGGCCAGGATCCGTCTATGGAACAACAAGAACTTAGAACTGGTCGAAGCTGCGGAGGGGTGGCGGCAGGGAAGATGAAAGAGGAGTGCCATGGGAGGAGCGCGACAGCGAGAGCTAAGATCTGCGTCACTTGACTTGGGAAAGAGGATTTTGGGAATTGAGTACAACGTGGAATGGCGAATGTTAGTTGTAGTGCAGAAGAAAGAGGCGGCGTGGCTGTGTCAATCACCGGATCAATCTCTCTTTCGCTGCCGGCCGTTGTTTTCGCACGCCAGCAATTACGCCTGTTTCTTCTTCCCAGCACGACAATCAACTCCGTCGTCGTCGCCTGCTTTTCGCTGCCCACCGCTACATCCTGTGTACCAACATATTTTCCCAGTATTCCTCCTATCCACCCACCTCTGACCTGCCTATCTCTGGCCCCACCTTGTGGCCCGCGTATCTCAGCTTTAGCTGCTACTCCTTCTTCCGCATTCTCCGCATCCTCCCGTCCCTGGATTTTGCGCAAAACCCTATACTCGTCTGTCCTCTCTCCCCATGCCAACCCCGGGCGTTACTATCAAGATTTCGTATGCGATATGCTCTCCACGCCTAACCGCCAAGCTCGCATCATTGCATCTCTCTCTAGCGCAGTCCCGCATCACATCATCTGTAATCTTTGCCCACGCCCTGTACCTCCACCCTGAGATGCATGCACAGTGTCCCATTCACATCATTCACTCAACTCAGTTTTTCTCCCAGGTCCTCGCCCTCGCCCCTCCTCGTTCCACATCACCCCGCCACCGGCATACGCGAGCGATCTCCGCAATTGAAAGATCCACCTCAGAACTGCGCTTGCAGTTCTGCTGTATCTTTCTATTGCTAGGTTCTGCATCGTATACCCGTCACCTCCAGCCAACTTGCAGCGCGCAATCCACGCCGCTAGCTATAGCTATTGAGGACAAATCTCCCCCGCACCGCTCTACTGTCGAATTAAGAGGCCGCCGGAGCCAAGTCATTATACAATACCCCCGCTACCCTTTGTCCCAATGGTAATACGCCCCCCAATGGTACGTGTCGTCCCATCTGTTCTGTGGCCCGTCCGCGCATTGGACATTCAATCTCACTGCGAAATCCTTGCGGGCCTAGCTATTCTTCCACCAACATAAAGCAATCGTTTATTCGTAGACGGCGTGCGTGATCCATTTTGTTTTGTATTTGCGGCAGGTCTTCGTACTTGGCTCATCCTCATCCAAACGCAACGCCCAGGGTCTCTTTTTAACTGAATGCGCATCGAACCGCCTGGTCAAACTTGTGGGCTGCAATCTGTTCGAGACCTTGCACATGGACGTTGGTTGTCGGAGCCCTAGCGTCCAAATATGATCCCTCGTTTCAAGTGACTCGAGTTGGGGAGGTTCTCCAGTTGCATGTGGTATCGTACTGACCGAAGCATCCGGATTCGCTCTTCACCTCGATCTCTGCTTCGCCCGCATTATGTTATCCAGATTCACCGATCCCGCTGACCAGTCCCAAGGCATCTATACTCTCATGTTCACAACGTGGCGTGCTCTCGATCTACGCATCCCGCATCAAGACCCCTCCCAAGCGCGTTTCGCGAATCCTGCCGCCCTCCGACAGACCACCCGTAAACGCGTTGCTCTTTGCATCGCTCTTTCACCCCGCACTCCGGCTTGTTCCCGTTCGCACCACATTGACGCTGTTTTATCCTTCTCTTGCTGCAGTCCAGTCCCTGGCCGCCGTCTTCACGGCTTCAATTTAACCTCTTACGCACTTCCTCGCTCTATTTCATGCACATTAACCTCAGTTCCATCCTCATGCATTCAACTCTGGTATAGTGAATGGTGCACCACTGCACAAACTAGTTTGACGGTCAAGTACTCAGTTCGCAGCAGGCCGGGGTTCGACTCCCCGGGCCTGAATAACGAATTCAAGAGCACTTCTTTTTCTCGCACTTTGTCGAGGCTGCAAAGATTGCTGTTCAATCATGCCATTCTATTCATCTAATTCAACTAACCAGCGTCATTCTGAGCTATAGTCCCTCGGCTCGGCCCGCGGCACTATATTCCGGGACAGAAAGGTCCGTATGCAGACCGATTTCGAGTTCCCAGTGGTCATTCAGTTTGGAACAACCCTGAGAACTTGGATGTGCAACCCATTTTATTCCCGATTGAACCTGATAGTGACTAGACCTTTCCTTGCTACGCCCAGACCCAATCTTGCGAGATTCAAATGCACGTGTACGGCCCAGCAGGAGCGTTATTCAACTCGGGTATGGTCACGGTATACAGCGCACGCCTTATCTCTCCGCGCAAGATAACAGATAACAGATCGTGGCTCGACTCCCTGCGCCCGAATGGTCGGACATTCAATTTCTGTCGAGTCTTCCGAGTCGTGGGTGGAGCTCACTTTCTGCCAGACTGAAATATGTTCCGTCCGCACAGTTGATCCTCTAAGGGGATCACCAATATTCTTGCTTCGCCCAGACTACTGCAGGCTCGATATCGAGGTATTGAATTGGGGAATATATGGTTGGGCCGCAAGATGAGCACGTAACTCGGGTGTCGTGCATGGTGCACGGCGCATATCTGGACTAACTAAACTTCCCGCAGGCAGTTCATCTGGCGGTATGCCGAGGTTCGACTCCCCCCATCCGAACTTTGCGGCCGTACGTTTCTTTTTTCCTTCATTCTGTTTCTTAGCCTCTAACTCACATAGATTCTACCTGGGCCGCAAGGTAGCTGCATAACTCGGGCGTGATGCACGATGCATGGCTGCACAGATTATTTTGAAATCGGATCGTTGCTGCACTCGCAGATCGGAATTCGACTCCCCGCGCCCGAATCACTCTTCAACCTGGTTGTTCTTTTCCATTTTCTTGCTTTTTTGCTTTTGCTTTCGACTCACATATGTAGATTCCGTTCATTCTTTTGTGAAGGCCCAGCAAAGGCGAAGTCGATGAATGGACCCCGTCCCGTGTTGGTGTATCGAATTATTGTCGCCGTTTGGTAATTCAGATAGATCCGGTCTGTGCCTTCTGTTTCCCCTCCACCTAATCATCAAGCTCATCACAATCGGGCGTGTTCACGGTGCACGCCGCGGAGTTTTGAAGCTCTCACTTTGTTTTTACTCTCTCGCTGATTTCGTTCGTGTTTTTGACCTCGCCCGCAGCAGATTTTCCTCGTCTCATTTCATGGCAAGCACCTCGAGTCCTAGATTGCTCTTGTTTCAATTAAAATGCATTCAACCCGAGCTGCATAGGTCTGTGGTTCACATCCTCCGAGGACCGTGTCCCGCTAGGCCGGAACGTAGCCAGGTAATTCAACGGTCCATACACGACACTCATGATCAATAAAGCATATAAGGCCGACAAGCGGCATGGCCCGCTACCCAAGGTTAAAGACAACTAGACTGCAACATATTAAATTCTGCTATGAGATAGTCGAGTGAGATACGAAGTAAAGACGTGTATAAGAGTTGGTCAAGTATAATAACTATGTATAAGTGAAAGAATGTCCAGCGACACCGTATACGAGTCTGTAGAGCAACAAGAGATGGATTGACTACCTGCGCTTGCTTTTTTGGTTGGCGACGATTTGGATCCAAAATCATCAAATGCAACATCGGCGGCATCATCCCTCACTCGCTTCTTGGCCGGCATCGCGGGGGAATAATAACGGTGTTCATGCGCAGGAACCGGTGGAGCCTATGGTTCCCCGTCTCCGCGGTCAAGGATCTTGAGTCTGTCGACGAGAACGTGGTACACCTGATAGATTTGGGTTAGAAGAAAATGAAATTATGAGCAATGTGCCTCTCTGTCCTGCTTTGGTACCCCTTTGTCCGTTTGCTGGTCTGTCATGATGTATGTGACGAGTGAGACCGTCACGAGAACAAGGGTGCCTTCGGTCAGCTTGTCGTATAGCTTGTATGGCGCAATCAAGCTGCCGTCACTGTAGTCTCGTTGGATGAGTTTGGCTCTGTTGTGAGCGACGTACAGTCCCCGGTGGTCTGGAAGTTTGTCGGGCGGGTACGTATCTCACCAATTTTGCGTCCTGCAACATTGTTAGCCAACTATCAGAAGATATGTTATGTGCATTTGCCAGATAATATGTGCTCTGTAATTGCGGCACATAGAGACTCTGTGATGGATATTAGTTCATTTATTATCTAGCTATATTTTCTATACCCTACATGTACTCAGTAGAAGTTTCTAGACTCTCGGGCATACCTTGGGCAGAGTCAGAGAGAGTCAGAGTACAGCCGCGTGAGGCTATGACTCGGAGGTTGTGTGACTCATTATTGCAGTATATAAATGGTTGTAATCCATAGCTAAAAAAACCTTTCTTACTATCCTGTCGTATCTACCTGTGCAATACAGTCCTAGTGAACCCTCACTCATCTGTGTGAATAAGTTCTCTGAGTCTCGGCTTTAACTCTCATTTACGAGTATCTGATTCACGACGTACGCTCTGATTATCGAATATTCCGTAGGTGAAGTTGCGTTAGGCTGATCATATAAAGGTTTCAGTATTTGAACCTCATATGTGCCTATTTCTGGGTATTTGCAGCCAGTAAATTACCCGTTTCTCTTACAGACTCAACTGTGGATCTTTCTAGAGTATGAAGGTGATGCAATGCAGCAATTGACATAAGAACAGGCTCTCAGTGACTTTCAAAGGAGTTGAAAAAGTCAGCAATTGACGCAGAGGAATGAATGTTCGCGTTCGCAGTGGCAATGGTGCCGCATGCTTCCGTATGGCCGCACGGAGTCTAAAACGGATTGTACAAACACAGGACACAGACCAGCAGCTAGGTGTGATAAATTGTCCGTCGACATTTGCTTATGGTCAGCCTCGAGAAAAATATTCAAACGGCTTTCGACATATCGGCAGCAGACTCAAAATTTTGAGAGGGGCACAACAGGCTGAGCGGTCAGGTCGCGAAGACAAAGAGGAATCCACAGCGTAGTCGACGCAGGCCCCTGTTGCAAAATGATGCAGGAGAAAACGCTGGCATTGCACTAAGGTCATACCGGCATGCGGGAGGGCATGTAAATCAAGAGATCGCTATATTGTAAATAAATCTGCATGAAATACAGAGATGCGGGAACGGTAGCATGATATTCAAGAAATATATTGCGCAGTAGAGTCAACGAAATCATACGAGTCTTAGATGTAATAAATGGTGGCAAACCAGACGCCAAAGGGTCATCGCAGATGCAGCGATGTCTGGGAGCTGGTAAAAATATAAGTACCAAGTCAGCTAAGCAATAGTGGATGAAGACTTACGCTGCAAAGGCATTGCATTGTCGGCCACCCGGGGATCAATGTCCATGGCAGAGGTATTTGAGGCCGGATGGCAGGATAAATCTGCACAGCAGGTTAGGACTCTAAACATATTCAATTTGATCGAAATGAGCACTGGTTGCTGTTGGCCAGGGTGAACGATGCCCGAGGAAGGATGAAAGGAAGCATGTGGAAGGATTTGGCCACAAAATAATAACCATCACACCCTAGGACGAGGTTGCAGGGGAGACCAATGGTTACAGAAATTCCCATGTGCATGGAGCAGACAGCGTCGCCATAAGGTAGAGTCAGAAGACCGGAGGTAACAGATTGATATGCAGGACGATAGAATCCAATCAAGAGTCATGAGGGATTTGGCAGAGCGAGGAGCAGAGGTGGAGAGCGGGTTCTTGCAGAATGTTGCTGAGGGAGCCATAGCTGCGATGGTGGTGGTGCGGGAGAGCGATGTGTGGAAGTGAGTAGCGGTAAGGTCCAGAAGCTGCCACGTCACCAGTTGATAAGCAGGATTACTATTTTGCTCACGGCATCGGCGGCAGGAACAACGGCAGGCGCAAGCTGAAACAATTTGGCAGGGAGGAAAGCGGATTACGCAAAAACTGCTGACGAAAATGTGATGCACGGCCAAAATCCAAAAATCATGCTCCCTATAAGACCCGTACCTTACGGTAGCGGGAATTCTACCTTCAGCTCGGGTGGTGCACGGTGCACAGCCGCGCGAACCGGAAGGAGCAAAACAATGGTGCTCGCAGCAGATCGGCGTTCGACTACCCGTGTCAGAATGATGTCGTGGGGCCTACGTTTTTTTCTTTCTATGTCCTTTTTTGGGTTATTTTCTGTCGGGATGTCTATGTTCCAGATATCGCACGCGTACTGTATGATATGGGCCCATCCACCACCGCCCCCCTTTTGCGCCTTACGCATATCATATCCGTGAGGGTAATTTTGGAGACGTCATTGTATGCTTGGAAAGAACGTAAAGGCTGGTTTTGTTTAACAGATACATGTACAACAACTCGTCCGAATATATTCAGCATTTCAGCCTGCTATCCAGACCAAATACACGTCACATGAGTGACGGTCGTGAGCCATCAACAAGCGAGGTTGAACGAGCCGCCTGTATTGCCGTTCCACTCGAGGCACAGGGCGGTTGTGTCCACGTCGAGGATTAAATTCCCCTGGCAGTTCTTTCCCGAGTAAAAGTCCGCTTTGCAGCCAGGGAAGCTGAATTACACCGACGCGCCGGCCTGATTGTAGCATCCTGTTTCAAGAGGATCAAGTCAACCAGAGAGAAAACGAGGCGGAAAAGACGAACCCGCGGTCTCATGGTAGTCGTTGACGGTGCCGGTACAGTCACCGAAGTAGTACTGCTTGAAGTAATTCGCCTGGGCGGGGAGGACACTGGCGACAGCGACAAGAATGAATGACTTGAAAAGCATATTGATAGTTATCCTATGGAAAATATCGGCAGGACGGAATGAGAACGGGGAGGGGACGAGGTTGGAGATGTAAATTACCTTGCGGTGTTGCAGGAGGAACTGGGATTCAGCCAACTACTTTGTGGCTTTTATAGTAACTGAAGAAAAAAAATCTTCATTGCTGGAACCGGTGTCCTGAGCGGGACTGTGCTGTGTAATCTACTTACCGACATTATTAAAGAGCGGGTGACTCCGGTTACCGATTTAAAGGCCTTGTCCCCACTCCAAGTGCCGTGACTGAAAAAAGAGAACAAGAAAGAGTGGGAAATTACTGCGCTCTGGCCCCCTGATAGACAGGGAGTCTGGCTACCTGCGTAGACAGAGGAGTAGTGAGGCCAGTCTGGCTACATGTGTCTACACCTCGCAGACATAATACATCTACATTTGCTACGTTCATCAGCCCAGGGCAGTTGGTCGACATGAGTCTACCTCAGTCTACGTGAATCTATCTCGGTCTACCTCTGGCTACCTCGTTCTACCCTCTGTCCACGTGGGTGGACTCTTTGCTGAACCTTGAACCTGAACGCCCGTTCAGGTTCGGTACAGCGTTCGAACGCATTCGAACTTGGCGAAGTTCGGCCATCTCGGACATCAAAATTTCCCTCCATATAATGGTGAAACTCACTGGCAATGTTCATTTTCCAATCTCAAGTAGGTTCTATGAAGCCTTGAACGGACCATCTAATGATCAACAGGCAAAAGAATCACCTTGACCAACTGCTTGACAGGATTCGGACATTGCCGGGAAGAACTCACGAACATAAAACATGCCCCATCTTCTCCAAAGACATGCAGTGTGGGTCTGAACCCAGTGCAAAATACCGTGGACGTCTTTTTAGCTTTGCACCCGGCGAGCAATACCACAAAATCCCCAAAATATAACTAGTGATGCGATTTTCCGGTTCAGGTTCGACCCGAATGTTTGAACCGGACCCTCCCATCACTAAAAATGTGCCCAAAGCAATAACACCCAACTCCATGTGTGAACCCGCATTCCATCTCCTGCAAATACATCTCAAGGTACACGTTCACTGTTATGCCGACTCGTACGCGAGTGCCAGCAACATCCTAAACATCAGAATCAGTACTCAGGATGAGTTTTGGCAAACTTCACGTTAGGAGGAACAGGAAATCTTGTCAGGCCTTGCAAAAAAATGAACTGAATCACCGCCGCTGATATCTTTCCGTCTAGCGCGGTTTATTTGGCCCTACCGTCGGAATTCGCACTCGTTACGCATTGAGACATTCTATGGAAAATTGAAGGCGAAGGGTATTTCGCGGAGCAGTTGGATCTGATGTCCATGTCGCCTGCTGACTTGAAGACTATTGTGTGAATAATTTGGTGAGGGTTTCAAACGACGCGTTCCCGTACTTAACAAGTGTTACAGAGAATATAGGAGAATAATCGGGCTCAATAATACCGAACACCGTCTGTCGATGCGTCAGTCAACGTCAGTCCGACTGACGCAGAGCAGCGTACACATTGACGCTGGTCAGCGCACACATTAGTGAAGCGCTACTGCTGCAAGCAATGGTATGATCGGTAGTCACTTGGGTAATATTGAAGGAAAAGCAACCCATTTGTGAAAAACTATATGGCGTGACTGGTATACGCACGATGTGATAACAGCGACTGCAGGCACGAACACGACGCTCGCCGCTCTGCTCAGCCATATTAATGTCCACGTCCGCGACGGCGCAGCAACCCTTCTCCATCACGCGCCGGCGTACACAGTCGAGGAAACATGCCAGGGCCCTTTCTCCCTCCTTGTCACGCCATCCGGGAATGGGTCTGCCTTCGGTAGCATGTACCTTGCCGACGGCCTGTCGGATCCCCCAGGCCCAAGCACCACTGTTACCGTGCACGCGACTAAGAACAATGACAAGATATCCAGCGCCGGAACATTCCACCTCCTGCAGAGGCTTGCGGAGGTTACAATCCTCGGCATTACCATGAAGCCAGCGATGATATTGGTGAGCGGAAAAGCTACGACCTTCACGTATGCCAGTGCACAGCAGAAAATTGGTATCAAAGCTAAGCGTGGATTTAAACTTGAACACGTGGGTGCGAGTCGTCGACAGAGAAGACAAGAGATGACAGCGCTGATGTGACTGGGGATTCGGCACACAGCGCTAAACAAATGTGTCGCGTGAACGCGTTTGGTGGTGAGCGCGGGAGATTGGGTGAGTTAGATGACGTCGGTAGGTTGTCGTTAGGTGGCACACCTCTCAAGAACACGTGCATAGGGCGGGGGGCAAAAGCATAAAAAATGGTCAAAGAATGAATTCTGATGCATTTCTGGGAATCAAAAAGGTGGTGTGCCCGCAGTAATGGGAGTAAAAAATATGATGTATATATCGTCTAAAAGCCCCGAACGAGGGCTTTCATACCGCATATGATACTATATACACCTCTTAAAAGGGCCTATCGAAAATTGCGTTGGGATCAAGGTAAAATGATTTTCAGAATGCCGGTCGGTTGACATCTGTAGAACATTCAATAGTTGTGTGCTTAATCTGTGACTTAGGACATCATAAGAGATACTAGGATGGGGTCTACCAACTTAGGTTTGGCCAAAACCGACGGGCAAGGCGGGGCTCAAGTCAGGAGATGCTAGGTCCGTTCCACCAGCCACGTGTTTGAAACTGTCCACCAGGATTTTATTGTTCCTGAGGTCTATGCGAGCAATCTGGGGGGGTGGGTTCACAGAATAGAGAGCTTGCGCAGAGCCACCGGTAGCCACCTGGTGGCTCATTGGGCATGCGCAATCGGGTGGCTGCTAAATTTACATGCCCTTTGCATACCTCTTATTCTTATGCTATAGGGTCAGCAGGTAGTCCTCTACAAGATTCCTGCTGCATGTCTGGAGGGGCAGAGGGGCGTCAAATAAGCAAATATTGTGATGCTCGATGTCATACCTGAGCCACCAGATAGCCACCAAATCGGGTGAGTCACTATGGAGGCAGAAGGGTGTCATACAAGCAAATATTGCAGCCTATGATGTTATACCTGAGCCACCAGATAGCCACCAAATCGGGTGAGTCACTATGGAGGCAGAAGGGTGTCATACAAGCAAATATTGCAGCCTATGATGTTATACCTGAGCCACCAGATAGCCACCAAGTCGGGTGAGTCACTGTGGAGCCACCCAATTGCGCATGCCTGATGAGCCACCGGGTGGCTACTGGTGGCTCTTGCGCAAACTCTCTAATGTGTATCATATGGGGTAGAACCCACCCCCGAAATTTGGGGTTGATTGGATAACATCAGGTTTCGCACCAAATTTTGCAACGGGCTCCCGCAGCGCGGGATCGATATTGGTAGTTCTGGTGCTCCCAGAGAGTGGTAAGACGGTGAAAAGCACCTTTTAAGGTTTCTTGAGTTGATTGAGGGATAATTGTACCGAAATTTAGAGTTTAAAATTTCGAACACAGAATGAGTTGAACGGCACTCGAGTTCTACACTGTTTTCGTACCTATCGACTAGACTCGTTACCGGCCTGCCCTACAACGGCAAATCTTAGTGCAAGCACTATGCCGTAGGCAGACTGGTACAACTCGGACCGATCAAAAGCGCTGCGCCCGGAGTTTAGAAATTTCCTGTGCCCTGGCTTCAAATCTCAATATTTTTCTTTGATCAAAGCTAGAGGTCCTCATGAAGTTCCCTCAGCTTAAATTCTGTCTCCTCAGAATTTTGATTCCTCTGCTTGGGTGAGTCAAACATGCAGGACTATTTTAATCGAGAAAGTCACTTTTCGGACCGAGATCACCGAAGATAACTTTGACGGCATGATCGGCACCACTCAAGAATTTCTAACTCCGGGCGCAGCCCTTTGACATGTCCCGAGTTGTACCAGTCTGCCTACGGCATAGTGCTTGCACTCAGATTTGCCGTGGCGCAGACTGGTCACGAGTCTGCCTATCGACATATACCGTTCGTGCAACTTCTTATTCTTACATACAGTTTCACATTGGGCCATTTTTTCGGAGTTGGCTAGCTTCCTAGACCTCGAGTATAACGGCAGAACACGGATAATATGTATTCTTAGTTGTTACCGAGTCGGTTTTCTAGGTGGGCACTTGAGTTTTGGCGTACTTGATGGAAAACATTGCTATAACTTCTTTTCTTCGCCCAGGGTTTGAAATTTGACTTTATTCTCTGAGTTGGATCGCTTCCCAGGCCCCATCCATAGTATTAGATCCACAATATTCGTGATTTTGAGGTTTCCTCGCGCTGTTTTCTGTGTGGGGTACTTTTGGGCAATTTCCATAAGTCTCACAAAAACTGTAGTTTTTACCCATTGTGCATACCTATAGTTTACTTGGTCAATTCAAGATTTTCTATGATTTTAAATTATTTTCAAGGTCCCTCAGAGCGTTAAACGAGACTGAACTTTGTCTGAGGAACAGCCGTGAGAATACCATCACCGAAGTGACCAAAGCGTTACGAAATGACCTTTCTGTTTCCGCCAGGCGACATCGGCGGCCGACGTGCTCTTTCCGCAAGATTTCTTGACTGTGGAAGCCTAGAAATACGATCTTGGTACCTCCCTAGTGAACTTGAGTATACTAGTTCCTCACTGAGTTTTGACCGATCGATCTTCTGTTACACCTCTTTTCTCAATCACCACGTCTCCAGTTCTCAACTCGTCAAATTTCGTTACGAAACGGCTCGAATGTGCAGGCCGGCCATCATAGACCCGGCGTCGACATTTTTCCTTGCATTCCGCCCTATCCCGCGGCATTCATGCTGTGGCAGCGCCCGAAATGTGCACCATTTGAATCTAGATGAAAAGAGACAAAGATACGGTCACATCCGCCATTCGGTGCGTCTATTAGGCATTTCATGTCACCAATGCCAATGGGCTTAAGTAATTCTTCATGCTCGATTTTCTGGGGCCGAATAATGCCCATTCACACCGAATCCTTAGAGCTTGATTTCGGCCCGCCCCCGCTCTGTATGGCGCGCGCACGATGCAGGCTTTCTCAGCGGGCCCCGTCGTGTCCCGGGACCTGCAGAGCACGGAAATGCGCATCGTTACACAACGTAGCTATGGTCTTATCATCGCTCCCTGTCTTCCAGTTGCTCGGAGCGCTGCCGGAAGGAGTGCGTAGCTGGATGGTAGAACAGAGGCAGCTGTCGCTCTCTCTGGAAAGCACTACCCGCCGCTGCCCAGCCCTCCTCCACGCTGCGCATCCGCTGGATGCGCGAAGTAGCTTTGCATCCAGACGATACTACTGTCCCCGGTGCCAGACCTCGCACGCAGCTGGATGCGCCTGCATGGATGCACTCCCCGTACCCATAGAGACCCATTCCGCGCGTGCCTGCACCGTTGCCAGGGAGCATCGCGGCAGCGCCTACATTGCCCCGCGCGAGCCAACGCCGCAGCGGAGGATCACTCGCCGGCTGGGCTACGGATACCGCGTGTCCCAGATGCACCCCATTGCGGAGGCGCGGAATCTGACCACAACGCGCCCGCTACGAGGCAGCATGCAGGCGTGCTGCACCAAGCGGTCACGTGGGCTACATTATCAGCACTATGGTCGTGGATGCGCGATCGGGTATGTACGCCTTCATCTTCATTTTTCGCGTTAGTTATTACCACCGACCCCAACTCGATTTCCCAGTACGCACTCCGTCTTCGGCGAGGTTGTTGAGGCTATGGACGCCGTCAGGAACATCGAGGGCTCCGCCAAAAAATCGTGATCAGCGAAGCCGGCGTTGTCGAGTAGATTACAGCAACCTCGTAATTAATTAAATTTTTTATAAAATTGATTACTACTCACTCTCAACCGGGGATTCCAGCTGGAAGCGCGCTGTTATCGTAGCTGAGAATATCTGCACGAATCTCCGGATTCGGATGAACAACCTCCAATCACGCAGTAATCACGCGGTATCTCTCTCCGCGAAACTGTGCTTACTACTAGGCTACTTAAAGCCGCTTAGATCCCAGCCCAAATCCAAACACAAGTGTATTTTTAGCGCTTATTTTTGCGGGACATAACTACACGACTCCTGCATGCGTTCACATTCAATAATCCTTCGCAGCCCTGACGGGAACCCTTCCTCCAGGATTCGCCACCGCCGCCGTTGTGGAGCGTTCGTTGGATCAGATCCCTTGTCATGTGGAATTTACCTCCCGCGGATAGCCATGCATTCAACCAATGGCCGAAACATGTCTGTCCATCATTATATGCTGCATGCTCCATTCAACGCAGGCACCGATCCTTGCAATATTGAATAAGAATTATAGATAGCACGGTCTGAGCAGACCGTAGTGATTATCATATCCAAAATTATTCGCATCATCATCTCAGCGCGCTTGTGCGATTCAATAGTGCACGTTCGTAAATTCAATCCGGTGAGTGTATCTAGCAAACTCTATTTGTGTTAATTTCGGTCATCTTCTCCACTCTGACCCGTGACTTTGGCCAGCCGCACAGCTCACTCCACCTTGTGGCGCTGATATGACCGCATTTGCACCCGCGTCCACCTAACTATCCCAATTCGACGTTCGCCTACCGTCGCTCTCCACGAGGCTGCCTTCAATGACCCAATGCAGACAATTTCCTCAACGGGTCCTTGCCCGATGCGCTATTCAGTCTATATAACGCGGACCAAGGCTCAAGCGATCTGGAGCGCCTGGGAACGTGCCCGAAACTGTGTTTATTTCTGGCAGGGTTCTGCGAATTCGTCGGGATAAGCCTTCTTGAGTTACTGGCGGCGGGTTATCTTGTTTCCACTACGTCATTGAGGCCAAAAAGAGGAGCTATCCTCAAGGCAACTGCGTGTTTTGCGCCATAGCATTTTGTCATTGGAATTGGCCTCCACGATTTCGTAAGATCGGCTCCTCAAAAACTGTTACAGTCGAGCGCTTACGCAGAAATGTAACCTTTTATGGGATGGCATGGATCTAAAGGAGCCATGAAAGAAGATGATGACGACTGAGCATTCTCTCATCGGTGCGAATATTTAAACTGACTGCTTTTCGACCTGCTAGCCCCACCCCGAGTGCGCAGCCATGGCTTCAAGACGCGTCCGGGTTGCCTCGACGGACACCTTCTACTCGCCGCCCCCCCTCCACTCCTTGACTCCGCGCCCTCATCATCCACCTCTTCGCTTGGTCCGCTCACGCCGCCGCCGCCGTATGCGGCCGCACCATTAACGCCAAAAGACCTCTACCGCGCACCAGCTACGATGAAAGTGCAGGCCCACAATCTCATCGCCCTGTCGCCGATTCCTCTCCTTCAATACGACGTTTCCCTGCATCCCTCCACCATTTCCAGCCACCGCGCCGGCCTCTCCGCGGCGGTGTACCTCGAGCCCGCCGTCTATCCTCCGCGGCTCTCCCTCTCCCTTGTCACACCACACTTACCCTGGACGATTCCCGTCCCGGCGTCAAATCGCCGATACGTCTCCGTGGGTGACGTCCTCGCCGCCATCTACCGCACGCTGCGCGTGAACGCGACGTCCGCAGAGTTCAACGCGCTGGGCACCGAAAAATTCATGCGGCGCGCGTCTACAGCGTACATGCGGCGGTGCGAGCGGCTGCGCGGGCACAGCGGCTATTCCCAAGAGAAACGCGAAGGCGTGAAACGGGTGGACTTCTTGATGGGGTACACCACCTTCCAAGGGATCGCGCCCACCGGTGGAGCGCCCGACGTCTGGCAACTCACTATCTCGTGAAATTCATGCGTTGACCGCTAGACTATTTGATCGCGCCTCTAATTGTACAATACCTCGTTTGTATCCATAGCTCTATGTGGTGTAGCCGTGCCTCCTCGCGTCCAGTACGCTAGCAGTATTTCTGTTGATGCAGGAGGCATATTTCCAGTTGCTAGTGTATCTTTGCCTCCTCGCGTCCAGTACGCCAGTAGTATTTCTGTAGATGCAGGAGGCAGATTTCCAGTTGCTAGTGTGTCTTTGCCTCCTCGCGTCCAGTATGCCAGTAGTATTTCTGTAGATGCAGGAGGCAGATTTCCAGTTGCTAGTGTGTCTTTGCCTCCCCGCGTCCAGTACGCCAGTAGTATTTCTGTAGATGCAGGAGGCAGATTCCCAGTTGCGGATGTAGTTGTACCTCTTCGCGTCCAGTACCTAGTAGTATTTCTGTTGATACAAGAGGCTGCTTTCCCGTGCGACTTTGAATTGATCTTTGTCGACCTCAGTATATCGGACACAATATTATAAAGGGCCACGGCTAAAAGATCGTTTGCTTGGCGGTATTTGTCACCTATGGCGCGACGCAACGCGACTCACACGTGATCTATCTGTCAGCCGAATTTGGCTTTGCCTTCAATCTACGACCACCTTGTCCGGTTTCCTCCCGTTTTGAACCGGCGACGCCTGCCTCTTTGCATCCATATATTTCTCTGGAGAACATATCCGCTGCCTTATTTCTCCCTCCTCGCTGCCGGAGACCTGCTTTGACCGATTCTGTGCGACTCGGATTCGAAGAGGCGGGTTGGCGATTGCCCTGAATTACCCAGGTCATCAACAATCCAAAGTGTGGACCGAACTCAGAGTCTTCTATTTCAGCCCAGCGATTCTATCCGAAGACGCCGGCTGGCGTTTGTCCTGGATTACCCGGGTCATCCGCTCCCAAAAGAGCAATTTAGTCGTCTGTTCAGCCAAGATTCCCGACCGCAAGCAAATTCAGAGTCTTCTGTGTCAGCCCGGCGATTCGATTCAAAGACGCGGTCTGGCGTTTGCCCTTAATTACCCAGGTCATCCGCTCCCAACAGAGTAATTTAATTGCCTGTTCAGCCTTGGTTCAGCCAAGAATCCCGACTGCATATATCGAATTTGCCTCATGACGACGGCCCCTAAATCGCTTAAAGGCTGGGTTCATTTTCCCTCTTCGTCCGTCTTCTCTGTTTTACCCTCACCTCTTGTAATGCACGCCTTCTCGTTGACCTCTCTGTTCCTAGCGCTGTCTGTTTCGACCGTCGTCGTCGCTTCACCTGTCCGCTCGCCTCCCAGACACCAATCTCGCTCGATCTACTAGACTCATCCAGCCGCTCGGCTCGCCCATCTCTACATTAGCTGTATCCAAGTCTCTATATGACGAATTCGTTCGATACACCAAGTACGCATCCGCGGCTTACCGTAAGGAGTGCCCATTCCCGCTCGGAAATACGCTCGTAAGAGCTGTGAGGTTTTTTCTTCCAGTCCGACAATATGTGTTCTTATCGCTGCCTCTACTGTAGCTCGACGACCGACGTGGCTTCATCGCGCGCGACAATACGCGTAAGGAAATCGTCGTATCTTTCCCCGCAACCAACGATCTCGCCGATGTCATCACTGGTATGTTCACATTGCCGTCCTATCCATTCGATATCTGAACCCCATGCCTCTTCCATCCATCCTTAGACATGAAGTTCCGCAGCGTTCTCTTCATTTCGCCAGGCATCCCGCTCGACATGGCCGACCGTCTCTCGGTGCACCGTGGGTTTCTTGCAGTATACAACGTTGTCGCGCAGACCGTCCTGGACGGCGTGAAGGCCGAGTTCGCGGAACACCCAGCGTATACGATTGTCGTCACAGGTGCTTACTCACTCTTTATTTTGATTGACTTGAACATTCATCCATGGCGTGTTTCAGGCCATAGCTTAGGCGGCGCCATCGCGTCTCTCGCCGCTCCCGCACTCAAGTCCGAACATCCTATCGCTGCGATCAAGCTTTTCACTTTCGGTTAGTTGAGGCTTACTTTAGTCCGAACCAAATCTCCCTGCTGAACGCCAATTAAATGTATGCAGGACAACCGCGCGTAGGAAACCGCAAGTTCGCGGCCTTTGTGGAAAAGAAGCTTGGCGTTGAGAACATTTTCCGCAGTGCGTCGTTTGATTTCCACTCATACCCGTACAGCCCGGCTCAACTATACCTGCAGTGGTGCACAAAAAGGGCGCGTCACCATCTTGAAACTCGTGGTTCGTTGCTTTTCAACTTACCTCTCCAGATGGCGTGCCCACAATGGTCCCTCGCATCCTAGGATACCGTCACTTGTGCGTTATCTCTTTTCTCCATCTTCAATATTCTCCCTCATCTCAATTTGGAACAAAGCGCAACCGAATACTGGCAGTACATGAACCCAATCCTTTCCTCGCTTGCGCATCACACGGTGAGGAAGTGCGACCACATGAACGGGGAGGACATCACCTGTAGCATGATCCTTCGTGCGTCTCTCTTTTTATCTCTCCTCATGCCCATTCTCCTTTCAACCCGCTCTACCCGCCCGGCACTCCTGCTGACTTTTATCTTGTTTATTTATTCCGCGCTCCAGCGTCCACTGGCATCAACATCTGGCACCCTTATTACTTCGGCCACGGTACGTGTACCGTCTTTGCGCCGTACATGTGGGATCCGTGTGCCATTCTGACCGACTTGCCAGTGATGTCGAACCCGTTCGACGGTCGGGTCGGGTCGGGTCTGACCTGACCCGACCTCCCCATGCCTCAGATGTTCTCGCTTGTGTGCTGAGGCTGGCGGTTTCAAGAATGGGTTCATGTCGGGATGCCGATGAGCGAGGGTGATGCTTCTCGACCTGGAAGAAGGATATCAATATCAGATGTGCGGAACTTACGAGGCCATTGTAAACTCGATCCAGTTCTGTCCTCAGCTGCGCTGAGTCCCTACAGAATTTCAAACAGGAGAATATTCTCTGAGACTTGGAGCCTGGCTCGGGTATGGACTCGATATGCGGACGCATCATATCGAGGGTGCTGGGAATATTCAGGGTCGAGTGGATCCAACCAACATGGAAAATACCTTTCGAATTTGTCCAGACCCTCACGGCGTTCAGGCGAGAGCGGGATGCCAAAACCATCCATAATAAGGGCCTGTGTTCTTTTTACCGCGGGCACCGCGAGTGACGAGGTTTTCTTCCCAGTGTGCTTCCGGTAGATAAGTCACGATCATGAAAGATGAGGGATAAAAGACGTACTGGGGTTTTGGAAATACATATCTAGTGTTTTTCGGGTCGGGTCGGAGCGAGCTTGGGCTTGAGAATATCTTGAGCCCGACCCTACCTCTGGGTCGGACCAGGCTTGGGGGTGTTTTTTTTTAGCAACCATGATAAGGTGAATTATTTGGTTGAAAAATGACATATGAGATATAGCTAACCTCCAATGTGCCATTGCCCATTTTAAGACGTGGAAAGGTCGACACGAAGGCGCTTGATGAGATTTAAGACTCCATCAATTTACTGGCATGTCCCGCCTCAGAGTTCAACTTCACATAAGTCAGCTGAAATAATTACAAGGCTGTGACAGATGCAAAACTCACTTCAAAAATACGTAATATTGACTTTGAAGCAGTATATACTCAGCTAAGCTGGGCTTGATGGAATCCATATTCCCACCCGGGCTTGAGCCCAGGTCGCGGGTCTTTCAAAATTCTGAGCTCGACCCTGGGCCCTACTGGGCCCGACGTCGGGTCGGGCCTGGGTCGGTCTTGGGCTTGGGTCCTGACCTGGGACAACACTATACCTATCTCGAGCGCTGACGTGGCGAGCGACTGATATACGCTCATCAATGCCGGATTCTGTTTGACCAAATCGGCAGAGCTCTTCCGCGACGGCGCTTCGTCGAGTGGAATGGCGGGCACCGGTGAGGGATAGTTAGGGAAAAGAACACGAGGGAGACCTGTGGGAGCAGGATCGAAAGGTGCGGAGAGCTGTGGATGTGCTTTGGCGCGCGGTTACCGGGCTGTGTGCATCACAACTCGTGGTTAGCTCTGAAAGCTGATCGAGCCGACAATCATCCCCGCCAGGCGGCAGCGTGGAAAAAAGAAAGGTACAGCGTAAGGGGATATCCAAAAGCCAATCCCAACGCGACGTTCTTGGAAGAGGGTGTGGCAGCATCCTCAACACTGGTTAGGTTATCGTAGTGATGTGGTCGAGCGGCAATTGCTGATGCCGAGCGGTGCAATGGATATAAACATCAGTTTTACGGCAACAACGCGATTCGTCGTCCTTTTACACCACCACGACCAATGCACGACCGCGACACCACAGCGGAGACGTCGGTCATGCCCAACCTCGAATCGAACAGGTCTCATACATCCACACTCGCGCCAGAGGGCAAACGCCCCGCTACCTCATCGCAATGGGCTCCGCTGCAGTGCTCCGCCTCCATCGTATTCTTCGCGCTCTGCTACGTAACCATGGCTGTCATCGCGTGGGCCGCGACGTGCTACCTCTCCTTCAAACCCATTGGTGCAAAGCACTACGGCGTAGTCGCCCTGAACAAGGAGAACGACGGGTACGGCTGGATCGGCCCCAAGGCGTATCACCAGTTGTACGTGCCGAGCGAGGGGTGGTTTCGCGCGGCGCGGGTGCTTGCAGCGATTGTCGCGACGCTCACTATTCCGGTGGCGACCTCCGTGTGTGCGCGCGCGGCGGTAGCGTTCCACCAGAGGCAAAGGTTAACGCTGAGACAGACGATGACGCTGGCGGATAAGGCGTGGATCCAGCCTGTGACGTGGCTGAGGCTCGTTGGTACGGACGAGGAAGTTTTGCTTCGTCGTTCCTCATTGCGGCTATTTTCTTGAATCTGCTTGGTGCGTCCTAGATTGTAGTCTCGTTCCTCCGCGCTTATTCGAGCGATGCAGGCGGTATCATTGCCCCGCTACAGCAGCTCTATCTCTCGACTGCGACTATCAAAACACCTACCTGGCCAATTCTGATCCCTCAAACCATCGACGTGATGGACCACTTCGCGATTTCGCGGCTTCGTTCGACTTTGGCGAAACCACGCCCTCCTCCGCGACCGCCTCGCATCGACGGGAACTGCCACCCGCAAGCTCAGCTCTGGTCCCGCAACACGGCGTGCAACAGCCTCCTAACGGGGGCAAGCTCTCGCTGGAGTGCGTCATCGCTGGTGGCAGTACACCTTCAGCAACATGTCCCTGCTCGAAGACCCGTTCTTCGCACAGCTTCCATCGGGATTTCGACGGGCTCATCCGGCAGTTCGCCCCGCGCATCAATTCCACGGCGCGCAGGGAGAATATCACGAAAGACGAGTTCCCGCAGGGCTGTGACGCACTTCCAGACGCGTTCTACGTCAGGTACGGGCGTCTCCGCACTGAACGACTTTCCCGGGTTCGCGTTCGAGGCTTGTATGCCTGCGAATATGAGCGCTGCGCCGTGGAGGGCGACGCGCGACCGGCAGGACTTTTCCGAGGTGCTGTACCTCGCGGTGAACCTCACTACCGCTGCTGGGTGGGAATTGCGGGTGCCGACAGGCGCGTACTTCACGCGTATCACGGTGAACACCAGCGTGGGGTTTTTCGAGCTGCCGAATTACATGAACGGCGGGATTGCGGGTCCTTTGCTGGCGGAGGATCCCACCGTTCGTGCGCCGGGGAAGTGTGATTTGGACTGTGAGACGCAGACGTTAGATGACTTCTCATCTAAATCTCGTCGTGCCACACCCAGCACAAACCCCAACGGAACCGCCTTCAACGCGACGCACAACCTCGAGAACAACGTCAACAAAGGCCCGCTCCTGCAAACCGCACTCGCGCTCTTCGGCCTCGGCTCCTTCATCGATATCCGCACCCGCGCGCTCCAATCCAACTCCTTCGGCATAGACAACACCACCGCATTCCAATTCTACCGCTCAAGCCAATGCACAGGCGGGATGGTCCCCTTCCTCCCTCTACTTCATGATGAAATCGGTCAAGGACAAGTCGGCAACCCAATCGACGGGTGCTCGCGCCAGCTCACCCCCGAGCCCGCTGACTCGACGCAACTCGAGATAATGTACTACCTCTCCTCGTTCGTGTTCAACACGTACGACGGGTTCGCCGGAGAACGGATCACCAACGCCTTCTCCGCCGCTGCGTTCCTCGCGAACCAGGCGTGGATGCTCAGCGCGTTCGACGGGCGGTTGATGGTGCAGTACGACTTGGGCGCGGACATGCAGGTTCCCGTTCTTTCGCTGACGGGGATTATCGTGGTGTCTGTCCTGCTAGGGCTGTTTTTACTGGTGTTGTTGGGCGTGGCGGTGTACGCGTGGCGGACGCCGACGTGGACGACGACGCTCGACGCATTTGCGATGTTGAGGATTGGCGCGGCGGTGGGTGCGCCGCTGCGCCCTACACGTGATTCAGATGAAGCGGAAAACGAGAGGTTGTTGTTGTTCTCGAGGAACGGCGCTGCGGGCGTTGCGGCGTTGGATCAGACGCCGGGGTGGGTGGGAGATGTATCGCATGCGGAGGGTGGAGAGGCGATGGGGCAGTTGGCGCTTGGGACAGGAAGGAAGATCACAGGGAGGGGAGGGAGGTTGAAGTATCGGTGTGATTAGGATGTTGGGGACGGTGACGAATATATCCGTGCTGTATTATTATTGGAGGGGCTAACGACTCCCAGTGTATGCTCTTGATCTCAGCAAGATTGCTCATCAATCGCCAGAAAATTTGATCTGTAGCTTCCAGCAACCTAACGTGGTGATGAAATTGTCAATCAGAACATTGTTGAAAGAACTTAGACTGGTGGCCAGTTCAAATGTGAAGGTCAAATGGTGGTTGAAACAGTTTTCTTCTCCGCAACTGGGGTACTCCAAGTGAGAGGTTCGAACCGGTTCATCGGTCTCATTCATTAATATCTACTGATATCACTGACCGGTTCACAGAATTCTGAAAATTTTTGAACCTTGAACTGAACCTTGGGTTCGGTTCAGCTTCACCAGTGGGTCAGAACCTGACTGCGGCAACACTAGCCAGGTATCTGTCGTCTTCCAGAGGAACACCAAGTTTTGTGCGCCGGGGAACCCAAGACCGTTTCCTCGAAGCAACCTGACGATCTTCGAGCCCACATCGTAAGCGGCTGTACTGTCGCTAGTGCTCTGTCTCAGTGTCTGGCATGTGGGTTAGACACGGACATGTGCTGTATGCAGGATCCGCTGTTCTGAACCCGAATTTTGAGCGGGGACGGAATAACGCAAGCAGCACGTTTCGTGTCAAATTGCCTGTTTACGTTCTCATTAGCGTTGTCTAGATTAGTTACTTGACGACGTATATCATATATAGAGGTAAGTGGCATACCTCGAATGATGTCCGATCCGAAAGTCCGGATTTTGGCTGTTTCCGTCCTCAGGGTTTTGCGCCAAATCCGTCCGCATAAGGATCGGAACCTCTGTTTTTCGACCAGTTTCGTCCGCATAATGGATCGGACTTTGAGACACGAGAGGGTGTTTTTGGAGGTGCTTGGCGGAGATGATGGTCTGTTCATAGGATTTTCGTATGTCTTCTCGACCTGGCACCTAAAAACTTGGCAAATTTAATAATTTTGGGGATCGAACATCAGCACCCATTGGCGAGTTCCGTCCACGCTTGGGATGAGACATAGTGGTCTTTTTTGGCCGATTCCGTCCGCATAGTGATGAGACATTTGGCCTTTTTTGACGCCAATTCCGTCCGCATAAGGATCGGACGAGGTATGCCACTTACCTATATATAGTACCCCCATATTCCGTAATTTCTTTCGTGAATTTAGACGCTAATTTTGTCATCGTCGTCGCTGACCACGTTGAGAGCCTTTGATCGCTGTTTGTCGAACTTTTGATCGCTGTCTGCCAAAAGCGGATATTCGTGTGTGCGTCGTGGAGCGCAGTGGCGGCAGCTAAAAGCAATGACGTGATGGCTACTAAATAAAAAGCAGAAGTAGCTGGGCTGATATCTGCTGATATATCAGATGGGCCTCTAAGCCAAGGGTTTTGATATATCGTGGCCCTGCGCTGATCAGCGGCCGCTGATACATCACTCCCCCATACTAGCGAATCTGCATAAATCAGCGTCAATTAATCTCTGTATTTCCGCGGCAAGTGATTGTCCCGTCCGCCGTCCAGTTGCAAGTTGCCGAACTCTGTTATACAACTGCACCGTGCAGGTCTCGCTTTTTTGAACTCGTTTTTCTGTTACCCTTGGCGTCATGTTTTCGCCTTTTGTAATACCAGCTCATGTAAGTAAGCAACTTGAATTACCCTTCCTTCCTTGCGCCGTAGTCGTTTACTTATCTCTTCAGACTCCGAAGGAACTCAAACTCATTCGTGTGCACATTACCCGCGTAATGCTATTTTTGTTCCCATTGATGCATCGGACACAACACCGCAACAGAGACCGGACCATGGCCGAGTTAGCTTTGCTATTATTTTCAAGCTCTCAGTACTCCGGCCATCATTCCCGACTTCAATGAGGTTCCAAATTCCTCTTCCTCCCTAATTGCGACCACTATTGTAAATGGCCTGAATGCACCTCGCCCTCATCTGTAGAATCGCATCAATCAGAAACTACTTATGTTGCCCCAGTGCTTCTTAGACCATCCGATAATTTTTGACGGTTCTTCGAATGATTACTATCTCCGCCATCTCGGGTACAGCACTTCTCTTTCATTTTTTTCTTGCCTGCGGCTATCCTATCGCTATTCCCCCGGGCATCCCGGCGCCCACTCAACAAGTTTGACTAAGGCTTTTTTCACTGGGGCTTCGACCCGTCCCCGTCGGTGATGGGGACAAAATGGTACAGAACAAGGGAAATGGGGACAGCGCAAGGCACAGTACCTGTTGCCTCAATACGGGCTCGATACTAATGGCGGTGTTCGATACCAGAATTGGATACCAGCGGAGTTTGAATTTCGGTGATCACGGGCCGCCAACCCTCGGCCCCTAACTCTCGCATTTGAACACCTCTCTAAGAGCTCTGCGGCGCATTAAATTCGACAGAAAGGTCGAAATGCAAATATAATATGCCATGAAGTATCATTACCATGCTTACTGGACGTAATATCTGACCCGTCAGTTGGGTGCTCCCAATCGAACCCCTTGACGAATAGGTAGCTCCGTCCGTTGCGCAAAAACGGCCGTTTTTGTGACAGCCGTCCCGTCAGATGGACGGGTCGAAGCCCTATTTTTCACCATCTAAACTTGCCTCGCACTATCCACAAAGTATACAATTAAGCCTGACAGTGTATCATAAGCCCTTTCTCATCGCATGGACTTTGTCTCATGGCTGTCATGAATCAGCTTCTCTGTTCCTTGTTCCGGCTTTAGTGCTCAAAGACCATCAACTTTCCTTGCCCATCGCTCGGAGATGGGTAACCTGTTGGGGTGTTTCAGACATCTCCTTTTTCATTCCAACTTGGGTCCCAACTTCGTTCCCAACTCAAGACTCAACTTGATATGTTTTTGACCCGGAATGCAGAACGGCTGCCCCAAATAGGTTCCGTGAAGTTGGGACTTGAAGTTGGGGTCGAAGTTGGATGTCAAGTCGTGGTCCGGTGCCCGATTTGACATCCAAATTTGTTCCCGAGCTCTTCCAAGTTACAACTTCGGGCGAAGTTGGGGCCGAAGTTGGGACCCAAGTTGGGCCTCAAATCGGGATGTCTGAAACACCCTATTAGAATGCAGTAATGTCCGGATGGACGCTGGCCGTATCCCTAAACCCGGTGGAGAGAACCGAACTGCTCTAGGAGGACACCGTAATCCTCAAGACCGAAAGCAAACTAAGATTGTGGGAAACGATACGCTACACGAGATCAACTGCTGACCAAGCTATGACAGATACCCTGCTCCACCGGTGGTAGTGATAAGCACAATTCTGAATGGCAGCTTGTCAGTCACACGACGGAGATCCATGGCCAAAGATGCCTTGCTGGAGTCCAAGAGCAACACTGAATCGCACGCAGCCGCTTTGACATATCTGTCATCGTTCATGGCCAGGAGGTACTTCAAGTGTGTCAGTGCCAGTATGAGTCCCCTGAAACGCGGCGGTGCTAGGCCAGTTCCTGTGGATAAGGGTGCAATTAATGATCGCTTGTTAACGCCCGTTATACATCTTAGGAATTCGATCTGTACGTCTTCCACGGGCTTGAGAAGGTCGGATTCCACATCCGGGCCAACTTCGCAGTCCTGTGTGAGACGCCGACCATAGAGTCCAGGCCAAGTAGTGTGTTAGCAATTGCCCTAGCTTTACCTAGTGTCTAGTGGTCTTCAAAGATATTACTTTTTATGGAATTCAAAATGTATTTGGTTTACTTGCCAATGGTCACGGCTTCAGCTCCGAAGCGAAAAATGGGCAGGAGTTTTGTAATCAAACCGTAAATTATCAGCAGGGATTTAACAGGATTGATGACCATAAAGTTCACACTGCACCATTTCCATAGCACGTTCATCTTCCGTTGCGCCCCATCGGCAGTCAGGGAAATCAGGATTACATCGTCGGCTTGCTCCACATTCGTGATGAATACACCAGCGGGAAGAATATCTGTGGTCGCATCAGAGAGCAGCTTGAAGTCCGACATGTGTATTGTCCACAGGATCGGGGACGGTGTGTCACGAATTATAATTCCGATTAACGCGTAGAACATCGTAGATACCTCTGATTCGTATCTGACAATGTAAGCCATCTTGTCTATTTTCCTGAAGCGATGTCCCCCTGCTTAGTCACATACCGCAACCAACGGCCCCTGAAAGCTTTAAATAAGGTCACCATGCTGAGTTAGAATGGCGACAGCACATCATGGCCAAGTTCTTTGGGTCTCTACTCGCTTCTCTCGCTACAGCTGCAGTTGTCAGCGCCGTTTTGACCACAGGGCACTACCAAATCCACGATTTCCAAGGTAGATGCGTTAGTTACGTCGCCACCTCGACGAACAACTATGTTCCTGTCGTCACTACTCCTTGCGTTAATGGGACCCAGACTCAAATCGTAAGCACAGCACCCCTCTGTTATCGTTGATTTGCCCTAACGCTTTGAAGTGGAATGTCGTAGCGGATAGTCCATTCGCCCCTACATATATTATCCTCACTACTTCCGGTGCATTCTCGACGATCACCTACGCATCATCAACTGCAAGCGGAGCAGAAATTAACGCCCAACATCAGCAATTGCAGCTGAATAGCGACTCTCCAGTTGAAGAAGATCTCATCATTAGTCAATTTGACACTACGCATTGGACGTAAGTGTGCAGGATGCTTTTTACCTCTTCTGATTTATTGTTTGCAGTCTTGGTGATACCAGAGGCGGTGGACGTTGGACATCATGGACAGCTAGGCCGAACGCTCAGCTTGCTGCTCCGGTAGGTTTTACCACAGAGGAGTTCCTACATCTGACTGACATGTATATTATTTAGATGACGTTGGAGGATGTAGGAGGCTCCAGTGGACCTGATGCACAACAACTATTCACGTTTGTTGGACCCTTGTGATGATCAAACATAGATCTATCGATGATCTCCTTTTCTAGTGTGCAGTACCCTAGCAATATTGATGAAAGTATGGTGCTCCAACTAAGAATGGTCTTAGGTGATATCATCACCTGGAATGAGAGGAGACATTGTTCCAACTTGGGCTCGATTTTTCGCGTTCAGTGTGTTTTCGTTGTCCCGGCTCACTCTGAGCTAACATACATTTTCCTGTCCTCCCCACCCATCAACACGACGTTGACGTTGACTTGTGAAGAGGATAAGCGGTTAGGGGTGGGATTAAGCAAAAGCTGAGTTCAACAACTTTCTGCTCTCCGGTGCTATGCCTCGGCGATGTCGCAAATATTCCTATCATCCCACCCATGTGCCGTGCGCCCACCCTTCAACTGAAACTTTGGGTCCTTTTTCTCCAGGTATCACGCCTAGGGCTTTTCACCGTACGTACCGTATGTGGTACGGTATTTTGTCTGGTAATACGGATACGGTGCGGCTACGGTACGGCCGTAATACGGTACGGCACGGCACCAAAGGATCCAAGTCAATAAAATGCTGGGATTGTGTGTTTTACCAACATAAACCCTCATATGTCTTCAGATGTATTGTGGGATAGAAAATTCGAGTGAAAACTCGATGCATACGTTTTTCCGACAGGCTAATAGATGTGAAGCGGGCATGACGAAACAGAATTTCCGGTCGTTCAATCAAAGATTAGGTCTCAGCCTTTACTGCGACAAAAAAACACGCCCGGCCTTCGCCCAACTCTTCACAGAACTCTTTGATACAATTCAGCAGGTTACCGGCGAACAGTTCAAACTTGCACCATTCTATCCCGACGCAAACTGCTGTGTTGTAATTCTGGATGGAGAAGTTCCGCAAGCACAAGGCTTTGCGGACTGGCTTTCGAAATATAACAACCCGGAAATCAGTCAAATATATACCTTGAATCCAGATAAGCTGCTCCCATTCTGCCTCAAGACCTGCAATCTACATTTTGACCGGTACTCCCTCATTTTGGTTGAAAAAAAGGACGTTGCTCTCCCCCCTTGTCATATCGGATGCAAATACCGAAACCGGTCATTGCACCGCTTCAGTTCATCAAGCATCTTCCGTCCCAAGAGGAATTCGACAGCTGGCATGAATTCTGTGCTGCTCAAATCTGCCATCAAGACTGACACTGGGGGCAAAGAGCCAGGCATGCGGACGCCAAGTGCGTAACTTGCATGTAGTTCGCACTAGGTCGACCATGAGAACAAAGCCAACAAAGCTGTCATTGACAGACAAAGGCTGGCTTTGTTGCATGCTTTGTTCCTTGGTGGGGGGGAACAAAGCATGCAACAAAGCCCCCGTTTGTATGTGAATGGGGCCTTCGTAAGCTTTGTCATGAACCCGTTCGCATGCGCGACCACATGCCGGTTACACACTTGGTGTCCGCACCCCTCACTGGCTGCCCCCACCCAGCAGGTCGAATGCCAAAATGACGGTGGCTTCTCTGTCACCCGAGAGATTTAGCAGAAGAGCTTCGGGGGATTCATTCGGCAACTGCGAGGTAAATATACAAAACTCGTCAGGTAAAAATTGATCTAAGCGAGAGAATTGAGCCGAGTGTCCCGGGAATAGCAGCTAGAGAATTGAACAGGGATTCCTCGGGGTTGCCCGAGCGTGGCCAGGTGGCCTCGTGATTCAAAGAATGTTTCAAAAGCAGTGAGACCTGTGAAAATCCGATGTCGCCGGCGTAAAGAGTCCATACTCGCAGTTCTGTTCAGCTCTAATATTAATCCTGGCAGCTGACATCCCAGACCCTTATTTAGCTTTTCACCTTCTGGAATATTTTTTGGCAAGGTGTCATGTACAACTTTCGGCAATTTCTCCGTTGTGATCCGAATTTCGATCTGTTCCCCTTGCCCCCACCCGGAGCGCATGCGGGAAAATGGTAGGTATACGTCCCATCCCCACCCACCCAAATTTTCTAGGCCTCTACCCCCTTTACTCATCGAGATATCAGGGTTAAATCATGTTTTTTGTCGCCTTTGCCCATCCCGTGTGTTCCATACCTATTGCATCCATGCCGTTTTTGCGCAGACCGAATCTTGCACCATTTACCTCCATGCTAATCTTTTTTGAGTTTTTTCTGTACCCAACTGATCGAAATCGAGGGTAGAAAACTCGAGGATGCCCGCCCAACCCAAAACCTTTGCGCATTGGCCAAAGGTGCAACTTTTCTGCGCCGCCGCACGCCGACCTTCCTCACTGCGAACACGGCCACCCTCTCGCCTTTGCCCACCTTTTTGACAGGCCGTCAGTATTCTCCACTGGGCGTTCCGCAACCCCGCACGCCCGTGCACCCCTTCAGTGTTCACTCAGAAAACCACCGACTCTAAGCTCCTCCCGATTCCCTTTCGCAACGCGTTCAAAGCTCCTCCCTCCTCGAGGTGCCCCCTAATGTCTCGCTGCACCCGCACCGATCCGCTCCCGCCCGCCCCGCCCGCGCCGCGTATTTGCCGCTGCGTGGCAACAATAGGGGAGGTCAAAGCGGTGAGGTCGACGTCGATTCCCGTTCGATTCTCGACCGATTCACGACTCGATTCTGTGTTTTGAATCGTGTCAGAATCGAATGAGCTTTGACCCACCCGATTCTGAGTCGATTCAACAGCCGATTCTGGCATCGATTCTGACACCCGATTCACCACATCAAAATCGACTGTCATGAGAATTGACACAGAATCGACGCGAGAATCGCCGATTCTGATGTTGTTCCTCCTCCCGAGGAGGAACAACGATTCAGACCGATTCTCGGTTTTGATCGATTCTTGGCCGATTCTGGTCCCAGAATCGATGTCAGAATCGATCGTTGAATCGAACTCAGAATCGGTCTCCCAAAACCGCTTTGACTTCCCCTAATGTGCCGCGGCGATCAAACTCACCACGTCGCCTTCTCATTCGTACTACCATCCGCCACCTCAATGCCCGCTGTCCACACCCTCGACTACCTCCAAGGCCAACGCTTTGACTACCAATCCCGCACTGACGTCCTCCACTCAGTCCTCTGCCAATCAATCTTATCCATCCCTCTCGCACACCTCCCGCTCTGCATTTCTCCACGTCGACGCTCAGCAACCCCTGCAGTCTCCTCCATCTCCTAAACCTCTGCTGCCGCCGAGCCCCAATCCTATTATTTCCAGCATTCCTGTGCGCACTGCGGCCACTTTCTGTCTACCTGTACCGAAATGCTCATAGCTGTACCCTCAAACGCAGAATTCCGTTGCGCGACGCTAGAATGTATGCACACCCCGCCCCCAACAATGCGCCTGTGTCCATGACTCCCGGTCTCGCTCCCTTTTACGATGGACTCCGATTATTTTGGAATTCACGGGACTTCAATTGGTGCGTTCCTTATCCGTTCCTTTTCTTTCCTTTCCCTTTCCACATCCCTTTCGCCTTTCGTTCTCTTTCCTGCCCCCTTCCCTCTCTCCTGTGCATTCTTCTACTCTTATGTGCATATCCTGATGTCCTCCATGGCCATCCCGCACCCCCGCGCAATCGTCTGCCTCAGGCAACCACAATACTCGCCGCACCACCCCGAGCCCGCTGCCTGACTCCGACACTGCGGTGGCCGAAGAATTTTTGGACCAAAAACATGACGTCCAAACATGTCTCTCCCTTTGGCCACTTTTTTGGCCCCTTTGGAACATGAGCTGCAACCGATGGATTTTTCATCCTCTTTTTGTACTCTTAAAATGATGCCTCTTCATGTCCGAAGTCCAGCAGAAATATACATTATTTTTGGTGGCGTTTTTCATGCAAGAAAAAACCTTAGTTTGGGACCCAAACAGCGAGATTTGCTTTGTTCTCTCCCTGTTTCGGCATCGAAAACTCTTGTCAAAAATAATCCATTTTTGGATGTATTTTTGGGACGCAAATAGACGTCATGTTCGGGGTCGAATTTGGTGTAGAAAATAGGCCTAAGAAGGAATCTTTTGGGGTTGATTTTACATCACACGTGAAACATATTCCCAAACAGGAAGACATGTTTGGATGCCAATGATGTTTGGTCCCAAAAATGCTTCGGCCTCCGCTGTGCGACCTCGCGTCCTCGATGCTGTATCATGCCCACACCCGCAACACCGCGCCCACGCACACCATACCACGGCCACTAAAGCAACAATATTCGCACTTGCAGCACGCCGTGCTCGCGCTCCTGGCCGCTCATGTTTGCCAACGCTGCGCTCTCCCGGGCCCTCTTTCGACTTCTACCATAATGCTGATATTTGTCCCGTTACCTACTCTGTCGATGCCTCGCTAAAATGAATAGCCCCGTCCCGTCTTGCCCCCGTCTGCGAAGGTTCTGGGTTATTGTCGCATGCGTCGAATTTTGGTGTGTTTCCCTTCCCACTCTTTTCTTTCTCTATCTTTCTCGTTCACCCCCCTCTCGCCCATCCTCCTCCTTCCTACCTCCCTCATCCACATCCTTTTCCTCCTCTCTGCAGATACCGGCCCCCTCGTCAGCCATTTAATCCGCTCGCGCGCTGGCCCGCACCTCAACCAGCAAGAACACGTCGGCGTAGCCGGAGCCGCCTTCTCTCTATCGTCTACGCCACCAGAACCACCAGAACGCCGCGTGTCCGACGTTCCATGATCGTGCATGTGCACACTGCACCAACCGTGCTACCCGACTCCGGCGTCGCGTCCCAGGCGCCATACCACCCACGCGCTCGACACCACGACAACACACACCATATCCCACCCGCGTCCCCCCGCGCTCACGCTCCTCGCCGCTCACGTTACGAACGGTGCGCTCCGCTCTACCCGTACCTCTTCTCCCGAACTCGTCGATTGTCTCTCGGGAGGGGTTTTTTTCGTCCCAGCAGATCGATCCCTTAAATCAATCGTGGCCCGTGACAGCCAAGGACGATGCCATCCCATTTGGGGCGGTCCCGTCGCATTGGCTCTCTGGGCACTCGGAGCGGCTGCTGTTCAAATTATTCCTCAAACCAGCATGTCTACGCGGCCACCATCTTCCTTCTGTGTTGACTTCCCGTCTATCTCATTCTCCATGCCCGTTCTCCCCTGTTCGCAATTCCTCCTGCGCAGGCAAACATGAATGCGTGTGGGCTTCCAATTTCTTGCAACCCTCGTTCAATTCTCAGCTGTGCGAGTTGCTGAACCCAGATCTTAATCATCAAACAAAAAAATCCTATCCTGCGCGCTTCTCGAATCTCAAACATGGATGACTGCGCCTCTGAATCGATTGAGCCCTGAACGTCATGTCTAGATTTCCTGGGTTCTTGCTTGGATCCTCGTCCTACTAATCCTCATCTCCGGACCATAATTAGTTCCCGGTAATCGTACACATCGGGCTATCTTAACTGCCGCAATACTCGCGGCGTCTATCTGAATCTACAGCCCGATATCATCGAGCCCATACCGCAAACAAGTTAATATTAATCACTGTAGCTCATCCGCACCTGCTTATTTTTATTTCTCTTCCACCACGCGTCTCTGGCGCCCAATTTACTACTGAGCTATTCTCCTTTGCTCTTCTCCCCTCAGAGTTCTCTCGCAACTGCGCAACCTCAATTCTCCCCATTGCACTCCCATGTTATTCATGTTCCCATATGCATCGAACGTAAGTCACGTAACACGGACAAAGTTGCTCGGAGCTGAAACACGGTCAGACACTATGAATTATTACTTACAGCATTTTTAGTACTTCTTCTCCGCTCCGTTGTCATCGTGTTCCCTTCGCATTAACTCCCACATACCCCATTTTGTAGTAATCCCGATGTGCCGATCTGGAGCCCTGTGCTCGCTCGGGCTGCGCTGGGGAGCCCTCGGCTTGGATTGGGCACCCGAAGTCGACGCTGAGCGGGGCAGCGTGGCTCCCTATACATGTTTGTGGTTCCCGGCTTGTGTTGCGCTGAAGGATCCGCGTCGGCGGAGGGAGTAACAACGGCCAATTTACGTACGTTATGTTTCACGTACCTTCTCTCATTTCGCTTGCGGGCTCCGGTGTCCCACGAGAACGGGAGCAGCCGTCCCATCATCTATCTTCCCTCTCTCTCTCTTACCACCACCTCAACCTACAATTTTATTTGGATTTATCGCCCACAACCTCTGAGTTTTACTAGACGCTGAGCTGAGTATTCATTCGTTCTGCTTTGCTGATTACTTTATATTTAAAGCTCCTATCTTGATCGCACGAGCGGGGTTTAGCCGCACGACCCGGCGCCGTAACCGGCACGACCTTTATACCACTCAGTCTACCCCAGGACCACCTTTCTCTTCTTCACCGTGGTGTTGAAAAACGAGTTGCATGTGCGCTCACTGCTTCCGTGTGACGCACTTAGTTACCAGGTCCGCGCCGTTCATTCATTCTTTCCAAGCACTGTTCCTGTCCCTGTTCCTGTACCCGACAGAGTAAATTCTTCTTAATCACTGTCGACAATCGTAGTATCTGTGACCTGTAACCAGCGAAGAATTCCCCGCGCGTTTGCAACGGGTTCAAGGCTAATACTGGATTGCTCTATTGATTCCAGCACATGGCGTACCGAAATTATGGCATTATTCATATGCCTGTGAGCCTATTACGCACGATTTCATGCCCTAGTACTAGTACAACCGAGTAGGAGGAGCATGATTTAAATGGATTGAAGCATGTACAAGCATGTTACTTCTCAATCATATCGCGCAGTTACTTGTTCCAAATTTCTACAGGCATCTGGAATTCGGTCTCTGACTGCCAGAAAGCACTCGCAAGAGGTATGTGGAAATATAATGATTCCGCGGTTATCATCGACAACATATTGAACGCATTATGCAGGAACACGGATTTATGAATGACATGTCGTGCCTTGTATAGTGAAGGAGAGATTGTTTAATTCTTAATGTCCTTGTCGGGACATGATCGGGAAGCGGAGATATTTGGGACCCGAGTTTGAAACCTGCATTCTACCTCGGTGCCGCACACAAGATAGCTGGAATGAACACCTTGACGGTGGGTAGAGATCAAACAATGGTACCTCGACCGGTCTAGCCTTGCCTCGCTAAGACCAGCAGGCAATTTTTTATCTCCGGTGTGTATGCGCTTTGATTTTACTTCCGCCCTGCAGCTCGGCTCGTTATAGGGGCGGCGATCATATAAAAAGTGTTGTGTCTCCCCGGCGGTTTCCCTCAACCTTCTATCATGGCGCCTTCCTTCCAAGTGATCGACGACAACATTGTTCCTCACGGTGGCTCTTACGATGCAATAACACCGCGAGAACATACTGTTCGCAATGCAATGCTCGTCATGACCATTGCCTCGCCCTTTTTCGGCGGCTTCATCGTATGGTTATTCTCGGGAAAAGGCTGGTCGTATAAAAGCACTTGGTCATATCCTCGTCTGGCGATATTGTGGTTCTGGTGCATAAATTCCCCTTGATCCTCCTGCAATCGTTGACCGAGCTCTCCAGGTCTGTAGGGATATTCGGTACACTGGTGTTCTACCAGCGTGGAATGACAAACCGAACTGTGCGTTTTTTCCCTCCTACACTACGCAAATTGAGCTTAGGTGTCTGTCCAGACTTTCATGTTCGCCATCTTACACACGTACATATTGATTTATGGCGATATTCCATGGCTTACTTACCGTTTACAGGCAAATAGAAATCCTCATGAACGCCCTGCTTTTGAAAGTCACGGTTCGAAACTCTCTGGTACTGGCAGGCCTTTGGGGTCTTGTTCTCTTCACCGCTACATTGGCTCTTCCCAATATATCGCTCGTATTCATGGCTGCGTCCGTGTTCGGTGGCGCAAATGACCTCGTCGTAGTAAGCGACCGGAGTCTGCTCCATGAATCCGCTAATCTATTTAGGTCCTCCTCCTGGGGTATGGCAAGAAATGGCTTTACGCATTAGGAGCGTTGTTCCATGTGGTACGTCCATTTTCTTCTGGGCCTTGTCTGGTGGTACTGACGAACGGAAAGAGCAGCGCAGTTTTAGTCTTCGTGAACAGCGCCATCTTCGTTGATGTAGTATCATACAACACCCTCAGTGCGTTCACTTTATTCCGTCCGCTTTCCCATTTTCTCAAATATCACATTCCAGCGTTCATCTCCCTATGGTATGTCCATCCATTGAGTCCTACTGCCGTTACTAATGATCTTTCCAAGGTTGCACATTGGTTTCACCGCCGCCGCTATTCTCCGTGATTCGAAGATACGAGATGAGGGCTTTGTTCAGTTGCCGCCGGTGGATCACGACGGTGAACTGGAGCAGGCCTCATCAGCTGGCCATGATGTTCAACTCACGGATACCCAGAATCCAATGCACGACGTCAAAGTACCGACAAACGTCCTGCGCGCCATCATCGGGATATCGCTCCTGAGCTCTAGTTTCACTACGGTCGGGATTTATTCTTACGCATAGACTCTTGTTATTCCATAGATTATCATATGTGCACCATGGGTGGTAAATGAATATTTCTGGTGGAGATCCGCATGCCGCAAGGCCTTCGGAGATAATACGTATTCCTCACAAATTCAACTAAAAAGACGTTATGGAAAGGAAGAACAAACAGATGTAAAATGACAGAACGCGCAACGAGAGTCGGCAAGATACTATGTTTTAGCATGAGTTTTGAACTACAGGCACGCGGGAGTATGAGTCACTCACGTGTTTGGGTTTCTGTTGCTTTAGTTTTGCCGGATTGGACACCTCCAACGGCAAATTCTCCTACCCATGGTTGGATTTGCCCAGCATCATCTTCAAGCGAGTCGTGGATCTCATTATACAATCGGCGTCGTTTTCGACGACGTATGACGTCCATCCAATCACTGGGCCCCAGTTCGGGAAAGTCATTGTCGAGATAGTTGAATTAATGAACTACAGGTGTGGGTCGCATGCCCCGGATTCACACCAAAACGGCGAATCAGTCGCTCCATTGAATGCCTGCGGTATGTCCATATCCTAGATCCAGCACCGGCTTGAACCAGAAAGTATTCAAGCATATCCATATTGTATACATATCCAAGCACCTGAATATGAATACGATACACTAAGAATACGATATGGGCCTCACCAGTGAATATGATACGGATATGAATACGATATACGATTTGGCGTATCCTATTCATATTTGGCTAGCACTAAGCGGGCAAGCAGCGGCAAGCAGTAAACAAGCAACAGGTTGCAAGTGAATGAAAAACACTGTAACCTAGGCAGAAACCAACCGGCCAATGCTACACGGAGCAAGCAGCATGACCCTGGCTAATTGATTGGGTTTCAGGCTCAGAGTTCCCACCCGCCCAAACGGGCGATGATTTTCAGGCAAATCACTGACTTGACTCATTTGCACCCGCTTTGCCTTCACGTTCTGCGCAGGAATCACAGGTGTTTTTCTCCCCTTGCGAACGCCGCCATCAATCTGCTAGATTTGTAGATTTGTGGAGCCGACAAACTCTGCGACCAAAGTCAGATCCTCGCCAGGTCTCAGCTTTCAAACCGGGGCCCTGTCAGAACTCACGGACGCCATGCAACTTCCTCCCATCTGAGCTTTTCCGTCCACATATTTCGTCATGGCCGATCGGAACAATCCTCCGTATGCACACATCGTTGGTTCTCAACAAAAAATGACTCCGGTTTGCCTGTGATCTACAAATCCGCCGACTGAGCGGTAGACGACTTCAGGAAATTGTCATTAGTCCAATGTTCTTCTTTGAGAAGCAGGACGAGGTTCGACTCCCCGTTGGAATGTGTCTCCCGCTGTCCTGTTTCTTCCAAAACATCTTCACGGTTTGCTTCAGGTGATGACCAAGTACGATTCTAACCCTGCCAGACGACGATGTCGCAGCGAGCTTCAAAGAACCAGCCCTGGTATAGCACCATTGCGTATTAATTACATCAATTGTACATTTTGCATGCCTGTAGCCCGAAGCTCCCAGTCAGTGGGACAATCGACTTGCCTCACCGAGTCCCCCAATCGTCGGCCTATTCCGGACCAACCACAGGACATGAAGAAATCCGGTGCCATCCAGTTGGACCTGACGCCTGAGGATATTGCGGGAGAAGATACTGGCGAGGATAGCCATGAGTATCGAGGTGCCGGGCCTACAATAACCTGCGACGATTGTGAGTATTGTTCTAGGCTCGGATGCATAGGTTGTACAGTTGTACTCACAGCTCTGGGATCAAGCTGGATATATTGCTCATTTCATGAGCAGAAGATAGGTGACGCGACGTCTTACATGGAGCCTACATGCCGGGTTGGTACTATAAACAGCCGTGAAACCTGTTGTTACAACCGATTCAATCCCTTGGATCAGGTTCAGCGATCCGGTATACCCGTATTTCGTTGTCAATGGGTCGGTATTGATATTGCCCCCTGCGAAGGTCAAACCGCCGAAGAAAACTGTGAATGATTGCAAACCTATCCAGAAATACGCCGCCAATTTCATGCAAGGTTAAGTAGCGGTAGGAGGTGTATGCTACGTCCAGAAGGCATTTAAGAGGTGTATAGAGGTCTAGATACATAAAAGATAAAAGATAAAAACGAAAATCACGCATCCGGCCCAAGAATTCAAAGCGTAGACTTGTTGGCAACCGTATCCCTCTGCCTCATCACGTGTTAGGGTAGATTTGCTCGCTTCGCTTGCAACGACTGGGGAGCTCTCACGAGTTCCATAGAAGATGAATATGCAACGAGTTCTCAATCATTCACTGCGGAACCTGAAAAATGTCCGACGCTGGATTGGTGCGGATACGTCATCTGTCGGACAATTCGGACCTGTCCTAACCCTGTCTGGAGGTCCCGCCCATACAGTAAATCTCGACTCCGGACACGCTTCGAACGCGTGAGGAATCCCGACCCGGAAAGGTTTGATGGCACCCAGTTATTAACATTCCCGTGTTCATATCCGGAGCCAGACAGGTGAACTTTTCAAAATCTCCTGACAGACTTCGCGCGTCGAAAGACTAGCGTGGATGTACAATCTAGCGTATTAGAGGCCGGCGACGACGGACCTTTTATTGTCCCCGAGAGGCCCCCACTCCACCAGCTGCGTACTGTTCACATTGCTTACCCCGCACAGTATCTCCTGGTCTTGTCTTTGCTCATGCCCCCGGCGTTCGATACCCTCCATCTCACCCTGCAGGTGTATGACCGGGAGGCGAAATCGGTGCATGCGAGTCTCCGCGCCGCAGGCACTGGCTGCGAACGCTCGTGCTGTGGTTCCCTCTGGACATCCGGATCGGGCGGCCCTCGACACCTTTGGTGACAACACTGCGCACGGGATTTTCCCGTATCGCCTTGGGCGGGATGGCAGCAGGAAAGCGTTGGACTCTCTGCGCATGATCGAAGCTGTAAACGGTGCGGTTTCGTGTCATTCGTACGGTGTTGTACAGCCCAGCAACTTTCAAATTCTGCAACTGCAAGACACTGTAAGACATACAGTGTTAAAACCCGGATGCGAAAAAAAAAATTGATTTTGAGCAGGAACCCGGCCGGCTTCTGGCCTGATTCTTTTTTGTGGAATACCAACCAGGCCTATGAGTAATATAAGTCACAAAAAATTAGCGTTTAGTCCGCTGAGCACACGCAAAAAATCAAATGATAGCCAAAAATGGCTAGATCCCAATAATGGTCCCCGAGATTCAAGTTGTCTAATGTTTTGATCCCTCTGGAAGTCTATCCCCACCGAATAGCCTAGATGGTTATCTATTGGAACTCTCTTTGGGTATGTGAGGGCAATCAGGGCAGGAGAAAGCAAAGTGAGTGAGTAAAAGACCATTTCTGATCGGAATTTTCGCATCCGGGTCAAACCCCAAAAACAACCACATAAGGGACGGGGCCATGCGACACAACAGGGCCCCAGAAAATTCTGAAAATATTGGTGCATGAAGTTCAGGGTATGAGCTTCCCCAACATTTAGTCTTATGACGAAACTCGCTCATATGCCTGCACAATATTAGGTTAACTTTATTTTTTTCGCTTAGCCGAGATTGGTCGAGATGCCTCGGCAAGGTCTGCCTGGCCCTGCCGAGACGTCTCGACCGATCTCGGCTAAGGCTCGCCAAATCTGGACACACGTGGCTCCAGAAGCCGTCAAAATGCAGTGACTGTAATATTCTTCTTGTTCCATGCCTTGTCAGTGTCAGCGAAGGAGAGTAGGACTGTAGGAGAGGCGCAGTCATTGCGTCAATGGTCTCGCACCAAAAATAGCCTGGTTTACCTCCACGTTCTGTAACTTTCATGTGTTGGGCAGCCGCACGTTCGATCCGGGTCCGAGTCCTGGTTCTTCCGCTTCTTTTTCTATTTTCTATTTGACCTTTGTGCTGCCGTTGAGCTGACTTTACCTTATCTGAAGATTGACCCAACCGGCCAGTACTCAGTGGTCTGCACAAATTCCGGAATGAGATTATTGGTGAGCTGCGAATAATGTTTTATATATCCGCTCGGTATGGTCATACGTAGGCCGGTATATGTACATCATTGACTGATGATACCGGTTCCTAAAATGAAAGCCTACAGTCGGGGATTGTCATCTCACATCAGGGAAAACCTCCTTTGTAATTTTTCGATATTTTTTCCAAAAATATCTTTCGGGTTGAAATTTTTGCAACCTAAGCAAAATTTTACAAACTTTTCGACGAATTTACCAGGATTTCCATGAAAGTTGCCCAAATTGCTAAACCGCAGAGATATTTCCCTTGAAATTTCTCTTACCTTACAAATGGAACACGGATTAAAAAGAATTTCGACATGAAAGGTTGCGTACACCAAGGTTGCACGGTCACCCTCACGAGCAAGAGATTGTGGGGAAGAATTGAAGCTGAATGAGACGGGTGGTCCACGTTAATGTGGGAACCAAACGATGGAGGGGATAAGGATACAGTTGGCCTACGTAAGTTGGCAGTGCTGCAGAGTCAAGATCATCGTCGCAGAATGACGAAGTCCGAAGGAGACCGGTTGATTACCGGATGACTCATTGACAACTCGCCCACGTGCAGGTCAGTATGGTTCGTTTTGATCGCGCCCACAACAACCGCACACACCTCTCTCTTCTTTCCCTCATGTCGCCCACCTCTGTCGCAGCCCATTCTCCCCTCCACTACCTTCTAGCTCCATCTATCCCTGATAGCTCAACTCCTCCTACTCTTTATGTGTGTTGCATTTGGTTCCGTGACACATTTCATGGAGTTTGACACATTTGCGCAGAGAGAGTCGACGTGGGGCTCATCACAAGCCCTCGCTTAACGTCGCGGACGAGCAGGTGCGTTTCAAAATCCTCGTTAGAAGCGCCTCACTCAGGCCGTGCTCCCTTTATAGACGCTGAGGAAAGCTGGTTCGAGCCCCTTCGTGCTCATCGTCGAGTCCTCCAAACAGAAGACTGGGGTGCGTTATGATTTTAGTTTACCCCGCACAACTACTCGCCGTGCCCGACATTGTAGCTCGGCTTGAATATGGAACGTGGCTCCCGGAGCGCAGGCTCACCCCACGGTATGGATATGTGGGAACGACCCGTGAAGGTGTGCATTTTGTTTTCATCCGCTACGCTGAGGTCCTCACGGCCGGCGTAAAGGTAGCAAATCCCCCATCAAGGCCTCGATCCACAGGGTATGCCCTTCTCTGTGTCTTCCCTGATGGGATGTGCAGACTGGGCCGTTTCTTCTCAGCAATTGTCCTCAAGATCAAGCAGCTTTCGCAGTGCGTGAATTTTCTTTATCAAGTCAATCCCTACTGACGTTATTAGCTGTCAAGGACTGCTCGGGCGTTTGTACGGCTATTGCCCGGTGTGTTATCATCGCTGTCCCCCTTTTCCTTCCATTCTAACAGCTACACGTGGATGCAATAGTCTCCCTCCACCGAAGCGAAATCTGTGCTCCCCCACATGGTAAGCTTACACGGTACTGGGAGCAAATATGTACTGATGTGGTTCGTTTACAAGCTAGGAATTCCGGGTCGGACTAGCGATACCCTCCGCACAGTTACCGCTGCACTACGGTCTTCCTGATGAGTTTCCCGTACGGCTGGCCCATTTCTCTCGTACTCATTCATCGCTGCTGACTCTTTTTACAGGCCAACCACTTCGATATCTGTGTCCCCACACGCAACTCCGCGCTCGCCGTCATCCTACCATAACTCGAAATGTGAATTGTTGAAGTGGAAGTCCGTGGGAGTCCGGTGGAGACGACGGCGGGCATTATGTTACATTAGTACTAGTCGTATCGTTGTGTAGCCTTCGATTAATCTGATTGCTTTCTATGCTCTCTTCTGTGTGCTGAATGCAAATACCGAAGCAATATTTAGGAAAAGCCGCTGCAAATTCTACTCAAATTTCTGCAACTTTTACCAAAATTTTGGCCGGGGTAACATATTTTCACGAAATTTTGCTCAATTCTGAAACTAGAGATATTTTCTTGTAATTTCTGGGAAAATTGCGAGAAATATCTGCGGGGGGTTTTCCTGATGCAACCGTACCATGCCATATTTGGTTCTCCTCGGGACGCCGCACTGATCACAGTTTGCTGTTTCAGGCTATGCATCGTTCATTCACCGGGTTCAGCCCGAAGAGTCAGCCCGAGGTCAGTCCGAGGGGAAATACTATGGTCCGAGAGTATAAATGGCAGAGAATCCCTCGAGCTGCACCCACTACTTGCTCCTGTATCTCGCCTACATATCAATGGTTAGGTTGGCAGTTAGCATCAGCTTTGTCGTTGCATTATTCGGGGTCGGAGAAGCTTTGACTTCTTCGACCACAAACGCAACACTCTCTCCGCTCCCCGACTTCATCCATGAGGTTTTTGCGCAGCTTACCTCGACAAACGACACCCTGTTCGAGACGGCCCTGAACAACTTCTACTCGCCGGATGTCCAGGCAAGGTCGGAGTTACCCTTGCCTCCAACGATGCAAAGGATACTGACATCTCTTTCACCCAGTGATGTCGCAACCAGCTCGAATCTCACCCGCGACGCCTTCGGTGAGCTCGTCCAGGGTCTCCGCACCCAGTTATCTGAACGCCAATTAATCAAGGAAACCTTCGTTGTTGCCACGCCCGCCGATCCGACCAACCAGACGGGAGCCCTCTCCGCGACTCATATTCTCAGTGCGGTGCAGGATGGGCAGCAGGTCGTCGTCACCATCGCTTCGCTCCTGCGCATCGAGTGGATTCAGGAGGAAGCGGATGATCAGGGAGGACGCAGAGAAGTTGTGACAGAGGCCTTGATCACCAATATGGCGCCGTACCAGAGCGATGAGGTGTGAAGTCATCGTAGCATGAACCTGCAGTATTCCATCCGTTCATAATAGTACTTGCGTTTCGAACCTTGGATTATATATATATTTCTGAATGCCGTTGAGTTTCGCTAGCGCAAATGAATTAATGAACCCTTGAGGCTATTGCAATAATGGTATAAATATGAGAAAAAGACCGCCCGGAGGGACAGCCAGGCAGTGTGGAGGGAATCGCGAGCACATTGCCGAACATAAATTGCAATGACTGCACAGGGCCGAATGCCGGAGTGTTTAGGAGTATATCTGTGTTTATTCAACCTCCACTTCGTACAGATCACCCCTAGAGGCAGCATTGCACGGTCGTAGTGGGCGAGCAGAGCCGGCGTACGCGACACCACCAAGCCGACGATGTTGGCACATGAATTTCTCCGGGGTGGGGAGGAAGATCAGGGACACTGCAACCCCGACAAGACGCAGATCGCTGTAGTCGACGACCACGAATATCACCGATCCCCGCCAACAGCCAGCCCGCGAGGCAGACATGTTCGTGGCCTCAAGCTCTCACACGGTATGTGCGCAAGAAAGAAAAAACAGGGACTGAGACCCGACGCACACAATAGTGATACTAAGGTCCCGCCCTCCCTCCACAGGAATACTGTACCGTCTTCGCGCCCGGCAAGCCCCGTGAAGGCGCACTCGATTCCGATGGCGTGCACGAGAGGAAGATACGGGAGGCGCATGCAACCCTGAAGGTTGTTGTCTGTGTTGCAGGTTAGTATCATGTAAGTAAGAAAAAAAGGAACGGGCAGGGGGAGAGGAATGATGGAAGAATAGAAAGACAGGGCGTAGATGGCAGACAGGGTTCACTGTGAGTGCATCCTATAGGCACCGATCCCCGCACACGGGAGTCTCCCCCACGTCCCTAAGCGGCGCATATACCGTCCGCACTGCGCATTTATCCACACCGCTCCACCCTCGGACATCGCGGTGCATCCTCGAGCGCACCGCACCTGCTGCACTCGTGCTCGTGCACATGCACATCGAAAACGAAAATCACTCCGTATGAAAAGAGTAAGAACGGAAGAAGAGCCCACGCTCCCTGCCGCTGTCGCACCCAGCTTGCCCATGGTCATGATAATGTAGGCAAACTTGGCGTGTATTGCCTTTGACCTGAATGGAATGTGAGTCATCTTTATTATAACCAAAGGTGCACGAAATTCCACGAGTACGAGGAGCTGCGCAGCGGAAGAGTGCGTCTCGCGTGGCGACGTCATTTCCCATAAGGCGAGAAAAAGAAGAAGAAAATGCGCCCGCGCTC
Source organism: Mycena leptocephala (assembly GCA_029378395.1). Lineage (NCBI taxonomy): Eukaryota > Fungi > Basidiomycota > Agaricomycetes > Agaricales > Mycenaceae > Mycena > Mycena leptocephala. The sequence goes on along the minus strand of JARJLF010000076.1, from coordinate 393,823 downwards.
TCCCCGAACCCATAAGTAAAGAACCGCCAAAAAGATTAAGGCTTCGGAGAATCGCAGGGGAGAGAAGGCACCGCATTCTGCACCATCTCATCGCCACAGCTTGCACCGCTCGTCCGTCCACGCCCGGGACCAAGATGCTCCGCAGGGCCAACAAGGCGGGACCTGTCCATGATGCCCACAGCTCCGAGAACGTGTGGGCGGAGGTGGGCGGGGTCGCCCGAGATGGACGGGATGCCGACGGCTTCGGCAAGTCACGCGATGAAGGCGGGCGCGGAGGCGTCGATAAGACTAAGGAGAGGAGCTCGGGTGGGCGCGCATCGTTGTCTTGTAAGCACCTAATAATCCCACACAAACCCTCTAATTAGAGGCGTCATCTGAATCAGATGACACCTCTAATTAGAGGGTTTTAAAGCAGTCTAGGGCTACCCGCAATAAACCTCGCAATACCTTCAAAAAATATCGGCAATATCTTCAGGAAAAAAAGGCAGGTATATTGAGGGACTATGCGGCGGTGTTTGGCACGTGCGCGCCGACGCCACGCCTTCGCGCTCGTCATCACCAACGTTGCCGACGGTCATGTTGATGAAAAATATTCATAAAATACAGCTAAAATCACGAATAATACAGTGATCTGATCTGCACCCAAGCGCCATCACGCGCCTCGCGTGCCGCCCTCGCGCTCGTCGTCCCGCCATCAAAAATCACTCTAAAAATAAAAACAAAAATAAAATAAAACAATGAGAGAGCATAGCACTCACCTGCCTCTACCTCCTCGTTCTCATTCACCTGCACCTCCTGACCATCCACTGCCAACTTCACTAGCTCGTACACCATTTCAGCAACATTGATTTTTTGGAGCCTGAACTTCCAGGATGAATTACGGGTGCCATGGTGCTAAGAGGAATCTAAGAGGAAATAAATGTCACAGAGTGAGATGCGACGCGTTGAATCACATCACGTGATCAAACATCACATGATCCAAGATCAAGCTCAGGCCATTCCTTCCTACCACTACCACCCACACGACATCCTTCCACATCCTTACTTGTTACCTCTTGCTGGACATTAACCACTCTCTCAGCTGACCTCTTGGGCTCTCCCTCTCTCTCAAAGCCCCACAAATTCATCTTTTCACTGAGTGGCAACTGGGTGGCATTGACGCGTCTTTTTCAATGGGTAAGCTCTATTCTCTTGTTATTTTGACTTTTCTCCTTTCATTTCTACCTGAACCCCATTACAGCTGTTTCCGAAAACCTTGAGACAAACTTTTTATTTTGCCAGCGCCGAAAATTTTGATGGCTGCTAAGGATTACCAGATCTGGCGTCGGATCAGCTATATTTAAACATCTGCCAGCGGTTGGCCAGCGGCCAAAAATTCTGCGGCGTCCACACAGAATGCAATCTCAATGTGCTCTGCCCGGAAAGTCCAGTTGCAAAAGAGCTGAGGGAAGGCGCATCGGCTGACGCGAAGGGCGGTTAGGCAAAACTGAGCGGAGTGATAAATTCTGGTGCTTCGGCTGTCCTCGGTTAGGCTCGGCAACACCCAAACGGGCAATCCTTAGCAGCCATCAAAAATTTCGGCGCTGGCAAAATAAAAAGTTTGTCTCAAGGTTTTCGGAAACAGCTGTAAACCACCCGAGTGACTGAGATCCGTACTTGGAACTATGGCGGATTCGGTGTCTGGGGTTCTTTTTATTTATTTATTTATTATTTGTCTTGGACCCCAGCTGTAAACCGCCAGAGAGACTGAGATCCGTACTTGGAACTATGGCAGACTCTGTGTATGCTTTTTATTCCCTCACTTTGTCTTATTTTATTTTATTCTGCATATTAAATATATATCTGACTCATGCCACTCAGCATCGTCTCGAAGAACTCTCCGCTCTGGCAAGGAGTTTTCAGCCTTTGACATGGTCATTGGCCATGCAGCTTCGCTCTCGACCCTCGAGTACTTCGACGTTGCCGACTGCCTCACCAAGTGAATTCAGGAACAAGAGGCCGCCTGTATGATTGACAAACTAGTAAACCACTATCACGAATCCAACGACCCCGATCCTCTCCCCTTCTGGATCAACCCCTCCCCTTCCTTCCCCCTGCCTCCTCCTCCCCCTCCCTGACACGTTCACACCGGCCCTCCTACATCTATGGACTACAAGAAAAAATCATCCAAACTCCGCCATAAACGCAAGCGTGAGGCGAAGAACGGAACCCCCGGCGTCAAAGCATTTCATCTGAAGCGCCGCGATGAGGCCCTCGGTGCTGCCATTCAAGTCAATGTCGACATCGATGCACTTCCCCACTCCGAACCCGCATGGATCGGCAAGTGGAATGCACAAGATGACCACACTTTCGAAGACGGCATGGGTGGTCATATTTACAGCGAGAAAGAAATTCGTGAGCTCACGGGCATAGATGGCATGCGGTACATTAATTGGCTTGGAGTGTACGTTTTCCTTTGTCCTTTCTCTTTCCACCCCTTTCTTACCCTGCTCCTCAGCCTCACGATCCCCATCACCGACTCCCTTGGTCGGATAATTGCCGTCCTTGGTGGCACCCCTCGCGACACGAGGGCTGGCGTGCCATTACTGACCGTGCAGCCAACCTTATGGAGGCCAAGGCAAATCGACTCAGCCACTCCAAGGAGGAGCTCCACCACCGCCGTGCCCAAGAGCCCTACCCCTCCGTCTCCCGAGGTCCTTATGGTGGAGGTCAGACAGTAAGTCAGATCTTCTCCTCCTTTCGCATCGCTGACTTGGAAATTGTAGGAGCCTGGTGAGCTTCAAAACAACAAAGCCAATACCCAGGTCACAGATGAGCTTCTTGCGGATGAGTCTTTCCAGCACCTCATCCATTTCGCCAATGGTACATTTCTTGTTTCTTTTATTTCCTAATTTGGACTAATATTTCGTTCCAAGTCATATTCCGGATCTTCGCCCCAATCCTCTTCTTGTATTTCCAAACCCAGATGGCGCTCCTCGAGGAGTAGAAGCTGTCTATGGTCTGGAACGCCGCCGTCACCGTCTTTGCCACCTGCACTTTCAATTTTGGACCCCATGCTCTCACCGTCCCCCACCTCGACTTTGGCAACCTCTCCTGGGGCTGGTGTGTCATCACTGCTCTCAGGCGCTTCAATCCTGACCTCAGCGGCCACTTGATCCTTTGGGATCTCAAGCTCATCATCCGATTTCCACCTGGATCCACAATCTTAATCCCATCGGCAATTATTCGACACTCCAATGTTCCCATCAGCGCCAACGAGTTCCGGTGCTCATTCACCCAGTACACGGCTGGAGGGCTATTTCGTTTTATTCGCAATGGCTTCAAGACAGACCACGTTTTCGAGCTCACCGCCACGAAGGAGGAGAAGAGGGAGCGGGCTGAAGAGGCGAAGACTCGGTGGCAAGAGGGTGTTGCTATGTATTCTACTATAGATAGCCTTCAATCTTAATACCCTGTATTGTTCTGTCGCTCGTCAAATTTATTTAGATTTCTTGCTTATTTTTGCGATGGACTTCAAGGACTTAGAGCCAGAATGCATATCCGAGGCATAGCCGAGGCTTCGGCCGAAAAGTTCGGGGACCAGTCCGATGTAACAAAATATATTCCCTCAACCCTCCCTTTCGTGCAGGACAGTCCCATTTTTTTCTGAGGACTCCAAAGGACCCAATACATGATACTGTAAATAATTGAGTTGATCTAAGATGCACAGAAAATGTAATTAATGTTTCGGCGTTTTTGTCGCGAACACGTCAAGCTTTCGAGAGCTTTGGTATATTTGCCATACAAAAGTCCGATCATCTTTCGTCTTCACCCCTATGTCCACACCAACTCAACCAATTACTCAGAAAGTAAATTAACCAAGGCTGAGATCACCAAGCGAAGGCGTAGAGCATCCCAGGAGAAGTACCGGACCACGTAAAGCCTTAAAAAATCTTTTCGAGCATGTGCTAATATCCCGTAAAATAGCCATTCTGAAAGACTCTGTGCCACAGCTCGCCTGCGGATGCAAAGGTATCTCTCTCGACATTATCCACTCCTCCTACCAACCATAGCCTAAGACTTCGTGCAGAAATGGAGAACAACGAGCATAAGAAAAAATTGGCCCGGGAGGTCGTGTGAGATAGATGCAAATACAGAAGGTGTAGTGTGTCTGCTTTACAAAATCTAGTCAAGGTCTAATTCTGTCTTTGGGCAGTCTACACCGCCAGTAAATCAAGTGCAGGCATTATAATATCAAAAACTCACTCATCTGCAGGAAATTTGTCAAAAATCATGGAATTACTGCATACATGGACGACTACGTCCCTCTCCTCAATGAATTCAACTCTATCGACTTGTTGGGGTCGAAGTCAAGCTCTCAAAGGACGAGAAGGAGGTGGAAAATGGAAGGTGAGGATGAAGGGGAGGAATGAAAATGTATCCGAAGTTACACTAGTCCTATTTTTGGTCCAACGAATACCTTGTCAGTCAATGTTGACAGACGAATACATTGTCAGTCTGTGTTGACAGAATATGTGGGAAGATATTCAAAAATAAGTGGGCATTCTCACGACGGTGCAAAGTCTATAAGAAACATCAGGCGTCTATATAATTCTACTCTACTACAGCGGTCCTGAGCGACCCCACGGACGGTGGGTGGCAGTTTTGTCGACACGGACTTGCTCTTCGCTAGCTGCCTCAGTTTCCGCTGCATCGCCTTGAATTTGTCTGAACGATCATCAGTCTTTGAGGAATGGTATCCACACCCATGGACTCATCCGACTCCGAATCTGGGTCTACAGAGGTACGGTACGTGTGAGCGCGAGCGCGAGCGTTCAACATCATGCTGGAGGTTCGGCTTGAGCTTCACCTCCTGCTTGACGCCGACTTGAGCTTGATGCGGGCTCAGGTTCGGTCTTAGCGTAGGGCTTGGGCTCGGTCTTGACACCGCAGTCAGGCTCAGGGCAGAGTCCGGGGTTGTCACAGGCAAACAGGCATGGTTTATTGTACTGGCTTTTGCCCCCCGTGCTCATTGAGAACTCCCAACTGGGGGCCGGGTCAGGGCAAGGCCTTTGTCGAGTTGCGACCAGAGGGGAGAGGGACCAGGAGGGTGGGGAATAAGCAGGAGGAGAGGAAGAGGGAGGGGAGGGTCTTGAGGGCGTGCTGTGAGGGTAGAAGGGTACGGCACGCCTCGCAAAAAAGCGCTGTGGCTGTGGCGGTGGTGGATGGACACATGCAGATGAATCTACAATGTATATGGATAAGTAGCACAAAAAAAAAGAAAGGAAAGCTAATAAAATACTCACTTGTCTGTGAGGATCCACCAGATACTCCTCCACCTTGGCCCCAGCCTCCAGAAAGGTGCGCAGCAGGCCCAGCACACAGAATGTGGCTAATGCTGCTAGCAGTGTCGTGCGGGGTCAACGGTGCAATGTGCCGAGCATGCGGAACACCGCTAATGCTGCCGGCGCTATCGTTCGGGACCCGCGTTGCAGTGCGTTGAGCAGCGCGCACAAAGTTCCTGGCGCCGGCAATGGCCCACCTGTCAGTCCGGACAGTGGGGGTGGGCTTCGGGTGGTGGCAGACGGAGGCACATGCGAAGTGCACCGGACAATGGCCTTGCCAGTGGAAGCAAGACTTCTTCCACCCGTGGTTCAGGTCTGTTAACGTGTCGAAATATTCGATGGCGTTCTCAATTTTGGAGGCAGAGGGGACATTAGCAACAGCGGTAGCTCTAGATAAAGAAGCCTAGGTAAGTAGTTTAATTGAAAACAGAGCAGTAGTGACACACCTAGTAGCATATGCCCCTTGCATGGGTCCCAGATACACCAGCCACCACCACTTGTTCCCCTGGCTGGAGTGCTGCTCTTCATCCATGGTAGAGGGCCAGTACTTGGTGGGGGCACAGGGAATATAGTTTTGAGGAGGATCAGGCAGGTGAGCCAGTGGATGAGTGGGTTTGGGTGGAGACATGATGGTTTGAGACGCGACGCGATCGTCACAATGGTCACAGTGATCTCAAAAGCCGGTCCTGCTTGGTAAGCTTTCACAAGTTTTGCGGCTTTGTTTGCGCATGTTAGGGATCTGCAGTCAAGACTTGTCCTGCATCCACGCCTCAGAGTTGATCAGGCGGGCATGGGGCGCAACGGCGGGCGCACAAGAGTGTGAGGGCGACACATCGGGCACTTGGGTGCAGATCAGATAGAAATATTATTTGTGATTTTATTGGTATTTTACATATTTTTTATCAACATGTGCGTCGGTAATGTTGGCGACGAGCGCGAAGGCGCGGCGTCGGCGCCTGCGCTGAACGCCGCTGCATAGTCCCTCAATATACCCGTCTTTTTTTTCTTGAAGATATTGCCGCTATTTTTATTTTTAGAGTGATTTTTGATGGCAGGACGACGAGCGCGAGGGCGGCATGCGAGGCGCGTGATGGCGCTTATGTGCAGACCAGATCACTGTATTATTTGTGATTTTAGCTGTATTTTATGAATATTTTTCATCGACATGACCGTCGACAACGTCGGCGACGACAAGCGCGAAGGCGCGGCATCGGCGCGCACGTGCCAAACACCGCCGCATAGTCCCTCAATATACCCGCCTTTTTTTCCTGAAGATATTGCCGATATTTTTTGAAGGTATTGCGAGGTTTATTGCGGGTAGCCCTAGACTGCTTTAAAACCCTCTAATTAGAGGGTTTTTGTGGGATTATTAGGTGCTTGTAAGAGTACGAAGGAGGATCAGAGAGGCGCTTTAAGATGCCATTTTGGGGATGACGTGGCAGCGTGCGAACGGCCGGATCAATTTACTCTTTTGCTCTCGACTTTCATCGTCCTCTCTCCAGCCCTGTTCCTGGAGCCCATTCCCCCATATACCGGTAGTAAACCCTCCAGAAAGTCCCGGCTGCTGTCAGACATTATCTTATCTTGGCATACCCTGGGAAGCGTCAGCCCTCGATATCCGTCAGCGGCCGCCAAGGACTGGTAGCGCCCGTCAAGGCTGGTAGCGGCCGCTAAGGACTGGTGGCCGCCACCGAACTTTCCACCGGCGGGTACATTACTCCGTAGCATGGGTGCTGAAAAATAGAATATTTCGGGAAGGGTACCGGATTGTGGTGGAGTCCTTGATGATCTTGAGATCTACAACATTCAGGACTCCTATTCGGGGTCGAAAATTCCCGGGCCTGTGTCACCTGTCACCTGTCGAAACGCTACAGTAGTTGTCCTCATTCCCGTAATCTCGTCCGTAATTCAAGCAAATCCGAAGCCCGAGAGGTTGTGCAGTTGCTGGCTCGTCCCATGTATCTAGGTAGCATGTATTGCGGTCCAATCATGGGTCCCTGAATCTTGGTCTCGACATACGACTCGGAATTTGACAGCCGATTTCTGAACAAGACTAGTACTGTACTATTACGACCAAAGGTTCAGGTGACGGGTGACAGAGAGTCATGAACTGAACAATTTTGACCTAGGTGACAGTGACTTGGCGATTTTGAGGCCCAAATAGGCCGAAAAATGTCAAAATTTCTGGTCCGGCGTTCGCCGGACTACTATATATGGGAATTTTCTCGTGATTGCCGAGGAATGAACACCAAATCCAGTGAACAATTGAGGTGACGGGTGACATGGTGTGAACCTTTGGTCGTAATAGTACAGTACTGGCAAAAAAACTCCCAGACAACTTGCGAGAGGGCTTGAACCTCGGTTGGGTCTCTGTCTTGATCCTTGTTGCATCGTGCCGCGGGCTTGCTTGAATCGACACCAGCGGAGCGGTATAGTTGCGGAATGAGAGTGGCTCGCGCGCTATATCTTGAAGAGAACCATGCAAGTTGAGCAGGTGTGTGGACAGGACAACAGGGCTGAGGAAAGAGTAGCGCAATTAGACTCTGGTGCCTTTGAGTGGACTTTGAGTGCTCAAAGTTCGGCAGTTCGCGAACAGTCCATGATGTCGAAAATGTAATAGCGGAGGACCCACTCTCCGATTCGGAGCTGGCAAACCCCGGATACAGAATAGGAAACCGAATGGGCATTGAATGGACATATTGCGACAGCTGGCATGAGAGCGAGAAGAAAAGAAGGATACAAACAGGTGCAATCTGCTACGAGGCATCTGCTTAATACACGAAGTATTTTGGACCGGGGTACTGGATCTAATGCAACGGCTGGCCAATATTCGTCCGATACTCAGCGGAAACAGCATATATTCCCAGGATTCTGGGCGGTCAATATTTGGCCAAACACCCTGTTTCGGCCGAAGAAGTACCTGCCATGGAAAATCCGCCCCAATCTCCGGTGAATCCGGCTCCAAGTTTCGCCGATTGCCACAAGTTCGGAAAGTGAAGCAGGAATCGTTTCATCGAGAAACGATGCACTGCTGAAGCAGTGAAAATGGGGAAGGAGAAGAGACCGTCCGTCATGAGCTTGATCATATGGGTCATGTTCGATTTAACCTCGACCAGAACGTCCAACCAGAAGCAAGTAAGACATCTGGAATGTAACCAATGGAGATTTAAGGGCCTATAGGGAGTCATCCTGTCTTGGAAGGATGTTGACTCCTATCTACTTCTTTTGGATCGAAGTGTTAACATGGGAAGGCATCGCGGCAGCGCGACCCCATTGAACGCATTTGAAAATGTTAAATCGAATGGATCATTGAGGATAGAAACTTAGAAACGGGAGAATGGCGAGGAGGGCATTTGGAGACTACATTATTCCGCAAGTCGTCTATCCAGAGTTTATCGATTGTGGAAGAGACTCCGCCCCGAGGCGATAGCTCTCTGCTAAATTGCATCTTGTCAAAGTTCAAACCGGCGCCACGCAACTCCGCAGAAGCTTCGTGCAAGCTTCCAGGCCAGCTGCAGCGCAACTTCCACTCAGGCATCTCAAGTCAGCTGCTACGGGGAAGTTTGCCCCCGGTGTCTGCTATAAATGCGCCAGCCAGCTGTTGTCGATCGATCATCCGAGCATCCCTCCTCGTCTACCACCATGTCCGCAAAGACTGTCGCATTGGCGGGCAACGCCTTCATTACGACCGCGCCGGCGGGCGCTGGCACGGTCATCAACAGCAACGGGCTGGCCAACTGGAACAACGCGAACAGCATCTGTAGCGCGTATTTCCGTATGGCCTCTGCCGGCGAGGTGACGGTCGGGCTGAACGCCTACCTGGCCGGCAGTACCCACAGCTCTATCAGAGTCACCATCAACGGGACCGCATTCACCGTCCAGCTCGCCGGCACGACCCCCAAAACCTATCCTGTCGGCACCGTCAATGTGGCTGCTCCCGGCTACGTCCAGGTGGACATGCAGGGTGTGACCAAGGACGGTGGCTACTTCGGCGACGTGTCGGGCTTGAGTGTGACCACGACCTCTGCGCTCGACTACGCCAATGACCCGGCGAACTACTACTGGTCGCGCCGCGGCCCGTCGGTCCACATGGGTTACACCGTGCCCCCTAACAGCGAATATTTCTACAACGAGGTGACCGTTCCCACGGGCCAGGATGTCGTCGGCTCGTACTTCATGGTCGCGGGCTTTTCCGCTGGCTACTCCGGCATCCAGGTCAGAGAAAACGACCGTTGGGTCCTCTTCTCCGTCTGGGACGCAGATGACGGCCAGAAGACCACGCTCGTGAGCAAGGGCGCGGGAGTTGTTGACAACAGCTTTGGCGGCGAGGGCACAGGAGGCCAGGCATACCTCGTGTTCGACTGGGTGGCTGGCAACACCTACAAGTTCATCACGCGCATTCGTCCCGATGGTTCAGGGAGCACTCTCTACTCGGCGTGGTTCTTCGCGCCGGATTCGAACTCTTGGCGCTACATCGCCACCTGGAAGCGTCCTTCCACCAACACGTATCAGTCCGGCGTCCACTCCTTCCTGGAAAATTTCATCGATACCAGAGGCTATACCGGTCGCCGTGTGCAATACGGTAACCAGTGGGCGCGCAACGTGAACGGCACCTGGTCCGAGGCCACCACCGGTCGCTTCACCGGAGATGCCACCGCGACTAACGCGCAGCGCAAGGATTATGCGGGTGGCCTGGAGAACGGACGCTTCTACCTCCACAACGGGGCCTTCTTCCCCAACTATGTGCCACTCAACCAGAACTTCAACCGCCCGGCTACTGGCCAACAGCCGACGGTTGATGTGAACACCCTGCCGACCCAGTGAAGCGATAACCACGAAGGGCTGCCTGAAATCCGCCTTGTAACGGCTCCTACTTGCCTTGTACGCCTATGTAGCTTTATTACCGCTCAACCGGTAGTTGTAGTACCACCTATGCAATTTTCTTTCTTTAGTCCTTAGTCTTACAATTTGTACTTCGCGCCCGCTTGATTAAGCGCGCGCCCGTAGCGTGCTCGTGTGGCATTCTCGAAATTGATGTCAACCCTTGATACACAATCAAAAGGTCTCGCCCAGACTGCACCTGTTTAGAACTAAAAATGATGCTCCAGAGGCGTTGAAGAACACCATCAATCAAATTATGCCTGACATAATTGACACCCTTTATGATGACAAAAATACCGAGGTTCGGACGGCACAAAATGCCGCATGCGGCTCGTGCGGCTTTGCACATCCTATCTATTGCTCTTGTCGTAGAAATGGGACTTCGGGATGAGGTTCTTTTGTGGTGCGTGTCCCCGTTCATCTTGCAGCTCTGACAGCAGCCTTCGAACTTTATTCCTCAATTACCAAGTTCGTGTGCTGGACGCGCTCAAGATATCCAGCATACCGTGCTGGATTTGCGCTCCGTCTTCTTTCATCCGCGATCCTTCCGTGGCAAATGGTCTACTCGTTTCCCGGCAATATATATAGTATCCACGCTCATCTGGTATCACTGCGGGCCTTTATTTTCAGTTCGTCGCCAATCCACGTCGTGATAATTATTAATTTGGGGTGGATAGTGCCTCACCTAATGACCCGAAAAGCAAGCTCGTCCCGAATCGAACTGCGCATCACACTGATTTTTTTATGCCTGCTATATCTGCTGCTCGTGTTCTCTCTGTTGCTTTCTCTCAATGGTGTGTGATTGTTTCCCATTATTGGACGCTCCAATATTTGGTTTCTCCTTCCAGCAGATTCCTTCTCAGCGGTTCTTTCCGCCTCGTTCTAAGCCTCGCAAAGCGAGTAACCACGGTCCTAATATCAACTCCAGCTTCAAATCTGGGAATGCACAGGGAACAACAGCAACCAGAAATTCAACATGATCCCCGTCTGAAATCATTTTTATCGAACTTGCACAGCGCGCAAGGCAACTAACCAGGACTGGGTTGTCTTCAATAGATAGGTTGCGCACGAGCCGCATGCGGGTTTTGTGCATTGTGCAAAGCCGCACAGCAAATTTGAAATCTGCGAAGTTTCAATCAACTATTGTAATATAAGTGTACCTGAGGTGAAGGAGAGGCGCTGTGGGGAAAGGGAATATCCTGGGCACCGCCGCTGCTGCGTGGCATACATGAAACTATGGGAAATGTGAGTGATGTTTTTTGCTGCATGAAAAATCTGGCCTCCCACGGGTGCACATCCAAAACACAACACTCCCGGAAGTGGAATATGAGATTCAGGAGGCATTGAATGGTACTTCGATAGACAGGAACCAAGACCAGTGAAGAAAAGGCCGCAGCTTTGCACAATGCCCAAAAAGCCGCATGAAGCCGCATGCGGCTGTGCGGCTTTTGCGCAACCTGTCTAATAATTCGTAGCTTTGTGCTTCATTCAAAATTTTACGGGGCAAGCTATATATCACTGGGGGCAAAAAGTCAGGCATGTCAGAGTGAAGTGCCGTAAGGGCACCTACCGGGGCACTTGCACTGAAGGTGCCAGGCATCTCACACAGCATGTCAATTTTCTCTTTGTCAGTGTCGTGTGAACGATGATGTCACCATTTACATGTGTCGCACAAGTTCTCCGCAACTTACTGAACAAAGCTGAAAGATCTCACCAGTTATTTTTCTTTGAAACTCAGTAAATATAATATACAGGGCATACTGGGTGCCAGGGCAAGAAATCTCCACGCGAGCTTTAAGTTGGAGTGCACACATTGAAGAAAACAAACAAAAATCAGCTGTTCAATCACCGCGGACTGATCAATTCACACGGACTGTCAGTTCGTCTTTTTTTATTCACAAAGAACAAAGAAGATCAAGGGAGCCGACCTGCCTTGCAACATGCCCTGCGACATGCCGTGGCAAGTGCCCTGCTAGGTGCCCTTACGGCACTTCATTTTGACATGCCTGGGCCTTTGCCCCCTGTGTATCATACGTGGTTTTCTGTCTCGTCGCCCATTTCACTGAGTTGCTTATCGGCCGAATACAGCCAGATGGCCTAAGCGTAGTGAGCGGAGACCAAAAGTTAAAGGAACAAATATAAATGCGACTTACAATGCAGTAGGAATTGATTATCGCGCCAAGGGTCGTGAATTGGATCTTGTACATCCTCTCAACGGTCTTGGCCGCCGCCGCTTGACCTTGCCACTGAAGCGACCTTCAGCGCCGTTGGGTCCACGAATGATGGAAACGTGCATCTAGCCATTTAATTGACACAGAAAGGACGGGTTTGACCGACGTACCTTCAGGAGACATTAGCCACGGAAGAGTTTGGTAACATCCTTCTCGCCTTGCCACCCATAGTACAAAATGGGAATGTCCAGCTTCGAATAGCAGGGCTCGCGAGTTGCAGTCCCGGGCCGACAGACGATGAGCTTGGCGAACACATTAAAGCGGCTCGAGGATGTTGGGAAGGGTTTGGCATCGTCCACGATTTTGGTGAGGCTAACAGCGTGACACCGGTAGTACCCGGATTCGTGCTGCGCACAAACGATGAACAGTAAGCAATAGCGGTGGCACTTTGAAACATCGGTACGTACCACAATCTTGGCCAGCCGCCATCCGCCGGAACTGTCCAAACACGCCGACTTAAAATGCCGGTCGGGAAATCAATGAAATATTCATCAGCGCTCAAGGGTTGCTTGAAATACGTACCGTCCATTTCAATTAAGAGCGGCAATATGGTTCGTACACCCTCTGCACTACTCTACACGTCCCGGGCAAGAACGAAACGCTCTGCCTCGGGAAGAAAATAGTACTGTCAATGGACTACAGTGGGAACGCGACAGGTTGCAAAGACACATGCTCAAACCAGGGTTGCGTCATCCATACAAGTTATGCACGAAACTCCTCTGTCTCATGGCGATGACCACTCCGGCGGCCGGGTCCCACCGAGCTTCCAGAGCGGCCCTGATTAGCTGCGTAAATTCGCTCAACCAGTAGTTGGTGCAGAGGAAGAGGGTACCTACGATCCACAGCTCAGCCTTGATTTTCCGCTCGTCAAACGCTCGTACACGTTCTAAGGGTCACTCGGGTCTGAAGAGAAAAGATGTGGCTACTTGGCGTCCTCAAACACGATGTCATCCCTTGCCCAATTTTTCAAACTAGATGAAGAGAGAATTCTTAGTGACGGACGACGAGGAGATCTACCTGGAATCCTAGCGTCAAGCCCCAATATAACTGTGGCTCAGCCTGCTAATCGCGGCGAGTGGTGGTTGCCAGTGTACGAAAAGGCAGAAAATTCGTCATGCGTAGGGCCGAGTTCCGTATACCTGACCGCCGAGTAGTAGAGGTTGTCAGTGTACGAGGCTCAAAGCCTCAAACGAGGCTCAGGAGTCGAAAAAATCAAAGATGGATCCAAAGCCCGTTCTGGGCGCGAAGAAAGGTGTCCAGTACCGATTGCGATTCATTTGGCATTCCGTACCGCGCTTCCTCACAGAAAAAGCTTGGTAAACGCCCCCACACGTGCAAACGTCGTTGCCGACATGATCCGCTACACCGCCACACACGCATCTTGATCTCTGCCGTGAGCCCGCTCAACGACATCGCACTGTGTGCCGCCTGCGAATCGTTTTTCTGGAATCCTCACGACTACACCGTCTTCGATCACAAACTGCGATCAGTAACCCTGGAGTCTTAAACATCGGAAAGCCACACCCGGGCCGGGCAGTCGTCACCGACTGAGTTAGAGAGGTGAGTCGCGCCGAGGTCAACGCCGCAATCACGCGCGCCGAGACCGCGGAGGCGACCGTCCGGGCCAGCGAGCAGAGTCTTCTCGGGCGCGAAAACGGAATCAAGAGCCTATTACTCAGCTAGAGAGGGCAGAGGACGCGCTGGAAAGGGCAGAGAGTGGATTGAAGGAGGCGAATGACAAGTGCGTGTACAGTCCATTGTCCATCCCTGCTTTCCGTCCGCGCCCCTTACTTTCGGCACCTTCCCTCACTGTGCGTACGCCCTTTCACGGCCCCTTCCTGCGTCCCTCCACCCTCTACGTGCTGCGATTTTTTATATTCGTGCAGCTCGCCGCCTGCTGGTATACTTTTCGGGGCGATGTCCTCATAACGCACCCCGCATGTCCCGATACCGATGTTCTTCAAGCCGTTCTCCGCCGCCTGTACTTCCATACCCCTCCTCACTTTCCTATTCTTCCTGCTTCCGCACGCCACGCTCATTTCTACACTTCCCCTCCCTGCGAATCAACACGAAGCTGAGTCGCACGCGGAGGCTGTGGAAAACAAATATCGCAAGGCCAAGGCCGAGCTTGACGAGCTTGTCGCGATGATATAGGGCTGTAGGAAGGTGCGTTCATGCTTTCTCCCTTCCGTTCACGATCCTCTTTCGGCATTGCGAATTCGTGACTGCGCCCGTAACCGGCACGGCACTAGTACTAGTGGGCTGTGGCGGCCGACGCCAATCACGGAAATATAATAGCGCGGGAATGAACAGACTTCGTGTGCTCCTTTGTCTCTCTTTGTCTGCCTTTCTGTTGTGCCTAACTCCTTCACTCTGTCTTACATTTCCACACTTATGAACCCATGATCAACAACGCACTTGATTCCGACCCTTTCCGAACTGCGCAACTGCGAACTGCTTCCCCAATTCGGACCATCGAACGGTCTCGTATACCAATACGCTTTCAACCACGCTCGGGACGTGTGGGCGGGGTCTGATGCAAACAGAGACACCCTATTTCCGGCCCACGCTGCGCTTCCCACTCCGTTTTCCATGGGTATCGGTTGCGGGGTCCGTAGGAGCTCTGTCGAATGCCTGGGGCGTGGTGATAACGCTCTCGTCCAATCTTTTCATTTATAGCGCCGGTCTCTATAGTTTCTTCCAGGTAACAGCGTTCTTTTGAAGATGTCACTGTATCTGATAATCTCCGCTATGGTTTCCAGACTTACTCGCAGATTAATCTCTTTCTGGTTACCCAGCGGTCTCTGTCTAACCTTGGGATCAGGCTTGCGAACCGATCGTAATTGTGAAAACTCAATGGTCCTGATTGACCAAGATTCTGCGTCGATCTGCATCTACCAACTTACGACCGCCGGCAGTACCAACATGATTTCCTACCCCAACGCTCCATTGCACGGCAAGCAGACAACATTAATGGCTTCACGAGCACCGTGAGCTTCTGGGAAGCCCCGCAAACTGTCCCGCAACGCGAGTGCGGCGTGACGCGCCGCGAGGTGGAGCCATATGGCCGCACTCTGTGCTTGAACTCATGGCGCGACAATCAGAGGTACGGACATTTACTGCCGATTATGGAAACCAAGTCAGATCCATCAGGACCATAACTTCGATGCGCTCAATCCCGGCCGAATCGACACAGATCTCATGGTTGGCGCGATGGACAACAGTGGCAAACGACGTCCGCGCCCCAACGTAAGCTTACTTTCTCATTGCGCCTGATGTCGCCAGTGTCTTCTATGTGAACCAGAAAAACTTGACCTCAGATAACCCAAACTATGCGAAGACCCGTGCAATCCAGTTTGCACGATGAATGAACGCGGTGAACCCGACAAGGACTTTGTGCGTGTTTCGCTTTCCTAACCGGTAACCGAAAATTGACTGGCATCGTTTTCCTTTGAACAGCATACCCTGTGTGAGTCCCGCCTTTTTTCCTTTGCCCCCCCTCTTGGGGCTAGATAATAACCTTGTCTCCGCAGATGATGTGTATGACAATGCTGCAGCTTCCTCCTGGACTGAAGACCCCATGTTTTCTGCGAACCGGGATGACCATTTGCGTGATTGGTTCAGCCTCACATCCGCAGAGTACGCAAGGCTCTGCTTGGCAAACTCCGGCTCGTCGTCGCGGAGGAGCCTGCAGATGTTCGTTTTCCCTCGCATGCCAGTTCCATTTGAGGACTGAGTTTCGCCTAGATTTGGGCCGGGAGCATTTGGAGGACGCACGAAGCCCGGGCGGTCAACGAGACTGGGGCAGTTACGCAGATCGTTGAGATTCGCCCAAGTGAAATCGGGCTGGCAGTGGCGAAAGCCGACTTCCGTAAGTCGAAGAAATTGGTGTCAATTCGCTGTTGACGGTTGTTAACTAGGCTTCATTGACGAGTACAATTACCGTGAGTGTTCACCGGAGCGCGAGGAATTTCTGTTGACAAGTTGCGCTTAGGCTACCCCCAGCCTCCGGGTGCTACCCCGCCTCGGGACACGGATAGGTCAGCTACAAATATATAATTGATACGACCGACTACGCTAGCACGCAGGTCAGGTTGGAAATCGATGCATGCGCCCAAATCGATCCCGCCGCGGCTGCTGCCAAGTGGAGCGCCTATCCAGATGTCAGCGGCGATACCCCTCCGTACAATGCACATTCAGCAATGGGACAACGATGAGTCCGGCGGTGGCGGCCCCTTCGATCCCCCGCCCGGCTCTCTCAAGTCGTATTCGGCCGAGATCACGATCTGGGACAACGCCAGGGCGCACAAGATCGGATTTCTCTCGCGGGCGAACGCACCGCTGCGGATGGAGTCCAAGATTGACAGCTTCCTTGGAGTTGACCCCGGAACGTCGGACGGCCCCATTCAGCTGACCTTGGGCAACCAGAATTAGAATACCGGAGATGAGAGCTGTTCGGTTGGTGACTGGGTGAGAGTGTTGATTGAACAAATGGGAACAATATGTTGACTTTTGTACGCGACAGGACGGCAGCGGTGGAGCGAATCGCAACATGGACTGCGGTTTCCCGTGCCCCTGGAACGGTGGCGACTCGACCGACCACACGCCGTTTGGGTTATGGTATGCTTGAATATCAACACAGAGAAATGTGTTCAGATGTACAGTATATGACAATATGTCCGGCTTCATCATTTACAATTTTTGGAATTAAGTAATGTCGCTTTAATTGGGAAAATGCACCGTAACGTTACGCAAAGCAAATTATAGGTTGGTCCTTCCCTGATAACCGATGATCACGATGAAGAACATCACATTCAAAATAAAGGCAGTTCGTATTTGTATTCTGCCGTTCTTTTTCACAGTCGGGTAACACGGTGTTGGCCTCCCATTCCACATATATCTTACTTGAGCAGGAATACAATGTCCACTGGTCGTGCTCTTTCTGCGATGCGTGCAGCACCTGGTCACATGGTCGCGTAAGTCCTTCACCTCGCGATATGCCTCGAACTCCAACGCTATCCCGGAGACATGTCTCCCGCTCCGCAATACCTAGTATCGTCCACACCCAGAAAATATTACCGTTGCACTATTTGTATCCGAGTACGAACGGACTTCCCATTTTCAGAAGGCAATGACATACTTTCAGTGAAAGCTCGGTTATTTTTTCTAGGGTCACGTCCCCAGCACTGGCCGATTACACAGGATAAGACTCAGGATAGTATACTAGCTTGATGCGGTGTTCATCACATCGCTGCAAGTACCGGGGCTCTGGTCAAAGGGTGCAAGAGCGTTGTTCTGGGTACTGAATACGATTATGCATGAAGGACGTACGCCACGTGTTTGAGTGATTATTGTTGATGTACATAGTCTGTTACGGCAAGCATCAGTAAGTAATTCAAGAGGGAGGGTGAAAGGGAACGACGCATCTCGGATATCTTGCACATAGACTACAAACGAGTAGTGAGCGACCGTAAAACTTCCTCCAAGGAAATCTCGGGAGAAACAAATGAGAAGGGTTGGTATCCAGATTAATAGGACGGAATCCAGTTCAAAGATTGTCCCTGGCAGTCCTATATATCAGGGAGGCGTGGTTGAGATCAGCCGAAGCACACGCATGTCCTTGCGGGGAGCGAGGGGGGACAGATGCATATGTGAGGCCGCCATGGCCGATGCCCGAGCGCAAGTTGGGTGAGCGTGCGCACCTCAGAAGATAATCGCCGATGCAACCTGTATTATACAAAGTGACGTTCAAGAGCCGTAGCTGAGTTTGGTAAATATTAGCCGGTAGAGACTGTGATGGAATTGAGATTTCTGTTCGCGCAACAAATGGAAGGAAAAGTACGCAGTGTCGAAACTGAAATTCCGGGTCATGACCTGTCTGTAATTTGAAGTGCACATACTTTCATGCGGTTTCTCTGGCAAACTAAAGCAGGCACAAGTGCCAGACATGGAATCTAGCGGGGGGATGCCGAAGAACGGCGCGTCAGACGCGCAATTTGCACGCCAGATCCACAGATATCGGCGGAAAGCTACATTCTTGTCATGACGGGATGAGGTACGTACTTGGGTAGAGATAAAAAGATGCACGTATAGTCTCAGAACGTCGCGTCGGGAGTGTTCGCCCAGATGTATGCGGAGGGCGTAGTTCATGGAATGTCTGAGCGTAAAACATTAAGGCGGAAAGAGCCCGCCGTAGCTAGTGAATACATATTTCGGGATTGTGGAGGAGGATCACCAGTATTCGAGGAACACCACAGGACCGCGATTGCTCCACTGGAGTAAATCCCTCGATTTCTGGGAGCTCGCTCGGGGTATTGAACGGTGTGATGTTGAGTGGAAGGAAATATCGTTGAATCGTGTTGCTTGCGATGAGTGCAATCCTGAACGCCCAGGGCGAAATGAATTAGATGCGCGCGCACAAGATAGATACTGGAATTATAACGTCATTGGAATGTACGAGGTAGGAAGAGAGGATGGAATCCTGACCTCTACGGCGTTCTAATAGTGGGGCAGCGGCAGGTTCAGAGCTGTTGGGGGAACGAGGGGTGAAGAGAGTGCTTACAAACAAGATGAGGAAGCGTGTCTGGGCCGCTGCATACGTGCTGTGTATTTCTGCGATTGGCCGGATTGCCGTCGTTGACGGTGAGGGGATAGAGAGAAGGGGGAAGCGTGCGGGGAAACATTTAGCGCGGAATTAGCAATGTACCTACAAATGGAAAGTGCGGACCGTGGTCCTCGTGGAGAAGCACTTGTTCGCTAGGAGATCAGTTCGCCGGGAGATTTCCGCCCGCCAATGGGCCGTAGTCCTAGGGAAGAAGGCACAAATACGCAGTAGGCGAAATAGGCGGCCTCTGGGTGCACGAATTGCCAGGTACATAAGCGTTGTGGGACCGCACGCACGAATCGGAGGTCCGGTTGGAGGTGGGCCAGGGTAGGGAGGGGGGATTCAAATGAGTCAATATGAGATAAGATTGGCATAAAGAACATGAGTGCACGTACCCGATGTGTTGGAACAAGATGTGAATACCGCGCATGTTCCCTTCAGCAAGATCATTATGCACGGCGGCGGGCACTCTGTCGGGAAGGATTGAGGCATTGGGGAAATTTGATCGAGGGAGACGACATGCCGGGGCGTGGAAGCACGGAGCGTGTGGAGCAGCGTGTGCGCGGAGAGATAGGTGTGGTGGCGTCGAGGAGGAGCATTGGGGACTGGATGGGGCCGCGTGAGACTGCTGAGGGCCAGGGAGGAATGGCCAAGCACAGCCTTGCACTTGAGGGTGGTGGGGGTGGCGGGAAGATGACAGGCGACAGCTGATTCGGACGGAGGACATTGACAAACAGCAGCAAATAGACGCGTCGCGTCTGGCCCTGCAGGCGCACGGGCTGGCTGGTGTAATCGAAAAGTGTGAAGCACAGAGTATTCACTGCGTTCAAGACAAATCTAAGGCAATGCTGTCGAGGTCTGCCAGGTCACCTCGTCAGACCCTCAGACGAGGTTCGGCGAGATGAGCTGGCCAGGTGAGATAAAGGTCTGCCGAGGCGGCTTATGCAGAGCTCGGCAGGGCTGCACTAGATGCCGTGGCTGAGGCCTTAGCCGAGGCCTGCCGAGCACCTCTAAGTAGCCCCGACTAGCCTTGCCGAGCTAACTTCGGCAAGGCTTGCCGGACTTGAAAAAGGTGCAATCGACAGACCCCATTTTGGGTCTGTCAAGCTCAAATCGACAGACCTCGACTAACCCTGCCTAGTTTTGTCTTAAACGCAGTGATTGGGGTCGCGAGGATGGGCCACTGGGGTCCAACGAGGCTGTAGGCGGTGCAAAAGCCGTGAAGCAGGGCGGGTCACCGGTGGGCGGTCGCTTTTGCATCGAGGAAATTGGACGGTGTGAGTGGAGGCCGCGGCCTCTACGTGCGGGAGACCGGGCTTCCACGTGGGGGACAGCGCGCAATCAGCGAAGGCGGGCTTGATAGGCGCGGCTTCCGAGATGCCCGAGAAAGTTAGTCTCTCGTAGACAGTTTGGTGCTCGTGCGCATATGCCTCGCATGCTGTATGAGAAAGTGGGGCTTTTTGGAATATCCCACCTTCGTCCGCAGATACGCCGACTTTTCTATACTTGATCTCTATTATGTAATTCTGGACAGAAAAGTGCGGAAAAATATGGACATCGAGGGTCAATGTATATGGATTACAGTATGCAGTGCACTGGATGGCCAAGGCCGTGAAAGAACCCGATTTTCACCCTGCAAACGAGAATCGGTGTGTATCTCGATGAACAAGAGACTGGAATTTTGGGTGTGGGCAGGTGGGAAGTCTATCCACTTTTTGCCCCCATTACAGAGGGGAGCGCCCTAAATTGGTGCAAATTAGTTTGGCATATTAGAAAGTTAATCCTCTGTTTCAACGAAGCTGTACAGGACAGCACTCAGCGAGCACCGCCGATATGCCGTAACACCCCTCTTAGGCCCCAGTCTCCTACCCAGCAGCGGTTTCGAGGTTCATCAGACACAGTAGTAGTATTTTAATCTAATACAGAAAAAATGAATAGACGGAAAGATCGGACCGAATGTGATGTGACAAATGATGTGACCTAAGTTGTGGAGAGGTTCAACCCCAACTTAGGTCACATCATTTGTCACATCACATTCGGTCCGATCTTTCCGTCTATTCATTTTTTCTGTATTAGATTAAAATACTACTACTGTGTCTGATGAACCTCGAAACCGCGGCTGGGTAGGAGACTGCTTAGGCCCCTTCTCTGTATGTCCATCCGCCGCGCGGATGGTAGTCATATTTTTTAGTCATGTTCCCAAATGGGCCATATTGATCGTACCCACGGTACATGCCGGCGCTCCTGCTGCCCCGCCATTCGCCCGCTACGCGGCGCATCAGAGCCCTCCGCCACACCTGCTCGCGCACAGCACTCATTAGCCAGGATTTGAGCTTTTATTCATCTAAGCTGTCCTTCCATTTAACCTTGATCCTTGCCTTGATCGGCCCTTTTTAACCCCCACAGCGCGGCGGAGGCATCCGTTTGATACTAGCTAGGCTTTCGTTCGTCCCATCTGCTTCAATTTTTGGTTTTGTGCTGCTCTTGGAGGAGCAACTTTCCATTGAATGTTCCCTCTCACTTAGGTTTGATTTTACCATGCCTCAACTCCCAGAACACATCGGCAAATGCTTCCGCCGTTCCACCACTTGAAAGTTATCGGCGACATTAGCTTCAATTCTCTTTTAACAAGGCGCGTAGCCCAAGTAACTATCTTTCATCCAATCTTTCCCATCCATCTGGGTTGATTTTTACTGTGTTTCAGCTGTCGGAATTTGGCGGCGGAGCTTCGACTGCGTCATTATGGGCCTATCCTATGTGCCTTGCTCACATGCAGAGTCCTCCTACTACTACGTCTACTGTGTCCGAACTTGCTCCTTTTATTGTTTAAGACCCCCATCTGCACACTGTACACGGCGGCTTTTTTTCGGGCTCTGCTCCATCATTATTTCCCTTCCCCTCTGACAACTCCTCTAAACTGTCGTATTTAATGCTCCTGGCTCAGGGTGAATAATCAGAGGTCTGGAAATCCATAAACACTGTACTGTACAAGGCTATGAATTCACCTTGATATGCACAATGTTACTTCTCTCGAACGATAACCAATTCCAAGGATACATGAGCCACTCGATGACTAAAACAACATAGCGGGGCTGAACAGTGTCAAGAATGTTAAGATAATTCCCGTACTTCAACTGATGCCACCTCGAAAAGAAATTTGGATCAGTTCCAAATGATGTCCAGATATGCGGATTATTATCCTTTACCACTGACTCGAGGGTAACCCCGCGTATTGAGGTGGGATAGGTTGCAAAATCCTTCGGGTTGAAGCCGGGCCGGACATTGATCAGCCAATCAGAAGGCGAATAAAGATCGTCCTAATGTAAAATATTTCTTGCAGGTGCAATATCGTACCAAATGACAGGTCCCTGACCCCACATAGTAGCTATACATTCTCCCATCAATAATTGGTGAAACATCATACCCTGCTTCAGTTTTTATGATGCACAATTGACGGTGCAAGAATGAGCACCAAGTCGTACTACTTTCTACAGTTGAATCTTGAGCAAACCACATAAACATCTGTGTTCCAAGAGCTTGAATGTTTTCTTTCCTCTGGATGTCTCTATGTGCATGCTATCAACCTTGTAGTGTGTAAATAGCCCTTGGCCGACTGTTGTTTCGAAAGTTGAAGACAAGATTATAGGGGGAAAACATCGAAATTTGATTTCCAGCTATAATGTGAAGTTAATTATTGTGTCTGCAATTTTTGTCGGGTGGAAATTGTATATCTACATTCTTTCAGCCTTTGTTCAGTCAAGACTCATTCGATTTCAAGTGTAAGAAGTCAATACGAACCAGTGGCGGATACATCAGACACCGCGTCCAATGCCTCCGCCGCGGACTTCTCACCCTGTACTCTGCGTGAATTTTTGTTTGACTTCATATCTCCAACAATGTGTATTCTTCTATCAGGCCATAAAACTCTACAGTTCATTCAACACGTACTGACACTGACCAATGAAAATGACCTACAAAAGCTATCATATGCCGGAGAGCTTGTCTGTTCCAATGAGTTGGATTAGTGCCTCCAGTAGAGTAGTCTATGTATTCCAAACACTGTACTCCATCCTCTGACCACATGATGTGCTTGAAAACCGTGACAGTGGCCTCAGCCACAGTCAAAATTCAATGAAATACACTGAATTGCACGCAAGCGCAATATATGTCAGAACATTTGCTAGAACAACACTTGCACACCAGATAAATGGATAGCTGGAGAATAGTACAACCAATGCTGCAGGTCTGAATCAAGCGGCGGTGGTCTCTGCTGCTGTTTTCCATGAAGCAGATTATGGTCAAATCAAACCTAGATGTAAGGAGAATGTATTACACATGGAGGATGACTGCTAATACAGTGCCCAGAAAGAATTGACGAAAAGACCACATTAAGCAAGCGGCGGAGGCCTCAGACGCTATGTTGCGGGAGGTGGAACATAGGAAGGGAAACGATAGAAAGGGAGTAATTCCTCAAAATACAGTCCCTGAACAATGAGATTAAAGCAAATGAGGCAGACAATCAATGCGGCAGAGACCTCCGCCGATATTTTGCAGGCAAAGTACGCGGCCAATCATGACACTATAGTTGATCTTTGTCACAATCTGAGCACAAGATATACAGTAGTGGCCGGCGGAACATGCGCAGTGGTGCGCCCAATGCCGTCCGACGTGAATGATCCCGATCCAACTTGAAAACGGAACCAGTGTATTTTCTTACTTTTTTTACCTTGTAGTGTACAATGAGAGTACAAATGGTTTTAATAGCATCTTTTTATAGTGCCAAAACTGTTCAAAAAAGCCCGAAAGCGAGCCGATTTGGGGCGCAGAAAGACGCGGACGCCGCCGCCGCGCCGCGCGCGGCGGCAGCCGAAGGGGAACATGACTAATTGTTGACTACAGTCCGCGCGGCGGAGGAACCCTCTTAGGCCCATTCAAGAAAGGGGGCCTAAGAGGGGTGTTACGGCATGTCGGCGGTGCTCGTCCAGGTGCAACACAGCATGCCGCATATCCGCATATACGGTGCTGATCTTCTTGTTACGCAACCAATACGCAATTCCAACGTATCTCCGATCTCAATGATTGATTCATGTACACTACCACATTGCATTGCAGCGATGGCCTCCAACCATTGGCCATGAGGCCAGAGTGCGGACGCGATGAACTTCACTTCGCGGCATAACTTCACTCCCGGGCCTGCCCTCCGAGTCTCTAATGGATTTCCTTCGCCAAGTCGACATCAGCGAGCTCATGGGGCTTCATCTTCGTCGTCGATCTTCTGCTCTGATGCTCTCTTCCATTCTCATGAAACGAGTTAACCATCTCTACATTGCCATTTCGTCCTGGTTTGCATCTACATGCGGGATGTCAGGCCCTTACTGTAATAGCTCTATAAAAGGCTTGAAGCATCTATTTGATATCGCCTCATTCTCGGCTTCCCATCCTCCATCCATGCATCGCTCCCATTTTTGCGCTGTTCCTTCTAAAGAGCTGCCCCTCGATGACAGCAGCAGAACAACCGAGGGCGACAACCAGTCTACAGACACTCTCCTGAATTCGGCGATGACTTTGCTTCGGATGTCGCGGGAAGGTATGTGATAGTCATATTCTAACTTGTGGGGCTGAACTCCTGTGCAGCACCAAAGAGGTCTGCGCTAATGTCTTCGCCCTCTTTGCGCATAATCTCCTTGATTCTTCACTGCGCGCTAGTCGCTATACATCTTGGTCTGGTTGGCATTTGGGCGACAGGGCTGGAGCATCGTCTCGTCTTCTCCCTGGAAAATCAGGGAATTATTTCCTTTCTTATTCCTGCTATCACGCAAACATTCGGGACGGTACGAGTCTCGCTCTCACAGTGGAGTATTGTTGAGGTTAAACGAAACCCAGATTTATTCCGCGCTGTTGCTCTTCGTAAGCCAGACGCTCTCGATGAGACACAGCCTAAGGAAGGATCAACCGTTGACGGCCACCCACGATCACGCTGCTGCCTGGGCCGGAATCGGCTCAGCCGTTTTTCACATCTGGCATCAAAGGACGGCCCCTGCTTCGATCATTGGTGTGCTCTGTATTTTTTTATACCTCGGAAATATTCTTGTCCTCCACATCACAACCCCCGCATTGTTTTCCCTGAGAACATTTGATGCGTCGCGGTCCGTCCTCGTTGGAGCACAGGGTCTCCCTGCTTTCAATCTATCGGGTTTCAATTCCTCCGAACCTAGTGTAGTCTGGACTTTGTAAGTGATCAGGTGTTCATCCACTTGCGTATACTAATACTGTCAAAGTGAGAATATGGGTGATTTTGCATCCGGGTCCCTGTACTATCTCCCATACGTTAACGCCAGTGTGACCATCGGATTGCACGAGGGGACATTGTATGAGGTGCTGGAGCCGAACACGGGAACGGGAAATGCTAGCGTTGAAGCCACAGGGTTCAACATCACTTGCGGCAGCTGGGAGGGAAACGCGAAATTTAGTGGTGATGAGTGGATATTGTCTCCGGCAGAAGATGAATCGGGAGGATATCTTCCGATTCAATCTACTCGTGAGTGTAGTTCTTCGTAAACAACACATCACTAATGAATTTGCAGAACAAGGTGTCATTGCTTGTGCGGGCGCCACCGACTTTGCCTTGCCGATCTTCTACAGCACTATTCCGATCATTGATTCCAGCGGGGATTCTCGAAACCGGGTGAATCTCAATCCTCCAATGAATACATCTATATCTTTCATCCAGCTTTTCCGCTGCTCCTTGTCACTGGTCGACCAAACTGCCGTCGTGGAGCCGCAGAGCGGAAAGATTATCACAGTGGAACCGGACATCAAGAAGAATGTCTCTTCTTGGTTGCCATCTGTGTCACCCACTGTAACAAGTGGGAACCCGGTGTTCGATGTAGTAAGTCGTTGAATGCCGCACGCAAGCCACACATCTTTCATCATTTTCAGTGGGGACAATTGTTGCTATCGGCCCCCGCAACCGATTTCCCTTTCGATTCATTTGACTACCCAAACAAATATATATCTGCGGCAGACCTGTATGTTCTGTGCAGGGGCTTTGCGTCACAGCACCGATTTTCACTGCTCTTCATTAGGTACCTCATCCAGAAACTAAATTTACTCCCACCGGATACTGACGGAGCACCGAGCAGTGTGGCACTGCATGATGTCGAGAACGCCTTGTCGGAACTGGTTGCCTCTATATTCTGGACTTGTGTGCTCCAACGATTCCGGAATAATTACGTTGCTTACATCCTCGAAGTAGGTCACATTTCCCCGACCCACGAGTTGGTACCATCCGTATCTCCAGCCCCTGCACGGCAAAATATCTACACTCTCGGGCCGCCAGTTAGCAATCCGCTCATTCTCCTACAAAGAAATACTGCGGTAACTGAAATCTCTACCCAAGCACAGTTGGATGTACGTACTATGGCTAGATAATGCCGCTCCCAGCTAACCATGCCGGTATATAGCTAAACAGTATCGCGGTACGCACCAAAATCCTTCTCACGCTACAGTAGGAAGGGTTCAGATGACTAACAGATCTCAGATTTCCGCTGGCCTCACAGCATCCATAGCGCTCCTTCTCCTGTCTTTCCCGCATTCACTCTTCCACCGAGAACCAAAAAATGATGGGGGTGAGGATGAGGAGGAGGTCCCAATCGACGGAACAGGAATTCTGCACACTATCTGGTTGTATCGCAACCACCCTGAGCTCCAGACGCTGCTCGAGCAGGTTGAACACCCAACGGACGATAATCTGCGCGACGCGGGAATGGTGCGGACCAAGTTGGTGACACGGCACTTGCGCAAGCAGAGGAGTTGTGAAATGTTTTAGGGTCACAATCTGTTATTTCAGGTCCGGTGCCGTGGTTCGAGATCATGAACCTGACAGTTGTAATTGCGGCGCCTTCTAATGGCCCTCCCATGATCGTGCATGTGAAAAACTAGCCCAGGCAGTATTCCTTCGATTTGTAATGAGCCCCATTCCGAGTTCCGGTGGAACCGAAGCTCACAGACGAACATGATCCTCATTTATTGCTGAAAAATCGAACAACTTGGACAAGACACACTTTGTTATATTGGAGCGCGGACGTCGTTTGCCAGTGTTGTCCATCGCGCCAGCCATGAGATCTGTGTCGATTTGCCCGGGATTGAGCGCCTAGAAGTTATAGTCCTGGTGGATCTGACTTAGTCTCCATAATCAGCAGTAAATGTCCGTACCTCTGATTGTCGCGCCATGAGTTCAAGCACAGAGCGCCGGCCATATGGCTCCACTTCGCGGCGCGTCACGCCGCACTCGCCCTGCGGGACAGTTTGTGGGGCTTCCCAGAAGCTCACGGTGCTCATTAATGTTGTCTGCTTGCCGTGCAATGGAAGCGTTGGGGTAGGAAATCATGTTGGTACTGCCGGCGGTCGTAAGTTGGTGGATGTAGATCGACGCAGAATCTTGGTCAATCAAGACCATTGAGTTTTGACAATTACGAGTCGGTACGCAAGCCTGATCCCAAGGTTAGACAGAGACCGCTGGGTAACCAGAACGGGATTAACCTGCGAGTGAGTCTGGAAACCATACGGAGATCATCAGACACAGTGACGTGTTCAAAGGAACGCTGTTACCTGGAAGAAACTATCGAGACCGGCGCCATAAATGAAGAGATTGGACGAGAGCGTTATCACCACGCCCCAAGCATGGCGTGGTTGAGATCGGCTGAAGCCCACGCATGTCATTACGGGGAGCGAGGGGGGACAGATGCATATGTGAGGCCGCCATGGCCGATGCCCGAGCGCAAGTTGGGTGAGCGTGCGCACCTCAGAAGATAATCGCCGATGCAATCTGTATTATACAAAGTGACGTTTAAGAGCCGTAACTGAGTGTGGTAAATATTAGCCGGTAGAGACTGCGACGGAATTGAGATTTCTGTTCGCGCAACAAATGGAAGGAAAAGCACGCAGTGTCGAAACTGAGATTCCGGGTCATGACCTGCCTGTAATTTGAAGTGCACATACTTTCATGCGGTTTCTCTGGAAAACTAAAGCAGGAACAAGTGCCAGACATGGAATCTGGCCGGGAGATGCCCAAGAACGGTGCGTCTGACGGGCAATTTGCACGCCAGATCCACAGGTATGGGCGGAAAGGTACATTCTTGTCATGGCGTGCGCTGAAGCGTGCAACCGGATGAGGTACGTACTTGGGTTGAGATCAAGAGATGCACGAATGGTCTCGGAACTTCGCGTCGGGAGTGTTCGCCCAGACGCATGCGGGGGCGTAGTTCATGGAATGTCTGAGCGTAAAACATTAAGGCGGAATGAGCCCGCCGTAGCTAGTGAATGCATATTTCTGAATTGTGGAGGAGGATCACCACTAATCGAGGATAACAGGGCCGTGATTGCTGCACTGGAGTAAATCCCTCGATTTCTAGGAGCTCGCTCGGGGTATTGAACGGAGTGGAAGGAAATATCGTTGAATGATGTTGCTTGTGATGACTGCAATCCTGGACGCCCAGGCCGAAATGAATTAGATGCGCGCGCACAAGATAGATACAGGAATTAGAACGTCATTGGATTGTACGAGGTAGGAAGAGAGGATGGAATCCTGACCTCTACGGCGTTTTAATAGTGGGACAGCGGCGGGTTCGGAGCTGCTGGGAGAACGAGGGGTGAAGAGAGTGCTTGCAAATAATAGGAGGGAAGCGGGTCTGGGCCGCTGCATACGTACTGTGTATTT
Organism: Mycena leptocephala; assembly: GCA_029378395.1. NCBI lineage: Eukaryota > Fungi > Basidiomycota > Agaricomycetes > Agaricales > Mycenaceae > Mycena > Mycena leptocephala. Next base: position 365,065 of record JARJLF010000076.1, on the reverse strand, counting down.
CTGCGATTGGCCGGATTGCCGTCGTTGACGGGGAGAGGATAGAGAGAATGGGGAAGCGTGCGGGGAAACATTTAGCGCGGAATTAGCAATGTACATACAAATAGAGATTGCGCACCGTGGTCCTCGTTGAGAAGCACTTGTTCGCTAGGAGATGAGTTCACCGGGAGATCTCCCCCCGCCAATAGGCCGTAGTTCGAGGGAGGAAGGCACAAATACGCAGTAGGCGAAATAGCCGGCCTTTGGGTGCACGAATTGCCAGGTACATAAACGCTGTGGGACCGAACGCAGCCCGGTACGAATCGGAGGTTCGGTTGGTGGTGGGCCTGGGTAATGAGGAGGGGATTTAAATGAGTCCATATGCGGTAAGATTAGCATGGAATGCACGTACCCGATGCGTTGGAACAAGATATGAATACCGCGCGTGTTCCCTGCAGCGAGACGATTAGGATTGAGGCATTGGGGAAAATTTGATCAAGGGAACGACATGCCGGGGCCGTGGAGTGTGTGCGCTTGGAGCAGCGTGTGCGCGGAGAGGAGGAGCATTGGGGACCAGATGGGGCCGCGTGAGACTGTTGAGGCCCGGGAGGGATGGCCAAGCACAGTCCAGCCTTGCACTTGAGGGTGGCAGGAGAAGGGTAGCCGCGAATGACGACGAGGGGCTGGGGGGCAACAAGTGGAAATGTGAAGGGCGAAGGTGACAGGCGACAGCTGATCCGGACGGAGGGCGTTGACAAATCGCAGCAAATAGCCGCGTATGGGTCTGCCAACATGCTTTATAAAAAGCTTTCCCACTGTATATCCGATTTTCAAAAGTTAATTCCCCCTTGATCCAGCGGGAATGTAGGTAAGGTGTGCATTTCCTGAATATGGACTAAGTAGTGGGATTAACTCGAGTGATCTCGGCGTACGGCCTGAAATCGTCCGTTATACGCCCACGGGCATATTATTTACGCCGTATTTTTGTTACGCGACGGCCACACCCGTACGTCAATGCCCGCTAAGGGAGGGCGAACGGGACGGATCCCGTACGCACCGTCCGTTTACGCGTGTTTTACGGTGTTGATGAGGAAATTAATTAGAACCTGGCAGATGCAGCGTGTTTCAACTTTCAAGAAGCAAGAGAGAACCTTCGTTCTGTTTACCAGTGGTCTTATGAGAAAAAAACTGGTAGGAGAGGCAAAATCCGCTCACAATATAGATGGAAGGATTTGGTTTACTGGCCGGCCCGCCATCACTCCCGCCATCCGCTTCACTGCGTAATCATGTCGGCAGCACGTATACAGCTTCCGGTCCTCGGCGAGGTTGTTTGCGGAGGTAAAGCATCGTGCCACCCTTCCGGCATGGTCGGCGGCGCGATTTCGCCGCTGATTGCGTGTACAGTTGCGTGCCCGTAAATTGCGCGTAAAGGGCCGGTTACGGCGACCCGTTTACGGATCAACCCGTACCGTCCCAACTTCTCCAACGGTACGGGGGCGTAACCGTTTTTACCGGGCGTATTTCCGTAAAAATACGGGACGGTTTCATGCCCCATCTCGGCGTGGCCATGATCCATCTCCGAGTCTTCCGGCGTTCAAATGTGTATATGATGCCCTCGCTGCCTCCCTGCAAGTCGATTCGCGCGGCTTCTCCTCGGGTAAGTTCCGTGACGTCATGCCCCTATTCATTAACTCTGTCGAATTAAATTAATGACTGTCCATCCGCCCCTTGGTTCCAGCCCAACAAAAGCAGGCCTTCAGTTATTGTCTCTTTTGTCTCGATCTTGTTGTCCTCTCTGCGATCAACTTGGGACGTTTTCCGAACAGTCCTTCTCACGGTCTTCTTGACCCTGCCGTGGTGATATGCTTTCAATCTCACCGGTGCATTTACTGGGCCTCGTGCGGATGGCATTCGGAGCTAGCGTGAGGAATTTAAAAGGCGACTGAACTCGGACCCAGCGAGACCGCATCCCAGCTCACCCAGCCGGAGACTCATGTTCACCTTGTTATACGGAATGGACTATGGAACTATACTTCAAGGGATTGCCTTCATTGTGGCCATTTATCTGGTCTCCCGTCGAAGAAGCACCATCCACAATATCCCGGGACCGCTCTCACCCTCGTGGACTTTTGGTCGGATTGTCGTCCTCATGCGGGCAGCCCGTATTGACAACAATCCTCTCAGGACATATGCTGCAATTGCTTCTGCCTGCAGAATACGGGGAACATGAATTCAGTTGGCAAAAACTGTACGGGCCTGTGTACCGAGTGAAAGGGTGCTTTGGGGTGAGTTACTCAACTTGTTTCGCTCCCAGCCCTCACTGGTTCACAGCAAGACCGCCTCATGGTCTCAGATCCGCTGGCGTTGCAGCATGTCCTCAATAGCAACCATTTCGAACATGGGCCGAGTATCGATAACGCCGTGAGTTTGTTGTTCGAAGAGAAATGTGTCATGGCTGCAAAAGGTAAGTAGGCAGTAAATAATTCCCGCGATATACTGACGTTGAGAGCATGGTAGGGGAGATTCACAAACGTCTCCGTGCCGCGATGCAGATTGGATTCACTTCATCTGCGGCTCGTGAATGCCTACCGCTGTTCGAGAAGATTGCCCAGGCGGTAAAGACGCCTGATACCGCACATCTACGTGGTGTTCCTGATCCCACTGTCCTTGTTCCAGGTGACCGAACGATTTGGAGAATTGGCCGGATTACCGGCGGATATTATCCCTGTCCTCAGTGAGGCCACGCTGAACGCCATAAGCCAAGGTAGGTTGTCAATCTTCACATTTCCTTGTTTGATCCTCTTTGCAGCAACCCTGAGTTCCTCGACGCAGGACTTGGGTCAGGACTTCGTACTCAACAATACGCAAATAATGCAAGTCGCCTTCATATTGTCGAATCTTATTTTATCGAGCTAGCCTCTGTGTAGGGCCCTTGCATCATCCCAATCAGCAGTCCAAATCATTGCGGAGGTCGTTGCCGTGCGTCTGCCCAAGTGGGTTTGGCGGGCGGCGATGCATCTTCCAACAAGAACCTTCAACAATATCCGCACGGCGAAGTGCTTCGCAAGAGAAATCGGTGAGCGGACCATACGCGAGAAAATTGAGGCGGGACGGCAAGGCCAGACTGATGTGTTCGACATGCTCTGTGAGTTTCAGCCGTACTCGATATTTTTGGGATGCTTCCAGTAAACTGAGACGCGATTTATGTCAGTGGATCTTGGCCGCCGGGAGAAGAGGAGGAATGCACTCACCAAGGAGGAGGTCGCAGCTCAGACTGGTGGGTGGGGTTCTGATACTTCACGTGGTCATAACTGAGCAGCCAGGATAGGAATCCTTTTTATTGCCGGGCAGGACAACACAACAAGTCTACTTGCTTTCGGTCTGCTGGAACTCGGGAGACATCCGCAATGCCAGACGGAACTCCGCGCCGAAATTCAGCATTTTCTTGGAAATCGATCAGAGGGCTTCAGGTATGACAGTATGCCATTGTTGAATGCATTTATCAAGGTTTCCTCGTGGCCCTTTGTATGCGAAGGTTATCTTATTCCGCTTGCCCAGGAAACGCTCAGATTATACCCAGCCGGCGCGCTCCAAGAACGCATGGCCATCCAAGACACATTTATACCTTTGACAACTGCTATCAAGACCTCAACTGGGAGCTGACGAACCAAATAATAGTTCGCAAAGGTCAGGTTGTGTCTATGGCGATCGCATCATATCACAGGTGCGGTAACGTCGTCCTGTTCGTCTTATGTATACGCTAATTATAATTCATATCGTAGATTTGAGACGCTTTGGGGCGAGGATGCACACGAGTTCAGACCATCCCGTTGGCTTGATGGAACTGCATATCAGGGACAAGCTCTTGGTCCCTATGCGAATCTGTTTGTCAATCCACATTTTTGGAGGTCACTTCTTGACGACATGACTGTAGTCTAAGCTTTCTCGGCGGCCCACGCGTGTGTCTGGGGTAAGCACAACACGTTCGAAACAAACAGGCTTACCAACCTGTTATTAAACACAGATGGCGTTTCGCGTAAGTAACGGTTAAAGTCACTTTGAATCCTTCTTATAATTGTGGCCTTGTAGTCTGTTGGAGATTCAAGTTTTCTTCTTCGAGTTGGTTAGCAAATTCTCTTTTGCCCTCCCCAAGGACGACAGCGATTCATTCGCGCGCGCTTCGCCAACACGCTCATTCCCGTATTGCAAAATGGTGAAAAAGGCGCTCTGCTCTGTATTACTCGGATTTAGCACGAGTAGTTTCATACTGGCGACTCGACTTACGTTGATGGCGAGTCTTCCATGATTAGTATCCGTCTCTGTGGAACCTTTGTGTATACTGCCTATGTCCTAACTATGTCCTAATGAAATATGGTTGCTTACAAATAGCACCTCAAATTCCTGACCAAGACGACATATTTCTTACCGCAGTCCGCATCTCGCATGACGCAGATGAGGTCTTTTCAGTTCGTAAAAAAACACATCGATCTGCTTGGCACTTGCACTCTCATCACAAGGTCTTCCAACAAGAGGTTACAGGCCAGGTTCCTACGCACCCGCTCGATACCGCCATACCAAGGTGTGCTCATTACGTGTGTTGTCAGTGTTGTTTGGGTGGGTTAGGCTTAGGTTGGGTCGGAGCTGGCTTGGGCTCGGGAATATGTTGGGCCCGACCCTATGAGTCGGGCCCGGATCGGGTCGGGTTTGAGGGCAATTTTTTTTCAACTGTGGTACGGTGAGTCCATGTCATCTACAATGTAGCTGAACTCCCTCGTTGTCGTTGACTATTTGACTCCGCACCAGAACCGCAAGCGTGAGTCATGACACAGCGAAGGTGTTTGATGAGATTTGAAATCCCATCAACCCACCCGGCATGTCTGGCCGCAGTGTTTAACATCGAATAAGCGAGCTGAAATAAAATCAACCACACGCATTTACAACATGAACTTGAAGTGGCATTTTCCATCCAATTCAGGTGGATGTAGTTGGTTGGGTTTGGGCTTGAGCCCTGACCCGGGACATCACTATATCTTGTGCTGTGTTCCCCAGTTACTGTACTATTTCGACCGAGTGTTCAGGTGACGCGTGACGCGTGCCATTGAACTGAACACTTGGGTCACTGGCGACAGTGACATGGAGATTTTGGGGCAAAAATAGGTTCTAAAAACGAAGAATTTCTGGTCCGGCATTTGCCGGACTGCCATATATGCAATTTCCCATGATATGATTGCCGAGGAGTGAATTTTTATGAAGACTGAAGGTGACGCGTGACAGCCTATGAACACTTGATCAAAATAGGACAGCATGACACAACTCAGCTGAGTATAGTAAGTTCTTGCTGAGGGGCCGGCTCGAATTCGACAGCGACACTGGTAAGGTCAAAAAGTCACTAGACTTCCGGCACTATCTACGCGTCAAAACCCCAAACCATCGTCACGCATTGACTCGCATAGGGTACTATCGGGCCATAGTCTGGCCGTGGAACGTCGGAGATGGAAGGAGAGAGCCAAGCCCGTGGTTCCGAGAGAATGGTGCAAATGCAGGTTCCGCCAAGAGTCCGTCGAGGATCCGGCCCACGCCATGTTTATCTGTGACCACCCACAGCTGACACAAGTACGCGAGGTGTTCCTATATGCCAAAGTCCTCGAGTTTCAAGGCACGTACACGGATAAAATCGATATATGATGTTACCCCAATGCTACTTCTGGAACCACCGGTGGGCCCTTGATACATGGCTTCTGGCAAGCTTCTTCCTCACCCTTGCGAATCATTCTGGCTTGGAGCCTCTGTTGGGTCATTCCTTGATGGATGGCTGGTCCCATCCCCCACAAAAAGCTCTTGGGTCTATTTCTTCGGAAGTAGGCTTGAGCTGTGGTTGCATGCATCTGCCAGGGGAAAGCCGTACGAAAGCTTTCTGTGAACTGGTGGATGCCGGCGGTTTTCACCTGAGAAGAGAGAACTCTTCCGGTACACTTACGTACTCCGCTTGTGGTCAGGTCCCATGAGGTTCTAACCAGAGGTCCAGCCATTCAAACGGCCGGCCAGTTCACAGCTTGCCAGCGTCTTGTACGTTCGACCCCTGGAATGATGACCGTGCTCGGTCAACATCTTGGAGAATTCTGTAAGGATAACCACCTGTACAGCACTACAGGTTTGCCTTCCGTAAACTCATTGTTCAGCCTGTGGACCACGCGAGTATAATATACCCTCCCCCCCCTTATGTGGACGAGTCGGATGTCTTGCGAAACTCTATCAGGAGTGGAGAGGAAAAGGTTAGATAATAGAGCTAACTATGCTCTATATTAGTGCAGTTCTACTCTTTATAAAATTACGTCTGTCCGAAGCCTTTAAACTCCGCTCGGACATTTCCGACGGCTCTCGAGGCTCCGCTGCTCGATCAGACTGTACCTTGAGTCAGTGTTTGACTGTGCGTGACTCTCGTCAACCGAGGCGAAGTGCCGGGGCGCTCCGCTCTTGTGATGCATTATCTAAAGACCATGCAGGCATGTAATTACGCAGCGAACAACGTCGACTGTTTCTTGGACGAATAGTTGGCTGTCATCTCCATCTCCTCCGGAGAGCTATCAATAGCGGCGCTTCGAAGAGACTGCATCCCAATGTCAACGTTCTGTGCATGATGTTACATATACAACTACTCCTTACGGTTTTGAATGTCACCGGGTGACGGTCCTGCGGGCTGATCTGGAGAAATAAATTTAGTATAGATTCATAATGATTGATCAAAGAAGTCGTACAACTTGAACGGAGGTGTGGACGGTGCGGTGGACATCTATTATTCGGAATTCGGATGCTCAAATGGAATGAAATAATACGGAACAACGCACGAATACCGCATGAGTCATCGGTGGCCCAATGAGTGAATCTCGGCGGCCCTGATTCGCCGCCGGTCGCCCCGGGACCCAAAGACGTGTCTATCGTTGGGAAAGACTTACGGACTTTCGGATATTGAGATTTGAAAGCTACGAGATGGTCAACAACGTCCCAAATCGATCCGGATATAGGAAGTAAAAAGCGAACCAAAGTGATGACGTAGACGCGTCCGAGGGGGTATAAGAAACCCATGTAAACTGCCAAGACCAGATGAGCCGAGAACGTAATGCTAATCTAACTCGAACAACAGACCATTGCTCTCCGGTTTTATGTAATACCTGGGTTCGCGGTCCTGTAAGCTTGATTGACGACTTAGAGAGGCTCGTGCGACTTACGAGATTAGAGCCGTCCCGGCGAGCGTCGCAGCCGCAGCCCCGCTCTCGATTGTTACAGTGGTCAGTCGGTCGAGTACGCTGTTACTGCCTGAGCCATGCAGGTAAATGAAGTACCATATTGCGCACCTCCGTGTCTCTGTTAGAATCCCCTTGGCCTTCCTGAACTCCCAGAGTAGCACTGATGCGATCCCGGCGTTCACAGCGACCTCGGTTACCAACCAGAGCCTAAGTGAATTAAAATTGCACAAAATACGCGAAGGTCATGAATGGATGAATGCCAGAAGAGTGAAGTTTACGGTAAGGGACACACGCTGCTGGTATCTTGAACTTTGGGCGGTCCCCGAGGGAGGTGTACAGGGTGAGCATCAAACTGCATGTAAAGACGCTGCCAAACTGCGCAGGAGGTACCGTCGGTATCGATGCGCAGAAATAATGATCTGCATACCGAGATGATTATTGCGAAAGACAGAGAAAAAGCGATGAGCGTGTTGTGGGTGCTGGCATTTACCGGAATTGAGCTAACTGTCGAGAGAAACGGTTGGAGAAGGGCGATGAAGCACGTACAAGCGCCAATATCGAACGACCAGAAAAGCCTGAACCAAAACAGCAAGCACGCCGGTGGTGAAGCCATATAATGGAATAGGCTAGGCTGCTGCAGCTAACCAATACCGGATACATGTGAAATTGACGTACCCAGTGTATGTTATCGAGGTATTCTGGATCGCCTGCAAGCATCCAGTAGGCCATGAGGGGCGAAAGATAGCTCTGAGACATACCAGCATGTGTAATGGTGTACTACACGGTCATACAGTCCCGAGTTGTCCAGCATAGAAGGTGAGCGCTCACGAGGTACACGCAGATACAGTCACCGACGAAGACAGGGTGTCAACAAGCAAGGCGACCGTTACCAGCGTCTGCGAAAAAATGGGTCCGGGAAAAACTATGTTGTAAGTGAGAAGGAAATACCTTGAACTTCCAATCATCTTGTTCGAAGTGGCGAAAGTAGTACAAACTCTGAATAATTTCGAATGTGTACAGAACCTAGCGGCCAACTTCAGCTTGCGTCAGAGTGCACAGAAAAATCTAAGGCTTACAGAGCTAGCCCAGGTCCCAATGAGAAGGCACCTGCTGACCACAATTAACTAGCAAGCTAAAGAGCGCCTACAAGATTTACCCGGTAACTGTGTCAAGAGCTGGGAGAGACATTGGAAGGAGTGGACCGAACTGTCAACCAGTTGCCGTCCTGGCCATTAAGTACCCAGCCAAGGACTATGGCATCCGCTTACACCTGTCAGTTTCTACAGCTTGCGCCAATTAATCTCTACTATCCCCAAACAACACTCTCCATCCTCAAAAGCCGTCGTGGTGGACAGTGGGAATGAACGCCACTTACGACATGTTCTGTTGACTAAACTGCGGGTGGCGGTCCGGACTCCAGCATCAAACATACGCTCTGCGTTACGCCAAAGTCTGAAGCGATATGCAAACTCGACCGATTCGCGTCTTCCAGGTAGGCAGGTAGGTCAGACGACGCAAATTTGGCACTCGGTGAGAAACACTTCATACGAGACCTAAACCAAATGGGATCACGTTACGAAAGCTGTCTACAATTACCTCCTCAAGTCAATTACTTGCTCGGAACGTGTACATGTGTTCCCCGTTTTCCCGCATACTGATGATCTTGCCGCACTCTGGACAAGACTGCCGATTGTCAAAACAGTTATATGCCTGCCACAAGCGGAAGTGTAGTTGCAGCTTCAATTCAAGACACGCATTTGCAAACCAAGTATTATGAGACTAGATGGCCCTGAGATCCACAGTGTCGGTTCGATAATTCATAAAATGGTGGCGCCGACATGGTCGTCAAGGACGGGAATTTGTAACGGATGCAGCTTCGGCACCTCGGCAAATTCCAGATCCGATGATCTCGGTGTTGAGTGCATTGTTCCCAGATTGTAGTTCCTCTTGTTATCCTGCCGTGATAGCACTCCGACTTCGGAAACGGCCGAAACGGCGAAGAGAGACGGCAGCATGAATGGCTGCATTGCGTGAGGCTTGACGGCCGGGGTCGACACCGGAACAGTTCAAATGCAGGGCACATTACGCGAATTTCCTGAAAGGAGTGGTAGTAAACTGGGGTCAGTACGCATTCGCTTTCGAAAGTGGGGCTCACCTTATGTCGTTACCGGCATTGGGACCCTTGGTAAACGCGTCAGCGAGGGCTTTCGTACTCCCCGAGATCGACTTTGGAATGCGATTTTCGGCTTGAGCGGTCAGTGAGTTGAAACATTGAAATTTGGAACGCACGGTTGAATGCTACATCAAAAGCGTCAAGTGAGAATTTGGGCCGAGCGACGCTGGCGGACGGTGACTCGGATGAGGAACCCGTCGTATTTTGTGGAATGGCGAGGCTCATTGCGTATGACAATAGTTAGAAACGTTGTGTCAGCTCGTCGAAGAGACGCTAGGCCGTAAGACTGGGAAGTCCGATGCACGCGGCTTCAAGCGTGCATGGTCCGACATACCTGGCGGTGGGTGGTTCCGCGCTAATGCTAAACCGTTGAGCCCGCCGTCAGAGTCGGAAAACGGCGTCGGTAGTGAATCTCAGGGCCATGCCCGGCCTGAAGCCCCAGGCTTGGGCTTGGACTTCAGATATCTCAAGCCCAAGCCCGGGCCTTGGGCTTAGCCCTGGGCCTGAGATGCTGACTAACAAGCAGAGATATAATCTGTTCTCAAACGCAAGGCATTGCATATATGGTACCAAGGTGCCGCAATATGTATAAGAATGATTCTACTGACTTTATTTCTGAAAATTTCCACGACTCCAGCGCGCAATTTCCCATTTCTGATGTTCGGAGTCGTCTGTTTCAATCGTTTTAACCCTTTAAGTTCGATGATCTGTTGCGGTCAAGTTGTTTGAGTTAACGAAAGTAAGAGACTAACCTAACAGACTAAGTAGCCCGCTGCGCGGCAGTGTCCACCATGTACAATGAAATATGGTCTGCAGACCGAGCGAGAAACATAGGGTGAGAACTCTGAGATATCGAGTTAATTCATTAAGAAAATCAAAGCCGACATAAACACTCTTATGGAAGAGGTCAGTGCGTTTGGTTATCCCACGAATGCCGGACCGAGCCATCGGTGCTAGATAGATAACTCCGCCTCGGATTGCAGTCAGTTAGAACGTGAACTACCTCCGACGAAGCACACAGTTCAATACGTTCTTTGGAAGAATCAAGAACACAACGTTATGCGGCTAGGCGAAGGCACACAGATGGCAACGGCGAGCGCGGGGACCACATGTGCAAGAATCATCTTGAGTTCCGTTGCCGCGGAAAATCTGCGGGGCGTTGAAATAAGAATGCATGGATACTCCCTAAATCTCAAGTTATACAATAGGTTGACGCACCGTTCAGGACATGTATGCCTGTCATGCTCAAAGCGGAGGTAGTCGACGTTAGCGGCCACCATGTATTGCTTGAAGACGCCGCGCTGGGGCTGAGTCCGTTGCTCATCTCGCAGACACGAAGGTATACAGGATGTCTTATAGCGAGACGATCAATCAACGAATACATAAACAGCGCAAGGCATGTACCTTGCCGTGATGGAGTGCCTCCATCGTCTCGACCTCCACGAACGCTGTGTGCGGGACGACCGTGTAAGTTATTGTTGCGCAGTTCGCGTCAATATTTCAGTATGAGAGGTGGGATACACTCACGGATGCTGATCCGGTTCATCCGCTGAGACTCGCGCAGGAAGCTGTCGACTTTATGCATTCGAGCCCGCGTTTGGTTCATCCGTGTTCCGCGGGCGACCTCCTTGCAGAGGGAAGCAATGGATTCGAGGTCCGAGGCGAGATCGAAGAACGCGTGGGTGTCTGGGTCAGCTGTGAGATATCCAATGGGGAGAAAGTAGCATTGCACGAGGTATGCATGGCAGCGGAATTGAGAGTGGAGGCGGCCAAAACCAGGAAGTCAGATAGTTCTGTCCTCGAATGGTCCTCGGAATGGGTCGAAATTACCGGCATGAGAGGAGGTGATTTCGCTGGTGCGAATACCTTTCGTGCAGGCGGGATGAGCATGCATGTGTCGACATTCTCCATTGCCTGGACGAGCGGTTATTTTTTGTTTGGATCGAACACCAGCACCTCTACTCCTTCGAACTCCGCAAGGGTTGTCTTGGCGTCCTCCGAAAAGACGAGCGCTGAAAGCGCGATGTACTTGCTAGTTTAGTTCTCATCCGTGGTGAGTAGCTCAATGAGACAGCGGCCGGTCTGGCCTTCTGCGGCAGTGATCAGAATCTTGCGGTCTTTGGGGGGCATGCTTTGTAGATGGATAATATCACAGGATGGACGTCAAAAAAGAAAATTCGGACTTAGACCGCCAGTTTAAAGACATTTTAAAGGGGAAGGGAGTAACGTTGTGGATGACGATGACGGTGACGAAGACGAGGGCGGTAAATTGGACATCAACAGTGGCGCGTCACTTATGTTGCCATTTCTAATAAGCTCAGTGGCCGTCATCAAGGTTTCATCGAAAAATAACCCCGTTATTGAGTCAGAGTTCAAGTTCAAGGTTTTTGAACAAGTTTTGCCGACAACGGCAATTATCGGCCATCGCCGAATGAGTTGATCTCCGCCTATCTTATCTTATCCGCTGTTCAACTGTTTGGCTGACGGTATTTGGTCTGACGCTGAATGCATCCACATCTGGGATTTTTACCATACCGAGTGTAAGTGGGAGGAATCTGGAATCTGTTTGCCTGCTGCCATCGACAATAGATGAGCCGACAACCGCTTTTCTGCGGCTCTCAGAATTCTAGAAGCCATTGACGGGAGAAAGCCCACACAAAACTGGCTCATCCCTCAACATGTCTCTGGGCTCGATGATTCGACTCCGCTGCGGAAGTAAATGGCGCGCACAAATGAAATATTGTACCAGTAGGTTCAATGAGATGCGCATACATATACATGTAGGTTTGTAGGAATATATATGGAGGGAAGAATGATTGTTGGCGCCCCGAATTAACCCGTTTCTGTTTGAGGTTGGCGCTTTCTAGAGTTTAGCCAGGTTGATTTCTCCTGCGGCAGAAATGGAGGGAGAAATTCTGACCGATTTCATTCAAGACAATGTATGCATGTAAAGTGGACAGATAGGGCTCCATTTCGTACATAAGTGAAAAGCCTATAATAAGGCCAAGCATATCCGAAAAGCGCGCGTTGCATGGTTGTTTTTGCCCCGACTGCATGGCAACTATCTCAAATCAACAATCTCAAGGGTTGCCTCGCACATTTGGACGTGTCCCTTGTCTGCGTCCTGCAGAGGATAAATTTCTAAACGCTGCAATAAAATTGAAACCTCGATATGGACGCACCGTATATATCGGTCCATCGGGATGTGGATGGAAAGCCTGTTCCGCGCTGCAATTGAGGATTGTCTGGAGCCCAGGTGGATCGGTGAGGCGGAATATACCGACACTGACGAGAAATCATGAGACATGAATTATAGAATGATTGAAATGAAACCTTGGATCCGACTTCGGTGCACAGACGACGGCAAACGATTCAGGAAGCATGGCCTGGTATGTGGCGTGTGTATGGAGGTCCATAGATGACATAAAAGATGATTGAGATGGGTGCGTGTGAATCTACACACCAGTTAGTCCACTCTCTCTTTAGTCGTGCGGCCGAGGAAACACACCCATCCGAGTGTGAACAACCCGCGCTCCTCCGCGAAAGCCAGCACACCTCCCTCCTCGTCCATCGTGCAGGTGTCACTCGTTGCGTGCTGCTTGGGGATGAGCAATGTATCGACGATGTAACCGAGGTCAGCCGGCGCTAGAATAAGAGAAAGGAGATCGGTAAGGATGGGATCGGTAAGATAAATAACGAAAAGCTCACTTCCATCCTCGGTGACCTCTCTTCCAAGTAACAACCCGTACGTTTCAAGATTTATCGTTGTATTGGCCCCCGCGGTCTCCAAAAAGCGCGGGAAGGTCTCCCTCGACAGCATCACCTTCCGCAGAATCGGCTTAGGCGTCAACACCTCGAATGGTGCCTCAGCTGTCGGTGGAGCCGAGCGCCATGCTTCCGGGGCATACCCTTGCGTACGTTGGTGAGATGACATGTGCGTCACCACCGACGTTAATGTGACACTGTCCGTGTCAGTAATTGTACGAGAGGGTCGAGATGCCGCATCACCAGGCATCATCTCGCAAATCCTGTCTGCCAAAACCGAGACAGTGGGCCTCTCAAAAGGCTCATATAGGAAGCAAGACTGTGTCAGGTCCCAGAGGCGATCCGGCATGGGGTTGGCACCCTTGTCGTGCGGCCTCATTGGATACGGAATTTCTTGGAAGCCAGTGGTGGAAAATTTGGAAATCGCTAGAATAAGCTGCGTATCCGTAAGATGACTGAAAGGCACGTCCCCCTCCGTCCAGATCTTTGCGTGAGCAAAGTCAGCTGCACAACCAAAAATGAATAGTGGGGGCTGACCTCACAGCAAACACAACCAAAGGCCCAGACATCGGATGCTCGTGTTCGCTTGAAAGGAATACTCGGAGGCGGGTCTACCAATTCTGGCGCCATCCACCGTGTTGAGCCAGCGCGGGTTGATGATTTCACCGAAGTTTCGGAAGAAAGGAATGCGGCCAGGCCAAAATCGGTCAAGCGGGCACGACCATCGTTGTCAATGAGTATATTCCGCTGAATGGCTGGGTAAATGGGGTTCCCCGATGCATCTAAGGCGGCTCACTCACACCACAAAGATCTCCATGAACAACATTTTCGGAATGCAGATACATCAGGCCTTGAATCACCTCGTTTAACTATTTGACTGTATTAGAATAGTCACAGAAGGGGCGCAAACAATGGGGTATACCAGGTTCATCGCATAGGTAGACGACGGTGAGAGATCTCCGATATATTTCAGAACACTTCCGCGAGGCATCCAAGGAGAAACCATTGCCAAAGAAGGCAAGCTCGCCGTCTGAAACACTCCGAAAAGCGGAATGATACTTTCATCTGCGTAACTCAAGCTCAGTCCTGCGCGAAAACAAGGTCATCCAATCGTCGACTCACGTCTCAAGAAGCGCCAAACCAAGACCTCTTTCACGAATTTTCTATGCAGCAGTACCCGATCGTCTTCGGTCTGATTCTCGAATATTTTGAGGACTTTCAAAGCGACCTCAGTCTGGAAGCCTTCGGAATTCTCGTATCGTCCGAAATAAATGTTGGAGAAACCGCCATGGTTCACTGGATGCTCCGTCATTAAAGTGATAACGCTGATCGAAATGCCGTCAGGGAGCTGCTTGAGATGTGCAGCCAGCCAGTTCAGGAAGTGCCGAGCACGCCGGCTGAATAGACTGAAATCTTTAAGAACAGTGTTATCCGGCAAGCCATGCTCCAGCATCTAGTGGATTATGAACAACCACAAGACAGTTCGAGTCTTTTACGCACATTATTCGTCAGGTTCATGGCAGCCAAAACATATTTAGTATATTCCTCGTCCAGAGAAACAATATCTGTTTTGTAAGAGTTCAAGTCGAAAAGCTGCTGTAGTGTTTTGGCAATCTGGACATTATCCTGGACAAGTGTGGTATTGATTTTGGACTGAGGGATGGCTCCAATCCAAGATATGCACTGGAGCCATCAGCCAATTGAAGAGCCGGCAATAATAATAATAATAATAATAATAATAATAGGCATACCTCGAGCATCTGTGTGCGAAGCTCGTAGACTCTGTAAAGCTCCGAGAACATTGACAGGGTGGAGCAACAGTTCATGTCATGTTCCGGTTCAAATTGAACAGGTGACTCTGGCACCAACATACCCAGCTCAGTCAGCCTGCGCCAGACCTTGGAAGGTTCATTCAGAGGATATTTCGTGGAATGAAGTGAGCACATACCTCCCAGCTTCGGGTCCGGGGAATAGGTGGATACCCTCTAGCGCCAGTGCCAAGAGACCCTGAAACTAGTCAGGATTCATTCAAATTCGTTTCAACGCAAGAGGCATACGTTGTAAAAGGTTGGAGCCACCAAACGCTCTCCGGAGTAGATCACTGATCCGGAATCCGTCACGTTTAAGGTGTAAGTCTGCTTCAGGACAGATTCCCTGTGGGCGGCCACATGGTGAAAAAGACTCGGGTCAGTGATTACCACAATGTTGATCCCATCAACATGGGCGTTTATCATTTCAATGAATAGGAATAGTTCGTCCACTTGGCCAATGCTTCGAACCCCATGTACGATGAGCAGAATAGGGGCAAGCTGAGGGGAGAGCGTGCTCTCCCCAGTGCTACTGTGGAGGGTCATCCTGCTCACGAGACGCTTCTCTATTCTTTCAAATGGCTTGCAGATGAGCCGAAGGAGCACTGTCTGTGAGGTGAGGTATCGTTAGCAAAAAATAAATGGCCAATGAATCAAGACCATACATCCAAGGCTATGTTGTCGTCAGCGTTCCAAGAGTCGAGGCCGCAATCGAGGCATCGTCCGAGGCACCAAAAAGATGGAAGTTCTTCAAAATATTGCATGAATGGTTTAGGTTGGCTGTTTGCCAGCTCTTCTGTGTACTCTGTGGAGGCCTCCGTGAGCCCCTTGATCAAAGGCCAAATTGTTGAGAACGTCGAGCCAGCATCGAAGTGAGCGATCCTCGGGGCTGGAACGGTAAGGGGGGAGGAGAGATTATCGCGAACAATGTGAGCCACGGAATAGCAGCTTTCGTTGGCCGCTGTCACCCACAACGCCTTGGACAATGTTTTTGACCAATGAAGGATGCTCTCAGCTAGTTTGGGAGGTGGTTGCCACCTAGGGGCCGACTGGTCAATATCGTTCATTTCTACTCGTTCCGGATCGATAGGGAGCGAAATGGGACCATGAGAACGGCGTTCGAAGAGAGGAAACATCGAGCCGCGGGTGTCCGGAGGCGCGGGTGATGTGGAATCATTGGCGACGAAATAATTCACGGCTTTCGCAACTAAACGGGGATCAATAAAGCAACAGACACGAGGGATACAGAAGACAAACCCATCGATTGCATGATTATATTCCGAAGTTCGTCCCCACAAAAAAAGTCCACGGTACAAAGAACACATTGATATACCAACGGATATGTGAACTACCGGGGACTCGTTAATGGTTAGATGGATTGAGGCTTTGAAAACGGTAGTTACACCGATGTGTATGTCGTTGATCGTCAAAATGGTCTCTGTGATCATGGACCAATGGAATGTCAGACTAAGAACGTCAAAACACTTGTGAGAGTATGCGGACGATACAGGAACTCACTATAACAAGGCATGCACCAGCGTCAATCCCTATAACAAGCTTAGCAATTTGATCGAGTGCTGATAATCGTGAAGCGTACCACACAGCACCAGACACAAGCCTTATACATCACCACCGGCTGCTCACTGATTAACAGCACAGTTCCAGCCAGCAGTCCTCGAAAAACGCAATACCAAAAATCTAGGTGAACCAGTGAATCACCGAAAGCGCAACATTTCACGCACACCGTATATGATCATGGCAATCATATGTGGGACCAAATACTAACCGAGATATCGCACCAAAGGCCAGTCCCATTTAATTTCGGGCTGCTGCACCGCGTTCCAGCCCCCTTTGAGCATCACGAGAACGTTGGCCAGCGGAAGAAGTGTCGATACCAATCCAGCGCACAACCATAGCCAACTGCATAGTTCCAGCCAGCTGCGCATATGCCAGGGGATGCGGATATGCCAGGCCATGAGGGCAATGTTGCTGGTTGGGTGTAACGGGAGTCAAGAATGGTGTGAAGAACAGGATCTCCAGGCGCCGTCAATCAGCCTGTGGGACGAGAAATCCCCCTTTGTACATAAATGCATTTGAGCGTCAATTTCGATATAGCCTGAGTCCGCGCCCCCCGCGAGCGTCAATCTGTCAACTATCCCAATATGCGTCTTCCGAAACCAGTGGGAGTGACTTATTTACTTACTGCTGTATTAAAGTACTGTGCCTGTGGCTGTTCTCTCCGCCATCGTCAAATATTAAGAAGGGGAGCTTGGATTGGGAGCTCTGTTCTTGACTAGAACCTCTCCCGGAGACTGCTGTGGGCAAGGCTGTGGGTGGCGTGAGAGGCTGTCGAGCGTGCGAGTCTACATGGACCTGAGAACGCCACTTACGTTAGAGTTAAGATATAACTATGATGGAGGGGAGGCTGCGTTCGACTTGCAGCGGCAGCCCATCAAGACGGGGGGGAAAGCATTCAGCGAGATTGGTTGGAGAGGTCGAAAACAGTATTCTCTCTAGTCTACATAGCAGGAATACTGTAGAGTTTCATTCAATTCTCCGCCGCTGTGACCTGTGACCCGTACATCCGAACCTGAGTTTTCGTAAATCCGCTGTCCTGACCGCGACAGAAGAAAAATTTTGTAAATCCGGGCATTCTTAGAGAGGTAATTTTAACCATAGAACTAGACTTAAAGTCAGGGCGGCTTGCTGACTTATGCCAAGAAAACATCTAGATCAATCACCGGATTATACAAGTCCTTTTTTTGCACAATTCCCGCAACTCTCGCTGCAACGGGTGTTCTTTCTGAGGTCCTCAAGGTCTTACATGCGCCAGAAAAGTTCTCGTTACCCCCTCAACAAACAAAACGCGTAGTGCACGCGAAAATTGGATTTTTAGGGCATTTCTCGCGATTTTGTGACTTTTTTTTGGCACATTCGAATATATCCCCTTGGTGACCTGTGACAGATTCGAAAGTATTCGGAAATTTTGGGCCCTGTGACGCGTGACATCCGAATTGAATGAAACTCTACAGTACTTGTATACCAATTTTAGGGGGGAGCTGGGAATCACTGCAGTGAAACACCGATCGAGGTAACGCACTGCCGTTGAAAGCGCTCAAACACTTGTGTCAAATGTCGCTCAATATACGCGAAACCCACCGATACGGAAGCGACTACCTATCCCTGAATCCAGATACAGTCGGCTCGCGAATGTCGAGTAAGCACGCAACTCCGAAGACCGTGTCACCGAGCCGAACACTTGAATGAATTCCTGAGCGAATATAGATGCAGAATGAACTCGGCCAGTGACAGTCGTACATGATGGGTCCGAGTCGGAGGATCACGCCATTCTCAGTCCTTCAACCCAACCGACTGAAAGCTTGGATGAATTTTGTTCAAGGCATGAGATGGGGTACGGAACACAAGCCCAAGGAACCAGAAATACACGTTAAAGGTTGAATTCGAGACCAGAAAGTGGATGGAGTCAGGGTCCGCCCCCCATTGATTCAAAAGAAAAATGCGGTCACCGTCGATGGGTCTCCGGGGAATCGAACCCTCGGCGAGCACTAGCACTAAATTGTTGAGCCTCGTTATGGGTGGTGCTTGGTGGCCTGCCTACCAACCCGTTTTTCGCTTCAGGGTGAGGCTCCATAGATGAGAGGCTCGGTGGTTATGCCACTATATCTCGTTAGATTGGTTACCGGAAGAGGTGGCACGCAAGACTCGGATTGTTGCATTTTCCCATAATCATGAAGTAGCTATGAACACCTATCAAGAATTGTGCGCACAATTCCATCTCTATAGGCAATTTTTGCTACAGCACGCCGATTCATCCTTTCTCTGTCGTCGTATCGATCGAAGTGTTCAAGGTCTATTTTTTCTTCGTGTTTTTTTTATTTTTATTTTTGGCTAGATACCATCAATCTCACATGGACCACACGAGATCTGTCTTTCCACCACGCCGAAATACTCCCCACAAATAGGATGTACGCTGTTGAAAAGACAACACATACGTGATCAGACTGCTGGCTTCACAGCGGACCCCGTTGGTTATTTGAACGGCATGTATAGCCCAATCTCGGTACATTCCACCTCGACTTCCTGTATTTGCTTTCGTACATCTCGGAAGTTGGAACACAGTTCGATTTCGCTCTTTTCCGAGTCTACCATCTAACCCTACCATGGCTTCCCAAGTGTCCCCGCCTCGCAGACCATATTTCTCATGCTGCGCCATGATCATGATCTCCACGTCTGTGCGGTCCACGGATCCTTTCCGGCAGTGCTAGCTACACAACGACATACAGGTCCCGCCTCGAGATTACAACTACCGCATTCCTCATGGGTCTCGGACGATCACCCTCGCCGAGTGAGTTGAGCACACAGTTGCTCGTGATCTGGAATCGGTTGTTCGACTCCGCCCGAGGAAGCTCAGTCGGCAGGGTATGCTTCGCCCTCTCAGGGGTCAGTTTCACTGAACGGGACGTCTTCAAGAAAAAAGAAGACGATCCCGTTGTCTTCCGGTCTGAGCCAGAGGTTGTGGTGTTTTTGAATAAGTACCCGCGCGAGGTGTATTCGTGTTGGAGTTTCACCAACCCTCAGCCTCTGTGTAGGTGAATGATTGTACGCGTTCCGGTGCACTATTTGCGCATGCAGACAGTTCTGTCGCGCATCCTACACCGCATAAATGTGCTTCGCTCAGGATGGCCGACTGAATGTATGCAATAAATTATTCGTTCCGCAACATCTTCGGCTCTGCAGATGTTGGTTGGTTGTCTCAACTGGGTCATCTTGCAAGCCAAAAAGAAAGCATTCTCGGCCACGGACTCGGCTGGAGTTGAGCGAGTGGTGTATATGTACCGGAAGAACACATTCAACAGTTTCTATATTCGGACCATCAGGAGAAGGAACCGACACGACGCTGGATGATTCAGACTGGCGGTGTATGTTGGCTGGGTCGGACACTGCCGGCTCTCGCAACTCTTATCCTGCTCCCAGTGCCATCTCAGTCTAATCCAAGACTTCAGATTAATTCCGGCACTCTCTGCAGCGATGGATGAATGGACGACCAGCAGTACTGGGCAGAGTTCTTATCACGCCTCTCGCAAATATTATATTGTTTAATAATTATTGCGTCTGGGTGAGCACGGGACGCGCCGAGTTTTGCGCATCGGCTTTGAGCATGAGTTTAATTTCAAGAGAGGGAACTGGTAGAAGCGAAGGTAAGTACTAGTAGAATGAAGGAACATCGATGTGTGGCAGATCTAGAGTGTATTGATATTCGGCCTGAAAATCGGGTTTGGGGGTCATGACGACTGAGAACAGAGGGCTAGCGTGCGGGTAGCGTAGCTCGGGTTCAGTTGCTGCATCGAGAACGGGGATTCAGCTCAAGTACACGGGGGCTAGACCAACATGCGCTTGGAAGAAACTGCGGGTAGCCTAGTTTCAACAGATGGCTCGGCTTAAAAACGAATTAGAAATCGGACAAGCCCGCCGCCGGAGTTCGGTAATACTGTATTTTGGGGGAGAATGGGTGGTCCAAATTCAAGACCGGAGAGGAATGACGGTAAATGCAGGATATGATTCAGCTCTGATATTCTTGAGGAAGCGCAGGAAAGTACAGAAGATGCAGCACTGTACCATCGGAGTGCAGGAGGGCATCGTTGCGCAACACGGAGATCTCGGAATTGCAGCAAGATCAAGTAACTACGTAGTCTGGAGCCGCACTGAACGCAAAATAACGAGAACTGAGCAGAAATAAGAAATGATCAATTAGAGGAGGAGAAAGAAATAAGGGAGGCGGAGGCGGAACGTGGAGTGAGATTGAGGAAACTTGACGATCGAGGAGGAAAGAAAGGCTGGGAAGGAAACAAGATGTGGTAGCATTGCTCTAGATGTTTAGGAATGGTGTGGGCCGTGAAAGCGGAACACTGGCATGGAGTGAGATTCAGGGAACTTGATGATCGAGCAGGCTGCGAAGCCAACTTATTCTGTGGCGCCAGATGTTTGGGAACAGCGCGGGTACTGAGGGGTGCCAGTGAGTGATTCCTCGACGTGTCTAGCGCTCGTGGTATTGAAATTGATAAATGGCCATCCGGTACACCGAATTTAATCATCGATCACCCAGGTGCTACACTAATCGAATCCTCCGGCCCGCTTGCTCATAAATGAAATATGTCGGTGTGAATGTTCCATGTCTACTTGCTTCCTGCTAGATCTCTCAGGTTTACCGGGTTACCCACGAAGAACCTTTCGGTCGAATCCGATATATTTCATGAATTCCAACAAACCCCAACCAGAACATGAACGAAATCTACGACAAAAAATGATGTCTACTAGTCAAGCGCCTGCCGCTTGTTCCTAAACACCATGTCGTCGGTTTCTCTGGGGGGAATCCGGCTTTCTGTGTCTGCAAAAACTGCTAATTAGATGATTCCTTGGTTCTCCGGAGATTCTGGCGCTTATTGGCCAATCCTTCAAGCAATCCTTCGATGCTGCGCGACGTGCCAGTGACTCAAAGTTGCCGCCACACTCTGCTTGGAATTCATGCACAACGCATGCACCAAAGCAATAAACCCTCCATGTGGTGCCATCTTCCTTACCTCGCGTATCCTAACGTATTCGAATTCACCGGCCGCATCCAATTAATTACTTAATTTGTGTTCTCCGCTACGGTTTCACCCAAGTTCCACCGCCTCCGATTTAATTATTTGCCTTGTCCTTTCTCTGCACGCTGCAAAGTACTAACGGAAGGGCAGATATACAGCTGTTTTCAGAAAAGAATACGAGTTTTGATGCAGTGTTGGAGCCTCGTTTTTGCTTACCTTTGTTTGACGGTGAGTCTCTCTTCCGCAGCGTTCCGCTCCATTTTGTGCGTCATAACGCGATACGCGGTGTGGGGAGGTGACTCCACTCTATTTAGACATGCGATTCAATTTCTTTGTCTCTCTCTCTCTTTTTGAATTACTTCTACATGTCAAACAACCAAACCTTGTCGCACTACCGAGAGCACACTCGGCAACCGGATGAATGGACTGTCCTTGCTCCACCACCTGGCGAGCAACAGTGTGACTCCCTCCTCCGCCTCCGGTCGCGTCGTGGAGACACGTGGAGCAACTGTGACAGAAGCGGAGCGGAAGAGAGACTCGCCGTCAAACAAAGGTAAGCAAAAACGAAGCTCCAACACTGCATCAAAACCCGTATTCTTTTCTGAAAACGGCTGTATTTGAGGCTCCATCTCTTCGTGCACTGTCGACATCTGGATACGAACTATGTTCATTTCGTTCCGAATTGCCTGACCGTTTTATTCGTATTGAGAAACATAGACGCGGTGAAGTTAGGGCATTGCCGCAATAGTTCCGCGTGCGGATCATGCGGCCGACTGATTGCCGGCTGATGAGGTGTCCGGGGTCACGACCAGGAGTTTTGGTATAGTTACTAAGTTAGTTTTTACTTCCCTTTGCGTTTTCGACGAAAAATGGTCGACTCATGCCCCTCCGCCGCTTTAGACGGGGAAGCTGTATCTCCGTAGGTAAAAATCGCAAAAATCTGCAAAAACTGGATTTCGAACTCCCAGCCATTTTCAAGATTTCCCTGGACCGAGTGTACAAAATTCGAGTATTTCATTTCTCCTTCACTACGCCGCCGAAAAAACACAGCCACCGCGTCACTACCGCATCACGTCGCCCGTCATTCACATGGAGCTTGCATGGAGCTTGCATGGAGCCCTTTCATTGACTCGTCCCACCTTGGATTGCACCTTGCAATCGCACCCCCACGTCGACGGCTAACCCCCCCATTCCAGAGTTTGGTCGCGCACCCATCCAGGCCTCCCATAAAGTCGAATTTGGTTCCATCTAGAGACTTGAAGTGGACACGCGGAAGCCCAACAAAAAGATGCGCGAGTGGTACTCTGGATTCAGTTCAGTGAAGATCGAAACAAAATAACTATTACTATTAGGCCAGCTGTGGGCACAGACCCACCTCTGAGTCCCAAATATCTAGCTTCTTTCAAAATCAATCCATCCCCTCGTCCGAAGCACTCACCGCCCGCACGTGGCTGTACGATGCAGAAAAAGATTTGACGCACATCAATGAAGCTTCAAGGATCCTCGACTCCCGTCGTAGCGCCCTATTACCTCTGATAGACACTTATCGTGTGGCTCTGGCACCGCATAAAACCCTTCCAGTCGAGATCATCCGCAAAATATTCATCTTGTCCGCAGATTGTTGGGGCAGACCCAACCTGAACCTCATTGTGGTCCCACGGCGGTCGCTGAGTGTGCACCTGGACATCCGCCTCATTCTATCCCGGGTCTGCTCCCACTGGCGAACCGTCGCACTGGCAACGCAGGAGCTCTGGAACGATATTCGGGTCGACTTCAAGGACGGAGACATCGCGCGCCTGCTGAACGCCCTTGATATCTGGCTTTCTCGCAGTGGTGAGTATCCATTGACATTGGAGATCAAAGCGGCGGGACGTGATTACGGCTTCCTGCGACTGCTCGTCCAGTATTCCGGCCGAATTCTCAATCTAAATGTCGATCGTCTTCCCTTCCCTAACGCCTTTTTCGCGTTGCCCAGCGGGTCGGTCGATCTGTTGGAGGCTCTCGACATGGGTATTTCCGACAATTCCGATGGACTCACCCGGCTTCTCAGCCCCATGTCTGTCTTCGTCCAGGCGCCTAGGCTCCGTTGCGTCACGTTGCACTCATGGAGAGACTCAATCGGGCTCAGTCTTCTTGGGATTCCATGGCACGGTCTCACCGAGTTGAACATCACATCAATATTTTCTCCCATCTCCCAATACTATTCCGCTCTTCAAGAGTGCCGGTCCCTTGTTACAGCACTTATTTCCGTGGATTCCGACGACAATGGGATCCTTGAATGCGCGCAGTCGGATATTGCCCTGTCCCAGCTCCGGAGGTTGACCGTCAACGCCGACTGTCTGGGTAGTGCGGCCCGATTCCTCCAAAATCTTTCACTGGACTCTGTCATACAGCTCTCCTTGGAAGTGAGGGGGAGTTGCTCCGGACCGATTTCCCTCGTCCGTTCATTGCCGGCCCTTCAGCAGTTCGCTTTGGAGTTGATCCAAGACTGTGCTCTATCGGATTCAAATCTAGTCATGTGGCTGCGCGCATGTTCCTCGGTTTTCGACCTGTTTATCGACTATGCCTTGGCAAACTCGATTCTGGACCAAATAGGCGACGGAACCCTGCTTCAGAGTCTTCGAGTCATCAGTGTTTTGAGGGCGGACCCCGGTGTTCTGCTCACTACACTCCAGAGTCGCCGGAGCAGTACTATCTACTCGACCATCACCGCGGCTGGTGCCTGGCCAACCCGGGGATCAACGAACGAGGAGATTGAATCATTTACTGGATTGCTGACCTCCGGCATATTCGTGGCCAGGGAAGGGAGCAGGAGCCGCAAAGAGGTGCGTTGTCATGACCAGTATGTTTGAAATCTGAGGGACACTGACTGCTTCACTGCTGGTAGATCGAGATTACGGCTCAGGCCGATTTTGAGGGAGGACGGGGTTTCTTTGGCTCTCCGCTCTCACAACTCCCCATTTGATATGCTATCGATACTATTGTTGTCATACCTGCCTAGCAGTATACGTAGCTAGTTGCAATCATGTTATGCGTGCTTCTTCGCGAATTCGAGTCGGTCATCGTACCACCTATAATACTCGTTGCGTTGGCAGGCTTACTGCTATGTCGAAACACTGCCAACCCGACGGTCAAATTCTAAAAACGTTATCCTCACTCTGAAGTATCTGGTAGTTATAGAAATGAGGTTTGAAGGCCATTAGCGTAAGTCATATGCATACCAGGCCATGATCCAATGGTACATATTCCTAGGCGTAGTAGGACACGGTGACAGAGAGTAATATACCCGCCGGTGGAAAGTTCGT
Source organism: Mycena leptocephala (assembly GCA_029378395.1). NCBI lineage: Eukaryota > Fungi > Basidiomycota > Agaricomycetes > Agaricales > Mycenaceae > Mycena > Mycena leptocephala. The sequence goes on along the minus strand of JARJLF010000076.1, from coordinate 340,189 downwards.
TGGCGGCCACCAATGGCGACCACCGGCCCTTGGCGGCCACTGGCAGATATCAAGGGGTGTTGTTAGGTGATGCTTCCCAGGGTAGGCCAGGATAAGATGATGTCTGACGGCAATCTCCACCAGTCCGCATTGGGCGTTGGTGTTCACTTCATCCACTGAACTCCAGTGGAGTCCACTATGTCCTGCTGGATTCCACTGTAGATTGGTACCTGTTTCAGGTCCATATGAATCTTGTTGGCAGATGGCAACCAGGTACCATATCTTGTCAATACCTGCAGGGTCAACGGCCAACCTGTACCAAGTCAGTAGGGTCAAAGGACTTTCTTATTGAATTCCTCTGCGTCTTTTTAGTTATAGCCTCCATATGGAAACCAGTGTCCGCCCATGAATGCCACTGGCTATCGCTACATAAAGGATGCTGTGTCCAAGCTCTTGACTACTTTCGAAAACACGCCCACATTTCGACATGACTTCGAATCCCAGCTGCGCCAAATGTCGGATGTGAATTACGATTTTTTGTGCATGTGCTGATGATGATCTATGCGGAGAAGGTCCAGAAACAAATGGTTCAGAAAAACCAAGAGCTATCTGCGGCGTTCAGGGCAGAAGCAACGGGAATGGAGGAGTAATGGGTTTTGAGTTCGAGTAATTTCGTAGCCACTGATGTCTCCTCTTATTCACCATTGCCTGCATCTGCGGTCCGTTTGGGTGCTTTTTGACAAGGGGTTTCAAATGATGGCATCTCACTAAATTCATTTGTCTCAGACATTACATTGTGATCCAGTTTATCTATCAGGTGGTTGTGAGACACATGAACAATACAGTAAAACACAATGTAAACTATGAGTGGCCGGCGGCGTCCGACGGAATCAATGTAAAACATTGGACTCCAGTGGACTATGAGCTCGGGCAACATCCACTGGTACAGTGAGGTGCAATATAGCTTAACGGGTTCCACTGGACTTCAGTGGCCCTCACGTTGACTGAGAGTCCAATGGAAGTTGCCAAATTCCACCGGAAAACAAGCCATCTTGCGGGATCTTCATGTGATCATGGGCCACTGAACTCCACCGTAAGCTGTTGGCCCCCAGTGGCGGACCACGTGAGGATGGATTGCCAGTGGATTCCACTGGAAAGTGAATGGGCGGCCATTGGCCGCCGATGCCAACCAGTGCCGTTTCCACTGCCACGTATATTACTGGTGACAGAGCGGTCTGCCAGCGCCATTAGCGCTGTTCGAGGGGCCAGAACAGCGGGCCCCGACTAACACACGAGACGCCACCGACATGGCCCGTGGACAGCGTCAGTATGCGTGAGCCTGTAAGCCAACAGCCGGGGCCTCGGAACGGAGGCGACGGCGGAGTCCCAGTGATAATGCGGCCTGCTTGTGCCACCAGCGACTGTCTCATCGGCTGCGGTACAATTTCGCCTGCGTAGACGACAATTTTGTAGGTGTTTCGGTGGAGCACGCTTGCGGTTGCTGACAGTCTGACATCCACGTCAGGCACTGTGTTCAGAGGCCTCGTCGACACAGGCTGTGCCGACCCCCCGGCGGCAGAGGTCCGCACGCCTGGGGGTCCGCACACTATGCTGACCTCTGCCGATGTCCACAGATATCCGGCTATCGTTATATAACACTACATCAGAGGTTAAAACCCACTCAACACGACACAAACACGAGTTGTGTTTGTTTGGCCATGCATTGGTCTGTCAAAAATCTGTGTTTTAAGTGTGTTTGCTTTGGAGTCAGCCTCCGAGTCGCTATCGCGTGTCCCGGCGGCGGCTTGTTGCTTCAAGGGAAGAAATGAGCCGAAGATGGGACCACGGCGGTGCGGCCTGCCACCGAGCAGGGTCGACGACAGGGCAACGGGTGTGGGAAGCGCGACGATGGAATTGTGCACAGACCCATTGCTAAGCTGAGGTCCTTCGCCCGGATTCTGGTAAGATGCAGGTCAAGGTGAGTACCCAGGTGAATACTCACCGTAGACATCGCGGATCATGTGCAAAAGTCAGTCAGAGGGAGGCGGAGCTACGTGAGACGGGAGAGGGACCTACTCGCTATCACCGAAAGTAACCAGAATAGGTGTGCCTCGGGAGGATACGGCGACTCTGAGTAGATTCTTTGTCTAGAATTCATAAAGGGACATACCTCTACATATGCAGCAAAAAAACACCATCTACTGCACTTTCATTGCTGTGAAAATCTGGGCTTTTAATTTACTCATGGAAGCATTTAGGAAGTCCTTCCGCGCCATAGATTTTGTGTGCGTGTTCCAACAGGTCTATAGCTAATTATCAGGTATTGAGATATCAAGAAATACCTTTCAAGACAATCACTAGGAGGAAATCACCATGAATTCTCGATCAATTCTGAAATTTAACAATGTACTCAGTATGAGATGTTGCACTGCTCTTATGCGCATTTTTCTAGCCGGTTAAATTCAGTTCTTCTGTTACGCTGTTCTTTCGTTCGCATTCAATCCACACCCAAATCCAGCATCGCTCCTGCTTTCTGCAGGATACACACTCGCTCCCCTTTTCCTACTGCTCATCCCGGCAATTTCTGTGATCAAAATTCAGGGCGATACTGGATTATTTCGTTCAAATCGACATGGGGTGTGACATGTGACCCAATTCGCCTATTCGACATTTCGACACGGGCCGAAATTTTGCGTGACACTTCGAAAATTTCGACAAACCGGAACAAAATTTGTAAGAGTGAGACAACAAAGTGCGCGAGAGTTCTAGATAATAGATAACTCAGTCTTCGCGCACAGAGAATAGCGGAAGTCTAATGTATTCACCTAGATAATAGATAACTAGGTACGAGTCAGTAAAGAGTAAAGAAGTAAGTAAGAGAGTCGGCTCACCTCAGTCTTCGCGCACAGAGAATAGCGGAAGCAAGGGGGTTCGGGCCGGTCAAGCCGGGACCTAGGGCAGGGAGGGTGGGTCGGCCGTCAGGCCGGAAAAAAAAAATATGGACCTGTCGGTAAGTTGGTTGGAATGGCTCCGGATAGCTTCCAGATGCCATCAGAGGGTCTCAGAAGCCTAGTTCATCCCACCACAAGCCATAAATTGATGAAACTCAGCACAAACAGGACACTTTTTAGCTTTGGTTGGCATTTATCAGCCGAGAAACCAGATTTTCGAGCCGCAAACTGCGATAGGATGATTCAAAAATAGTTAATAATTTCCTGCGCAGCTTTCCGAAGGTTCAAGGTAGCTATTGGCATGGTGGGCTAGGTGGGTAATGGGTATGCCTATTTGCTATCACCAGGGCTCATCACAAGGTTTTGAGTCATAACCAAGTTATTTCTGGAAGGATATGCCGTTTCTGGCTCAGTAGGATTAAATATGACGGTTTTAGTTGACTTTTTCGCTGTCTTCGGCACTCGCCGGAGCAAACCACGTGAGAAATTACCCGATTTGGACGTCACGTGGTAGGGAGGGTCCCCGAGAAGGTCTTTTTGAAAAAATACGGCCTAAGTGGATTTTTTGTCGGATTCGAACCCCCTTGAGCGGAAGTCTGAGGGAGACGACTCGAGTACAAATGAATATATACTGGAGACGAGTTCCTGAGTATAACTAAATGGATAAGTAGAGTACCTTACTATAATAAAAGGAAAAGATAAAATCTACAAGACAATTCCGTCGACCCTACAAACTGTGTTCGCCGTTTACCCCGCAGGTACTTGCACCGCCGTGTGGCTTACACAAGGTACCCGTTGAACCTGGTTGCCATATTCCAACAAAATTTTGGCTTTTTTTTGCATCCTCTGAGCAATTTTGGACCCGGTGTGACACTCGGGAGGTTCGACAGAGGCCTGCGTGATGCGTGACCTCGACCGAAATTCGATATCGACACCAGGGTGCGTGACGCGTGACTGTCGATTTGAATGAAATAATCCAGTATTCAAAGTATGTTGAAACTCTCCGGTCCTCTCCCACTTTTAGCGCTCATTCGTTGGCGCTTCGTGCTGCATGAATACTGTACTTCGGATGTGCATCACGTGGCGACTTTGAAATGAATTCCAAAGCCTGAGACCTCTAGCCGATCACTTTCATTTCGTCTCTGGGAATAACATCGGTGCTGGCCTCTCTTTTGTGGTTCCCGACAATGCGCTTCATTGAATTCGAACTCCCTAGGCATCCTTTACTGGTTTGGTGTAATATCTGTTCCTTGACGGTCGCGGACTCGAAATTCCAACATCTCAACTCGCGGCAGCCAATCGGAGCCGCCGGCCCGAGTCTTGTTTGGCGGCCAAAAAAAAAACCATCACACTGCTGCGGAATGTGACACGGTGACTGATGCGGGAGATTGTCTTCTCTCGTCGCTATATCCACAATTATGGCACTCGAGACGACCCCCGACGAGGATCTCGATGCTTTGGCACAATGGACCCAATTTGTCCAGGAGCGAGCCCCGCCTGCACCGCTTCGATCTGCTTGTGGCCCGGCGACTTTCAAATCTAAGACATCAGAATCGCCGGGGCCTTCTTTCGCCCCACCGCATGTCCCAGGAGATGTACGTCGATTCCTTGTGTCCGTGGATTCCGTCTAATGCGATATTAGACGTCCCCGGCAACTGCAGAAACCATCACAGAGTTCTATAGTCAGGCTGGCTTTCTACCTCCGCCGCGAGCCGACGAAGAGACCATTCGGCGACAGACAATACAGGAATACGAGTGCGTTATAAGTTTCTGTGATTCTTATTCCTACTCATTCGCGTCCACAGTTTGTTTCGTCAAGATCAACGGGAGAACTTCCACCGATCGTCTTCCCTCGCGAACAGTTTCTTCCATTTTGCACCTGTCTGCACCATTAGCTTGTTTATGACGTTCAGATCATTGTGAGTAAAGCCGGTGCATTTCCCATCCCACTGGGTGTCGGATTCTCCGCCTCCGCTGGAACAGAAGAAGTGGAGACAGACACGGACAACTACCAGCTCCACCAGTTAGATGGCCATTGGTGCGCCTCAGGATTTTTTTCCCCCGCGGTGGCCCTAAATGTGTAACCAGGCGTTTCACTGGCAATGCAGTGGACTCTAATGGTGGTGAGCACCGAATTCCCTGCATGCGCGTTTATCTCTCAAATTTTAGTAGTAAAAGGATACGTCGGTGTCCCAATCACCCTCGAGGTCGACCCGTCCAATCTCCTCGCCTCGGAGCGAGTAACCGTCGGCGTTGTAGCGCTCACATCAAACCGGCCATTCCTCAAGCTCTCCGCCACCCAGCTCAAAGTTCTCGACGATCTCTCCACTTTGCTGTCCGTGCAGCTCCGGTCTACTTGGGAAATTTGGCAGAGAGGAAAGGAGACCCGACTCCGAAATGCCGTGAGCCTGTTTCTGAACAAGGCCTTGGTGGAGCCGAGCCAACAGGCTTTGATGGACGCTGCCGCTCCCGAACCGGCAGTGCAGGGCTCCGAGTCCGCTACGGCACGGAGGGACGTGGACATCGGGACTTTAACCTCCGCTCTCTTTGCGAGCGCAGCGAAGGAGCTCCAGCAACTACTCGAGGCCGATTTCGCTATTATCGTCGACCTCACCTCTTTTCACGCAACCCCGGTATGTATAATTGATTCACTATCTCCGGTATTCTGCGCTAATGTATCTCATTCAGCTGAGTCCACGCCGGCAAAGATCGCATAGCTGGGTCGTGGATGGCCAAGATTCGCAGGCAAAGGCACGACTGTCGAAAGGGATTCTGGGCAGCTCCAGCTCTGCAGTGTACACCGGTCAAGAGGGAAAATTCAACACCCCAGAAGCGATGGCTGCGATTGCCAGCTTCCTGGATATGTATGTAGCTGTACGTATCTCTCCATTTCCCTACCAGATCCATCAACTCACATCGATCTCAGAACGGACGTTCGGTTTTCTCCGGCTCGGGAAGCTTCTCTGGCTTAGAAGCGCTATTGAATCTCTCCTCTCCTCCCACATCCTCCTCTGCACCGGGAACCCTGGTCGGAGGGTTGCCAGGACCCATTGCGCACCTCGTCCTTCCGTTCTACAGTAGCCACCGGCCAAACATGCTCATCGTAGTCGCTTCCGCTACCCCTTTCTTCTCTTTCAAGCCTGCGGACGTGACATTCACGAGCAATGTCGGCGTCATACTCGTCGCACATCTCGCGCAGAACGCGATCGTCGAGGCGGACGCGGCGAAGACGGGTGCGCGCCCATTAATCCGTTCTCCTTTAGCGGCGCATCTAGCTAACCATGACCGTTCTGTACTTGCAGCTTTCGTTTCCCAGATCAGATGCGTTATTCTTTCCACCTAAGTATTGTCGTGGTGTGTCCGAAGCTCACGCAAAATTTGTCGTTGGTACTCATGAACTCCGGACCCCCCTGCACGGGCTTCTAGGGGTATGACTACCCTCCTATGCAGTGCGGAATGTACTGACGTCATCGACCCAATGCAGCAACTCGATCTTATGCGCGATACCATCTCGTCGGGCGAGCTGGCTATTTTTCCGAGCCTGCTGGAGTACGTCGTTTCCCTCCCATAATGCCGCTCCCGCCAGGCTCACGACTTTCTAGCGCGGCCGAATTCTGCGGTGCAGTGCTGCGCGATATCGTCGACGACATGTGAGTGTCCGACTTAAAAAATAAATAAAAATGACCGTCCACTCATTGTGCGTGGCAGACTCGAGTGCGGGAAGACGGAGCAGGTGTCGCGCGATGGGCACAGCGGCGACCGGCTACGACACGTTCTCGCGGACCTCGCGCAATCGACCGTGGAATCATCGCGCTCGTGCTGGCTGCGGCGGATACAATGGCAGTCGCTCACTGCGGGAGCAACCTCACCACCGCCCGTGGGGCTGTCAGTCGAGTACGAGGACCGCACGACCTTGAAGAATTGGTGGATTAGTCTCGACCTTCCGGGATTCATGCGGTGAGTCGGCGTTCGTTCGTTCCTGGCATTCAAACCGATAGCTTATCGCTACAAAGGATATTGAATACTTTGGTCACGAATAGCCTGAAATTCACCTCCGAGGGTCTGTGGTTAGTCTTTTGGAGAGTAAACGAAATCAATCGTTGTATTTGCAGGTCTCATTACGGTCTCGCTCACATCTGGACGCGCATCCGACGAGAACGACGATCGGCATATCACCCTTCGGGTGGAAGATACCGGCCTCGGCATCGCCCCAGAGTTCGTGAACAAGCTATTCGACCCATTCACGCAGGCCGATTCGTTCTCGCCTGGCGCCGGCTTAGGTAGGCATCGTCTTGCCGTGTTTTCATTTCCTCACATCAACTTCTGTTCACTTTAGGCCTGCACATATGCAAGTCCGTCGTCGAGCGAATGTACGGCACGATCACGGTGGAATCCCGCCCGGGCGGCGGCTCGATCTTCACCGTTGTATTGCCCGTGGAGGACATCGAGCTTCCCCCTGCGGGCACACCACGGATAATGCACCGGACGCTGGTCTCTTCGGACCCGATTGTAACGGCGAAGAACGACCCGTGGCCACCCGTGGCGCCAAATTCGGTCACTGCAGCTCAAAAGGCAAAGCTGGCGGCACCTCAACTTGCTGTCTCGCGCATTCTCCAGGCTGTCATTCAAGGGAGCGATAGGATGAACGGGAAGGAGAATGTGGCCGAAGATACGCTACACCTGAACATCCTCATCGTTGATGACAGTCGGTGTTCCCTTGCGTTTCCTATATCTATATCTTCGCTGAATCACGATATACAGATGCAATTAGCCGGAAGATCCTGATTCGCATGGTCAAGAATTCGAACGTTACGACGTATGAAGCGGAGGATGGAATATATGCATTGGAGATCTTTCGGGAGGTGCATCCACATGTTGTCTGGACGTGTGTAAATTCCGTGCCTGTTATTTATTTTTGCTGATACTCGGGCTCGTCCTCTAGAGACATATCTATGCCACGGTGAGCCCTGAAAATTAGGTATACGGCGCATCACTGACATAGCGCAACAGAATGGACGGCGTCGTCAGTGGAGTCATGTCTGTTTATCCGCCCTGATTCCTGACCTGATTGAACGCAGACTGCGGCTAAAGAGATGCGGAAAATCGAACAAGAACAGGGATTCACCCCCTCCCATAGTAAGTCCGGGTGCATTTTGTTCCTCACTGGTAGACTAAGGTTGTTTGTTTGTTAGTTGTTGCCATCACTGGGTTGGGTCTCTCCGATGTGTGTGCATTTGATCTTCGCCCTTTTTGATATTGATTCGAGGCTTCAGGAATATATCCGCAGGGAAGCCCTCCTGGGTCCTGCGGCTCTTGACGGCTGGCTGGTGCGAGCATTCGATATTTACGTCGCTCAGCTTTTGCTGATTTTAGATCTCTAGATCAAAGGACAAACAGACCTGGCCAGCGTGAAAGAGACCTTGGTCTTTGTACGACAGAAGCTGAGTTCTGCTCCCGCATCCTGAGTCTTTCCTCCTTCCTCTCCTCGTTTGGGATGCACATATGCTTCTTTTCTTGGTGTCTCATGATCGTGTTTTCAGCTGTTCTTCAATTATATACATTCTGGGTTCTATGGCAGGAAGGCGTACAGCTCATCAAGGACAATAATATTGGGTCTGTTACGAATGGCGTTCCGGTCATCAAGGTCAAATAATATGGGTCTGTGGCGGAAAGGCGTACTGCAAGGTCGGATTGTTTTCAGTTCGGCGGCTATCGCAGATGGTGGTCGCATCAAGGTCAAATTATGCTCGGTTCTGTCCCGTCAAGGTCGAATTGTCGTCGGTTTTGTCCATCTCGAAAACTGGTGATCGAGGCGAATAAGATACCTGGTTCCGTGGCCACTGCAGAACCGCGGGGCCAAGTTCAAAAGGAGACCATGGTTGAGTTATAGTCGACCGCTTGTGCTAAACGAATGCCATGTCTTCGCACTGGTGTACGATTTCTAGTTGTCGGTATTTTATAAAGCAGATGGATAATTTAGGGGGGCAGTGCCTCACAATACCAATCCCTCCGTGGTGCGTGCGTGTCTACGACATGCCTCGGCCCACTCCGTTGCACACCCCACTGGTTGCTAATGCCACACGATGCCGATGCCGAAGCCTCCGGTGTCCCCCGCCGTCGACAATGCCGCGCTCGCGACAGTCTTGGAATTCCGCCGCATCAGTGACACCCAATTAGGCTCGTTACCAGCCTGCCTACGATGTGCAACAATTGTGGCGAGCACATTGCCTACGGCATAGTGTTCGCACTAAGATTTGCCGTAGCGCAGACTTGTCACGAGTCTACCTTACAACAACAAACCATGGAAGTCCAACCGCTCGCGATGTGGCTGTGCACGCCAAAGCTGTTCACTGAATGTTCAGTGAGATCTGCTGAACAGAAAGGCCTCATCGGTGAAGCGAGTGGATGTGAGAGCCAGCACGATGTATTCAACATTCTCTCTTATAATTGGGATATCAGTGTTATTTTACCCCTTCAGTTCACATCTACCTGCTTGATTCCACTAGACATCAACGAAATTACACTGAATTTCACCGAAGTTCACTGAACTTGAGCTCAAATTACACTGTAGTCCACTGGACATTCAAAAGAAGGCAAAATTCAGTGAGAGAGACGAGAACACACCCACATGTGGACGAAGACATCAAGGATTTATACGCTGAAGACTACCCCCTAACCCAAGTTGGGCTTGGGCCTGGGAAATCTCAAGCCCAGGCCGCCGCGACCCGGGCCCAAGCCCGAGCCTGAGATTCACTACTCAGCGCTCAGCGACCTTCATGCATGATCAATATTGAAGTCTGAAGAGAGGTGCGGAAGTAGGGCATGAAACCGTCCGTTTTACGCCCACGGGCATAACAAATACGGCGTATTTTTCTTATGCCCCGGGTTGAGCCGTCCGTCAGTGTCTCGATTGTCGAGTCAAACGTTACGGGTCCCGTACGTACCGTACGTTTACGCCGTATTTACGGTCTTGGCTAGCCGCCATCAAATTGAGCTTGAGATGAACCCAAATGCAGCTCACATTGACCATGAGGAAGAACAAAGGAGGTGCCATAGTCCTCGGATGAGGAAGAGGACGCAAAAGCCCAAACAAAAGCCGCTCAAACTTAGTCGAAATCTGTCAACATAAGTTAGGTGTGAGTGGGTCCGGCCCGGCCGCGAGATCACTGATAAGCATATCAGCAATGAGATTATAAAAAACTGTTTTGGAATTGCGTGGCGCTCTTGCTCAAGAACTTCTCGATCTTATTCCGGATGTGTGTCGCGTGCCATTTCCCTCGAATCATACTGACCCCATAACGATCAGCTTCTCGACTCTCCCTGTGACCCCATATAAGTTTATAGACCTTTGCTTTCCAAAGCCCTGATAAGGCTTTCACGTGTGTCCGGGTATCATCCAAGATGTTTTTCTCTATCAAAATTGGAGAGAATGGGCGACCAAGTTGCAGCGGGAGGTTTTGGTGATATCTGGAAGGGTTTGGTCAAACAAAACTATGTTGCAGTGAAGGCCATGCGGATTTTCCAAGCCGAGGATGTGAAAGCTGCTCTGAAGGTCTGCATACATTAAATGATTCGTGGTTCGGATCATTTCACTATAGCTATTGACACCTTTACAGGAATTTGGACGTGAAGCCCTCATCTCACCATGGATGGACATGGGGCACATTGTAGGATTCTTGAAAACCCCGCCCTGGGAGGTCGACCGTGTGACCCTTGTGAATGCGACGGAGTGTTCACAGGGATTTGAACTAAATTGCATGGTATCCAAGATCCTGGATGTAGCCATAGGACTCGATTATCTGCACGGTGAATGTGTTGTCCACGGCGATCTCAAGGGGGTGAGCTCAATTGCTCCCTTGAAAGGCATTTTTGAGTCCCATTTATCGATGACTAGCAGTTACCCGTGTCTTCGCCACGGAAAAGTAGTGTACGCTACGGAATCACATTGGCAACATGAGTTCTGAAGACGCCGCTCATGAACAGAATTGGAAATAGTTTACCGTCGCTGGCTGTGATACCCCGACCCCCAAAGACCCTTAGCACGGTTGCCACCACGCATCTGCCGCAATTTCCATATGGCTGCAAAACTGTACAATTGTTTTTATCCTCCGATGCCGATGTTCAGTACTGTCAGCTAAGCTTATATCTTTGTTGTCTCCTTCAAAATTTGTCTTGAATCGGCAGCCAGAGTGACTTTTCGATCCAGCATAGACCCACAGGTCACAAAAATTCGTGTCTGCGAGGACCGGTATCATCATCCAGAATCCTCAGGGATCTCGGACACGTTGGAATCTCCAACTGGTGTGCCTACTTCTTCGAGATTCATCCTAACAGAAGTTGGTACATGAAAGGGGACAGAATCAGGAAAGTTATGCAGCATGGTGGTTCTGAATTTCCTGCAAAATCGGTACCGTGGGGTCAATGGTTATCTATAAAGTCCGGCTACATCCTCCAAATACTCATGTGCGGAAGTCTCCCAAAGGTTGGTCGTCTTTCTATCTTTCCAATGATCTTGTTGCCTTTATCCTACTGGTACCTTCATTTGGGTTCCCAAAGTATTCCAATAGCCTTGTTTCCGCGAAAATTATAAGCGTGGCACAAGTCATATTGTTCTCGCTCTTAGCTCTCAGACCAGCGGACCTCTCGCACACTGATACAACCCGCAATGAATACTGAAACCGTCACGACATTCAACCAAGAGCTTCAATAATGCATCCAGAGGCAAGAAACACACATCTTGACATTTCAGTGGAGCCAGGTGGGGCTGGAGTTGGGAATTCAACATTAAGAACCACAAGCCAGGAGCGATTGAGAGATTTGGAACGTGGCGGTTGTTAGTTGTGGCGGTGCCGTCGTTTGCGACCGTTTATCTATCATTAAAACCTCCTGTCTTCTGCCTCCATGTCATTTTTGCGGCTTTTCTGAGCTGGATACGGTTCCTGGTCCGTTGTTCAAAAATCACTGCTCGGGTGGACCTCATCATCCAGAGCCTTTTAACAGCCCAGCCTTAAATTGTGCTCAAACTCAACGAAATTTCGCTGAAGGTTGGTTGGATCTGGAATCTTCATCTGCAAAGTCCTCATGAACGAGGCCGAATCAGCACAAGCCTGACGAAGCCGGTCGCATCGGATGTCAGACTTCCGACAGTTATACTGCCAGTATCAGTCTACAAAGTTACAGAACAGGTGGTTTCCCTAGGCGCCGCGCAAGCCGTATCTTAACCGCGGATGCTGTGTCCCGGGCACTTGACACCTTGCATCTTTCCCCGACCATTCATGGACCAGGGACCCAATAGGAGCAGCCATTTCGCCACTGAATCCACTGCTCACAGCCCCAAATCCTCCCAGTAAGTGCCGAAGTGTCTGGGACACCTTAAGGCTGACCTGCGTCCAAGGCACGGCAGTGGGATGTTCACGGGCTCGCAAAACTTCACTGTGTCTGCCCAGACTTTGACCAACATCACAAAGAACTGCACCGCTCTTCCAACCGTACCTTCCGGTCAGAGTTTCTTCTCTTGGCTCGCCGATCGTCTGACCATTGTTTTTTGGGATAGACTTCAGGATGGTTTCGCTCGGCGATGTCAATCTGCTACACGAAATGAGCGTGCACAACGATACGATTAGAAGTTGTCCCTACTTGCCTCCTACTCTGGCTCCTGCTTCTCGCCTAGCAAGCAATTCTGCTCAGATTTCCACAAAAATGAAAAGGATGGCTCTTTTATACCCCTACACAAGGGGTGGGTGGATCACAGATCGCGGATATCTTCCCACGACCACCCACCCACCCAAATAAGGCAATTCTTGGTAAGCGGCATGCGGGAACTTCATTTCACCCAGCCTCGCTTGGCGTGGACTGAAAATTATGGGTGGGGGGATATTACCAGCGTGTCTTATCCACTTCAATCTTATTTCTCGCACTGATATCAAATATTTTCGGAGGTGTTCAAACTTGCCATCATTCGTGGCACGTGCACACATCAATGTCCGTGATCCAGAGATCACCCAACTCTTGCCCCTACAACACCCCTGCATAATTTCCTACTCAATTTATTAATTAGTTCTCAAGAAGGAAGTAAGAGTAGGAAAAAATTGAATTACAGCTCTTTGCGGTACAACAGGCGCGGACTGTTTTTTCTTCCTTTTTGGGCATTTTGTGATCCCCGAGACTAGGACACTCGTTGCAGCCTCAATTCTCATCTGTTTGCCTTGTCCATGGGCTCATTCGAAGCGCATTTCAAATGCGCACACAATCACAGCCCCAGATTTTCCGTTTTGCATTGGAAGCTGCTTCTTGAGGCATGAAATCAGATTTTTGGTAACTTTTCTGAGAATTTCCACTAGAACAGCTGTTCTGCCCTCAGTTCTTCGCCCTTTTCCTTAATTATAGGCTCAATCTCTCCGGATTTCAAATGCAAAGCGAACCGCCTCCTCGCAATTCCATCCTGGTCCCGAATAGGACACCTGGGGACACGATATTGACGGCGGGTCATCACTTCTGATTGGCGGTCAGTCAAACAGTTGCTACGGTCTCGAATCCTCATCGTTTCCCTCGTCGTTATGCTCATACGATTCGAGTCTCAAATCCGCAGCGAACTGTGTCCTCAGAATTCCTAATCACATACTTCATAAAATCTCTTTTTTCTCGCTCATTACAGGTGAAAATACATGGAAAATATGATATAGGATGCATCAGGTCAATATAAGTATACATTTCCTCCAGTAAAGTGGCCTGAGGTGTGATATCCAGGCAGATATTGGTTAGTGGGCATCCAAGAAGGTCCTCAATGCTGTTTAACAAAAAAAGCATGGTTCGCAAAGAAGACTTCTGTCACGGATGGCTTGTGGGCACATTCAGAGGAACATGAAGATGTGTCCTCGTGCGCATTTGTCATGGGAAGAAAATGAGCCTATGGGGGGAACAATTGAGCAACATTCGATTCTGCAGCGGCTGTTCTACCGACCACTGATCAAACGTGATGATCTGTTGCGGAGTTTCTGTGTCGAGTCGGGGTATTCGGGGTCAGAATAACGAATCTGAGGTGGCGGTTCGCCTTGCATTTGAAATCCGGAGAGATTTAGCCTATACTTAAGGAAAAGGGCGAAGAACTGAGGGCAGAACAGCTGTTCTAGTGGGAAATTCTCAGAAAAGTCACCAAAAATTTGATTTCATGCCTCAAGAAGCAGCTTCCAATTCAAAACGAAAAATCTGAGGGGGCGATTGTGTGCGCATTTGCAATGCGCTTCAAATGAGCATATGGACAAGGCAAACGGATGAGAATTGAGGCCGCAACGAGTGTCCTAGTCGCCGGGATCACAAAATGCCCAAAAAGGAAGAAAAAACAGTCCGCGCCTGTTGTACCGCAAAGAGCTGTAACTTTGAACGCCCAGGTCGGCATTTTGCCTGAGTAGGAGAAATTCCCCTTATTTTTTGTACATAATCCCAGTCGTGGTGCACTTTGGAAACACAATATTTTTGACGTATTTACACATACTTTCTAAGCTATGAATTTATTTTTGGAAAATATGGAGTGGAAGTACAAAAAGGGACAAGAGAAGGAGCTAAATTTTGGCAGTAGGAGCATCAAAGATCCTTTTCCTGTCAAACTTCCTACTTGGGCTGTGTGGAAGTGCCATATGGCTCCCACGTCGCCATAGGTCCCTCCGGACATTCTGCGAGTCCAGCAATCACGATCACCTGACCGAGTCGAGTTTTGTTCCACGCGCGTTGTTCGTCTCAACCACCGAGTCGAAGCGAGCACCTCATATAGGCTTCTCCAACATACCCGATTTCCTCGAGCGCTACATATTCACCTTCATATCTCTTCCAATGCTTCTGCATCGAGTCTCCAACCATGGCAATAAATATTGGTTCTCGATTGATATGTTTCTCACTTCACAATTACATGCTCACACTCATTTATTTACTTACATATTGACTCTTTACAGACATTTCCTTGTTTCATCTGCGTACGCCAACGCGATGAGTGAAGACCTGAGTCTTCGGCCTTCTCGGACTACGCCGGGGATCGAGCTGACTATGGCCTGGGCACCCACAAGTCACCGTTGAGCGGCGCAACGTGCTCTCCCTATTTGGTTTTTGCGTAGCTCCTGGTTGGTTCAACGTCGAGGGCTTCGCTCTAGCGGAGGCACATATATACCATGGACTCTTTACCTATTTTTGGACCGATCGTATTTACACTCGTTACCGCTGTCATGTACAGGGGTTCGCCTCTTGCTTCCCATCACCACCATCGAGTTTTCCATGTCTTTCCCTGCGGGATTCTGAGCTATTACGATCCCTCTGAGCTGAGCTTTTGATATTCTGAGACCATATCCTATTCTACTGATACTCCAGATTCTTCCTCCCGGGCCCTCGGCACTCTACGGCACGCTTGCACTCATTTACCCAGCACGACCAGCACATCCTCTGTCCACCCTCGGACAAACCCTTACTTCTACAGCTGTTCCTACTTTGCAAGTAGGAAAACAAGCAGGAAGTCGAGTAGGAGCCGAGTAGGGGCAACTTTGAACGACACTATTGTTGTTCATCGCCAAGATGATCGTCGCCGCGTTCGCCGCGTATACTCCGCCACACTGGAGTGTAGATCGTCCACTATGACTGTGGTTATGTATCAGGGGCCCCATGCAGAGGTGGTGATTCACGTCTTATCATCTTAACTTCATTCCTGAACCGCAATTGCAGGAGTGGCGGCAGGACTTGGCTAAATATATGTCTGTTTGGTACGTGTCAGGTCCTCTTGCAATACAGCTTGCTAACCATACGCAGGCATCCAGGCATCGTTCAGGTCTATGGGGCAGCGACCTTCAGGAACCATACATGCTTCGCTCTTTCACGATGGTACGTCCTTAAACAATATAAAAGCCTAACCGTTGAATTCGATACTTGAATCAGAGTTGATTCCGTTTCGAGAGTTTCTGGACCTTCGGAGTCGGTCACACTTTTCGATCGTCTACATTTATGCCTACTGTGTACGTGAATCAGTCACCTCCTCCATTCTAAATATTGTTGAATTTGTCGCAAGGAGATGGAGTTCAAAGTAAGACACCTCACACTCGTGGACCAGGCCGTTGCCCAGGCCACTAACGTTGCTGTTGCAGGAAACCAAGAATTATTTCTTTTCCACTTTTCAGCGGAACCTGATGCGTTCCCAAGTTAATGCGCCAGTTTTTATGGATCACTTTTTAGCCCCAACGTCAATGCACATTCTGGATTTGTCGCTCGACTGGCCGGTCCTGCACCGACCTTGTCCCGAGCGGCAAAATTCAGTACTGGTATGCGGATGTAGGCGAACTCATCCGCCAACCAGGGATGCAAACATTAGCCGAACCGATCGACAACGCAACAGTCATGAATTCTCTACCATTGGCCCACTATCACAAGATATGCTTTTGGAGTCTACAAGCTTTAGGACCCTTGCCTCCGGCACGGCTTACTCGCTGTGCTTGCAGCCATCCCTCCAGCGGGTCCACAGCTTGTTGGGGCTCTGCCCCAAACCCCCGCTGGATCCTTGTTTCGCCACAGACACGGCGGATACAGAGTCTGGGGGTTCGCCCGCACATGGCGGATTCCGAGTCGTGAGAACCGGCAGCATCATCTCGACAACCGGCAGCGAGAACTCGACAGAGTCTCGTGATTTATGCATGTGACTTATCAAAAAAAGCTGTGCGTCCTCTTTTAAAGTATAGGATCCCGAATCCGAAACATCCCAGTTTCCGTCCCCGTCACAGTGAGCCTGAGCACAGTAGTTACCATGGCTCCCGGCACCGAACTCGAGAACTCCGTCAAAATTGCCATCTTGCCCCGTCCAGAGGTCAATATATTCCGTTGGGAAACCGCAGGTGGGGTGGGAGGAAAATTAATGGAAAACGGTTATCCACGATTCACCTGACCGGTTTTCCTTTTGATTCACCTGAAATTTGACAGTTTCAGCGGTGGAGACGTACTCAACACCTCCATTCGACTTACTCGATGGTACTGGCACTTCAATTCCTGGCTCTGCCAAGCCAACTCTGCGTTCACCCGCCTCGGGATAACGTCCAAATTCGAGGATTATGGTACAAGTCGCTACTCCACATTGTCACTGATTTTTGCTGAGTTGTTTGAACAGTTGTTCTGGAGGGCATCGAATTCGTGATTCGGGTTTGTGCACCTACAGGCCCCTGCGAAGGCTTCCTATTTTTGTGCCCGGGAAACGATACGCGGGCGGGGCCATCAACATTCAGCTGGCCCGACTGTCGGGCCTATTGGACTCTCGATCCAATGGGTGCCGAACTTCTTAGCATTGAAGAGGCAAATGATTTTGGAGTGCCCTCGGTAACGCGCTCGACCAGGATTTTGGGAGATCATGGGACGCCAGCGTGTACGCCGGACTCCGCAAATTTCACCGGGCCAAAGGTTTCGATCCAGATACCTTAGAGCTGACGCAGCAGTTGGGCCTTCCAATCTATCAACTTTCCACTGAGATTGATGCTCGATTTGCTGGGAGTACGTGAATCTACCATCCACTCATTTCATGGCCGCTGATAAATGTTACAAGTCGACGACGAGGATACGCACGTAGAAGAGAATTATCCGGTCTCAGTGACCACTGACAGCATCATGGAGGATGCCTGAACCTCAGACAGCAGCTAGCTCCTGACTGGGTTCAGACCTACCATCGGAAGGCCGAACAAAAAACTTCTACCTATATGTTAGCAGGGAAGGAAAAGAGCCTCTAAACCACCTTTCTGAGCCTTTCTCAGGTTCTACATACTCAAGTTCACCATTGGGAGCTCAAACAGAGGTCTGTGCTAAGCTGACTTCGGAAGTGTTCAGGTTAGCTTTCTAGACCAAAAGTGGGAATAAGTCAAATCTAATGTAGTAGTACCTACAGAATAGTTGAAAAGGACTGGAACGATGCCCTCGACGATGTGGAAACACACACTGCGTTTAAGGCCCTCCTAGACTTAGCCTGAGTCAAGGTCCCTAGGCAGAGCTATACAGACAGCCTCTGCCTAGGAGCCTATACACACCCTGCGTAGGTCTGGATAGTTTAGTTTAGGTCAGCATAGGTCAGTATAGGTGAGTTGAGGTGAGTGTAGGTCTGTGTAGCATCCTAAACAGACATCTTTCTCACGCAATAGAGTGTTTGCGATGCAGCCATTGGAGCCACCCAATGGCTGATTAGCGTTGCGTCATCTGGTGGCTCCGCCCGCCAAAAATACCCGCGGATGGCTGTCAGAGCCATTTGGGTATAAATTTAGGGCGGTGGAGCCACCAGATGACGCAACACGAATCAGCCATTGGGTGGCTCCAATGGCTGCATCGCAAAGTGGCTAATATCGATTCCAACGTCGTTTGACGCGGCAGTATCTATCAAGAGGTCCATCCCAATGCCCTGATATCAAATCAACATATTTTTGGCAAGAGGCTGTCTCTATTTTCCAAGTCAATACATGCATGTGAGAGTTGACCGAGGTTCCCGCGTATATTCAATCTATCAGCTTCAGAGAGGAGAAAGAGCAAGAATGTGGGAGGAAAGAACAAAGGGAACGGGCCTGGACCTACAAGACAGTCTCCTTGCTGTCATTTGCGCGGCTGCGTTGCCAGCCCTGAGCGGCAGGAGCGTGGATCAAAGCCAAAAACGGATATCGCAAAGTCTAAACCTGATAACCCTAAAAATAACCAGACTTGGCGTTGACGTCAACGGTGAGTGACCATATCGTTCAAAAATGTCAAATTCAAGCCGCAAAGACCGGTTTGGCTTCAGTAGAGCTGAGCGTAAGTATCTACGCTCACCTATACAGATCTACGCTCACCTCAGCTGATCTAGACAAGGTCTGTGTAGGTGACCTAGACACACCTGGTATACACCTACGCAATCCTTCACAAATTTATGTCTGGCTCAGCCATTTCGACCTACGCAGGGGCCGCGTAGCCGCCTACGCTGACCTGATATGGACCTACGCAATCCTTGACAGACTGAGTTTAGGGGGCCTTACAGCTATTAGCAGTACCGAAGGCGCGGTCGAAAAATTTCTGGTTTCCGATGTTTTCAAAGAATTACCCAAAACTCGGTCAGTTCTTCATGGATTTGGATGAAACCAGGCTAGATAATTCGGGCTAATTCGTGCGGAATTAGTAATAGAGAGAAACCTGTGAAAACATTTCATATTGGATGAGGTAGGATTTTGGGTCACTTTCGAGATAAATGCTGTCTAGCGAGGTCTAGGCCTGTTCAAACAACATGGTTTTTTTGCAATGGATGGCCTACATCAATTTAGAAACATGTAATAGAGTCAGAACTTTGGATAATTCAGTCTGTGATGCTTGTAGTCAGGTCGGGATAACAGGCAACCCAGCGGGATCTGAAATATTGTGGAGATTCAGTCAAACACGAGATATTATGTACTTTTGCCTCTATGACCTGTTTTAGAATGTTAAAAAGTCTTCCCTAGCCAAAATTTAGACAAGTAGGACATGAAGTGGGCATGCCACATCAGATTCGTCTCCAAAAAGCCTCAAAAAGCCAGATCATCCTATATGAGATATTTTTACAAGATGCTTTCTATCACTATTTCCGCACGAATTAGCCCGAATTATCTAGCATGGTTTCATCCAAATCCATAAAGAACTGACCGAGTTATGGGTAATTCTTTGAAAACATCCGAAACCAGATATTTTTCGACCGCGCCTTCGGTACTGCCAATCACTGCGTGGAGGACAAATCTAAACACAGGCTGTCGAGATCTGCCGGGGTTCCTAGCCGGTCTGGACTCATGCCCTGTCAAGATCAACTGGAAGGGATAGACGAGATGTGCCGATGTTGCATTTTCAGATCTTGGCTGATCCGCGCTAGATAATCTCGGCAGATAGCCAGCCGAGGTTGTGTAGCCACGTCTGCCGAGATCTGCCAATGATAGTTAGGAATGGCGCGACAGGCCTCATTCCATGTATCCGCCGCAAAGGTTATTCTAGGTCTGTCTAGGTATCGTCGGATCACCTCGACAGAGCCTGTCTAGATCCGCTCTCCACGCAGTGAATAGCTGTAAATGCAGTGACATCCTGAATTTTGTTGGAATTTTGTGGCCGAATTAGGGTGGTGGCGGTGAGGATGCACATGACCGGAAACAACGGATCGCCGGTAGGGGTGGGAATCTCCTTCCCTTTATGCTTCCCTTTAGAGGAGGAGGGGGGGTTCCAGGAAAGGTCAAAAAAAAAAAACTTTTCGACCCTACATCCTTTTGTCGAATCCTGATTCCCCCTTGACCCTTGCAGTGTAAACTACCGATTGTGACCTGCTTAGGTGTCATTCACGCGGCCTTGACATTTACCGAAATACCCTGTCCTTCTGTGGAAGACGAGACAAATGTCTGGCTTGAGATGCCAGTTGTTTCAACGACCTTCATATGCCTTCTGATTTTGAAGCTAACATTGATTTTGTTTCTCGCATTATCGTCGCTGTACGACCAGCCCTATTCATAGCTAAAGTAAACACATGCCTGGTCGATCAGGATTGTGTTGTAACAAACTCTCATTTTCTGCCTGAAGATCATTACATAAAAGGATCTAACCATGTCTTTCGCGGGCAGCTGGATAAAAGCACGAATGGTAGATGCAACATTTGAATAGAGCCTCGCCATCCATTCAGTCGTCCCAGTATCAATTGGACTTCCAAAAGAGTAAGGAAGGAGATGGACAAGCGAAACAGCAAAACGGACGGGCGCCGCAATCAAGAGATTGATATCGAGTCACTGGGTTAGAGATCTCAAATAGGGTTTATCGCGTTAATCTGAGCTCGAATGAGCGCAGAGATCTGTTTTTGAGAAAGCGGCAGTGGCATCAACGAGGTCGGGATCGTCAGATTTTGAGCCCAAGGCAAGGCATGAAAAATGTTGATGATAAAACAGGAGAAAGCTTACATATTCTGAGGGTAGAACGGCAGAGGGTGCGAATTTGAATGGCATGCCGGTCGTCGACGTTGAACTGTTTGTGCGTGGTACGCCAGCCAAAGTCTCGGACCTCTTGAAAGAAATGATCCAGTTTTTCGAATGAATTGGGCGGGCTACTGAGGCGGTGGCCGGGCAGAAGGAAGCGGAAAGAGAGCCAACGAGAAGCGGTGCCGGTGCCTACGCTTGCATGTCCCCAAAGTCGTTGCCAGCCAACAGCCCAATCAGGAAAGAGAATTGCCAAATTGGGATTCAAAACCTCCTCTCGAAGAAGAAGGAGAGACGACGGGGCGTATCGAAGAGAGTTGGATACGTGTGTGGTACTACGGATAATGAGTCGGAGGAGACGTAGATGAGTGGGTACACATGAAAAAATATAAGGGTGCCGGTTGTGGATAAACAGGTATCTGGCCGATACGAGTCGTGAGCGGAATCCAACATTAACGAGGGGCAGACATAACCACGCGAACTCCGGGAGTGTCATCTGGCAGGGAGGATGATTCCGGACAGCACTGATAGTTGAGAATAGGGCTCTGTTTATAATTCCCCGGGCACTTATAAACAGTTTTTAAATTTTGGTTTATAAACAGGGTGTTTATGAACGGGTTTATGAACGGCGACCCAAATATGCTAGAAACGGGTCAGAATAGAGGTTTTTGTGCCCCTTCTCAAGTGCATTGGTATCTCGGGGTTCTTGACGTCAAAATGCAGCTAAGTTGCTCCAGCAAGGGTGATTTTTGAGCCTCGGAACCATGTGCAGGGAAAACAAGCATTAATGCTGACTTTATTTTCAGAGGTTTTGAGTCTAATCTGTCAAATTCCATCGACCGTATCCGAGATCCCAACCTAAATTGCACTGAAAATATTGCCATTCTGTTCGATATTCAGCTGAATTGGCCTTGCCGAGCACTGCCACCTGAATTAAAAACAGGGTGGTTTGGCCCAGGCATTTAAAAACCAGTTTATAAACACCTGTTTAAAACAATGTTTACAAACCGGCGTTATGAACAGAGCCCTAGTTGAGAATAATGGCCACACACATCGTATAGCCGTCCTTCAGTGCCATAGGAATGATACTTTGGACTGAATCCCAGCAGAGGTCGAGAAAATGGATACAATTACAGATCTGGCCAAAACTTCGTACCAGTATCCTTCGGGATCCCTTCAAGGCGCTCTTATATGGCGGTCCGGATCAAGTCCGGATGCACTTTTATTCGGCCGCAAGATAAAGAGCCGATTTCGGCCATCCCGCAAGATAGAGAGGTGATTTGATGGTATCGCCGCAAGATTGACCGCTGATAATCAAGCCGTTTGTCTTGCGGGGAAATCACTGATTCCCGCAAGATATATATAGGTATGTCCCGCAAGATACAACGCGTCGCCCGCAAGATACAGAATTTCCCGCAAGATAAAGTCGTCCGAAAAAAAGTTGGTCCAAAATTTCTGGAATAAATTAGGTATTTCCCTAGGGCCTATCCACCGTTGTTTTGATGGCATGCAAGTGGAGAAAGGCACAGCTGTGTGAGGTTGAAAATCGGAAATAGGTCTTTGTTGCAAAATTGTTTGAGGTTCCTCCTGCCATTCCCGTCCTTAGACCTCTCAAAAGTTGTTCCAGATCCTGCTAGAGCACTTCAAATCCAGGCGGTCATCATGCGAATATCATACATTGATCCAATTGATGGAAAACTGTGAAGCTGAGTCAACCAGAGTCTAGGTGCAATGATTGTATATTGGTACTCTGAGAACCTATTGAACCCATGAAGTAAATGAAAACGTGCCATCCTAAAATCTCTCGCATCATTCAATATGGCCGAGATGGCCGAGCAGGACAGAACTGAACCAATTCTTAAACGCACTGATTCAGAAAATCAGAATCAATCTCTTTCAGTAACTGCGAAAGATGGCCTTCCATTTGTGGGACTCTGGTGCTGTACCTTGGTGATCAAACTGGTTAGTGTTTGTAGTCGCCGATTTCCTCGCTTGTTGCTCGTTCTACCCTTATGCAGTCAAATCAATTGCTGTGTATTGGTACTCACATCGTCAGGTATCAGCTGTCACAAATGTGTAGATTCAATTACAAAGAGATTTCCCTGGACCTATAAGAGTTGTAATGACTGTCTACACGTATTCAGTGTCAACTCCAATGCATCCAATTGCAAGGAAGCCAGTTGAACTACATGCCTACTTTACAATTAACCAAGGTATTCACGTTTGACTCATGCAGGGTTGTGAGGATGGTCAGTGATGGTAATCAGACTTTGAACACAGTCCACAAGGGTGAATTATTGCAAAGTCCAACTCAAGCTTCTTGAAATACAGTATTTCAGTGGTTTCCCTACTCTTTAATTGGTACGCCACTCTGAATCACACAACACTGTGCCACACTCCTGGTGAACAGGCACTAGGGAATTACCCAAATTATTTCAGGAATTTTGGAACAATTTTTTTTCGGACGACTTTATCTTGCGGGAAATTCTGTATCTTGCGGGCGACGCGTTGTATCTTGCGGGACATACCTATATATATCTTGCGGGAATCAGTGATTTCCCCGCAAGACAAACGGCTTGATTATCAGCGGTCAATCTTGCGGCGATACCATCAAATCACCTCTCTATCTTGCGGGATGGCCGAAATCGGCTCTTTATCTTGCGGCCGAATAAAAGTGCATCTGGACCGCCATACTCTTACAATAGCAAGGATAGTCCCTTCAGCGCAAAGATGGCTAGCTTGATCGCGGACACATGTTCAGTCAGCGACTGATCTGGAGTGGGGATGCCATTGATATCGAGATTGTGATAGTAGACGGGGAGTAGCAAATCGAAACGGGGGGGGTGGCTTCTCGAGTGCGAGAGTCACCAATTTCCGTAAGTCCTCTGCGGATCCATTTGTTTCGTTAGACGCAAGTCTCTAGCGACGTGGTCGGCATCGGTGAGTTATCGTTGAATAACGTTGAAGTGGGGAGAGATTCAAGAAAACCCACCCAGTATTGCAGTGGGAGTTCGGCGATGTTTCCCAATCGCGAAACCTGGTGCATGGAATGGGAAGATGGTGGTTAAGAACAAAGACGGAAATTGTGACGGTCACCAACAAGTCGATGTCTGGGACAAATCGGCCGAGCTGGGTTTTTTGCTTTCAACAATATGTCAAACGGACACGATGCAAGTGAAGTTTGAATTACAATCGAACCCAACTTTGGCGTCATTCAACACGAACGCGTCCGCTATGTAGTCTCGGTGCTGATCCCACCATCTCGTCCTGGAAGCAGAGCTTTGATGTTTGAGAACAGAAATTTGGACGGCGGAGCAGCGTGTGAACAGTAAAAGTGGCCTCAATTATTGCAGACAAGCTTTGCGTGAATCTGAAGGTCAATCCGCCACATAGCTATCTATCTCTCCCTCTGGATGAACAACCCGGATCGAAACCAGATTCAAAGTCCACCAGCAAATTCACTAAATGCGAACGCACTCCAGGCAGGCAACTGGTTGCTGTTCGTGTTGACTTCCGTTCAAACCTCGTTGGCCGCCATCCACAAAACGCGTCCATTTAAATAATCAGATCGCTATTATCATTGTCGTCAAGCCCACCGACGTGTACTCCTTCCAGACGAAGTAAAACGCAGGAGTAACGAGAATTCATGGAGCAAACAGTAAGATAATGTGCGTCCCAGTGTGGTAGACAAGTCCACGATACCAGAAACTCCGCGCATCAATACGTTCACCGAAAAAGGAAATTAGGAAGCACTGCCACCAATTCCACCAGAGCGCAAGTCCCCCAACGACGCCGTAGATAACGATGAGGACAGTAGCGGAGGACGGGGGGAGATAGAAAACGACGCAACATCGCGGCTCCGTGGAAGAAAACCCGAACAGATGTGATTCACAGGCGCCTAGGTCGGTGGACGAGACGAGACTGCAAAATACGACGCGCCACCTGTGAAAACAGGGCGGAAGGTGATACGAGAGCCCCAGCATGGCGATGGAGCGGCCGACCGCGGTCCGGGGCGCGCGGCGATGTGCTGGGAGCATGAAGCCGTCGGCGACGTCGATGGAGTCGTGCGGGCTGTCGAGCTCGTCGAGCGTGGGGTGGGGTCAACGGCGCGCAGAGCCGCGGTCTGTCAGGCGCATCGAGTGTGTCTGGTCTCGCTTGCTCGCGATCTGGGGCCCGAGGGATCCATCTGGGGAGATATAAGGTTAATTCAAGCCAGACGAGGAAATGGAGGGTGTACGTACTGTATAGTGAATCGGGGGCGGGGGTAATCCTGCCGCGCCTGCACTCGTGCTCCCAGCCATCCCTCCTTGCCTCGCCCATCGTCCGCAGCGCGCTCCAGATCCGCGCACGCATCGTCCCACCAACATACACTGCCCCTGCTTCCCTCTCCCTTATCAGTCGATCCGCCCCGATTCACGCGCGGCGTGGACACAGAAGGTCCCTATCTGCGTCCCCACTTGGCCCCCGTCCCAACATGCGCCCCTCCTTCCGAATCTCCTTCTACCCCCGGGCTTGCAGCACTGCCTGCGACGTGCGATGGAGGGTCCCGTCCCGATCGCGGTCTGGCTCCGCACATCGCCGTAGACGCGCAGGCGAAACAGCAGCGCTGGCAGATCCCGCATGTCGACACCCAGTAGCTGCGTCAGCGGCGACGCACGAGCACATCTTCCGCCTCCGCGCCCCGATGCCCAACCTCCCGGTGCACCCTCCTCCTCTCCCACCTTCCTCGCACCGCAGACTACGAGGGACACGCGGCGATACAAAAGGAGCGAGGCGAGGTCCAGCGGCGCCATGCAAGATACGCGAGGGATTGTGGGGGGCAGCAGTGTGTGCCTAAGACTCCCCATTCTCCCTCTTCTCGCTCGTCTCCGCCCCCACCCTGATGATCCACCCTGCCGCCCTCGGTCCCACCTTCTCCCTTCCTCTCTTCCGCTCGGTCACGGCTTCGCACATGCTGCCCCTCACGCCTTTCGCCCTCCCTTCCCTCCCCGCTCCCCCAATGCTCCTATTCCCCAATCCCACACGCCGAACGTCACCCGCCCGCAGATCTCACAACCCATCCGGATCCAGTCCCCTGCGCGCGAGGAACATACTCGCACAATGGATCGAGTGGCGCGGGAGAGGAAGGCGTGGGGGTAGTCATGGATCCTGCCTCGATTTGAGCGCGAGAGGGAACGTCTGAAATAAAGACTCGCCGCGGATGCGGATGTAGAGGAGGAGAAGCTGGGGCTCGCACTGGTAAACAGGAAATCCAGCGTGCGAGGACGGCGTGCGCGAGCCGCGTGTCGAGCTCCAAGACGCCCGTCTGGGATGGAATTGAGAACGAGCGTGTGGAGAGTGAGAGGGGGAAAGGGACGTACCGTAGTATTTGTCGTAGGTACGCGGGGGGTGTCGCTCTCGTCGACGTCCATCCGCACCCTAATCCACCGCGGTCTGGATCAGCCCACGCCAGCGTACACTCCGGGCGCAGAGATACACCCGCGCGCATGTCGCCCATCGTCCCCTGGTCCTTCGAGATCGCAGCAGCACCCGGGAAAATCCAGATTCAGGGCCACCGAAGAATGAGAATCCCGCGCTGCAAGATGGAGACGGTGGATGTGCGGGCCCAGTGTCGACAATCCGAAGGGCCCGCATCCCCGAATAGTCGGTGCGCGCGATGTCGGGAGTCGGTGGCGAGCGCGCGAGACGACAGGCGACTTCATTGAGGTCAGCGCAGAAGCAGCCGGCGCAGGAATGGAGGCGTCGCGCCGTAGACGTGCCGGGTGGAGAAGCAGATAAAGTGGTGTGGGCCCGAGTGAAGTGCGATGACGGTGGCATGGCGTATGCCGTCGGTTTGCAAAAGGAATCTACCGCCAGCAGCGAGGTTGGCGATCATTTCGGAGGGTGACGTTGATGGGATGCAGAGAGGCCGCCCCATCCGTGCCTGGGCGAGCACGAGGAGGGTTACTCCGTGACGTCTCGACCGCGAGCGTCTTAGCCTTGAGCGCGCGGATCTGTCCAGCCGTCGCAAAGCCCCTTAAGTAGCTGGTCATGGGCACCGCAGTATGATCGGAGCCTCAGTCGAGGCGGACGACCTGAGACTGGGTTCTCTGGAACTTATTGTTAGTCGAGCTCTTGGAATGCAAAAGATAAAGATGGAAGACGTACTTTGCAAAACGGCATATATGGATTCAGCCACTTAAGATTCCTGAGCGGCGATGGGGACGATGCGTTTTATGCGTGCATGGGAACGCGCACGATGTCCTCGCACTTATGTGTCATAGCGCAGCGAGCGTCCGGCCCCATTCGCGTCAAGAAAACGAACAGGCGATCGACGGCAAGAGACCTGGGGTATGTGGGCTGTCAGTACGACGCTGACAGAGAAGGGGAGCCACGGCGGACATGACGCACGATGTATAAGTTGCCAGAGCGAGGGTAGATTACAACTTGGGTTGCTCTATCCTCGGCGCCTATGCTGTACGAAAAGGGGCGCGCGTTGAGCTCAGAAAACTAGATCTGTAGTCCCAGTCAGCACGCCGTGTGACGTGCGCAAAACGAAAGAGGGAGACTCACACGTGGCAAGGTTCTTGCATTCCGCTGATGCGAAGGCAAGTAGGCGTCGCAATCCGTGCCTCTAATGAGCATGAACAAGATCCGGGCCGATATAAGCTGGAAGCCGGGACGACGTGAGCGGCGTGCGTGCAGAGCAGAACGACGGGCTACAGACCTGTATCTCCAGTCGACCGAAAGATGGCAGCCTCAGTCGTTCGCATGGACGCGGGAGGGTAACGCGAATGTGGGCTAATCGTGCCGGCCTTGCCTAGCGAAGAGTGGGATGGCGTACAGGTGTATCCGCTGAGGCACTGATCGAGCGCGGCGCGACTAGGCCTGGATCTGCGAGGAAGGGAGTGAGTGGAGAGTACTTACGAAGAATCGATTGAGGCGCACCAACGCGCAGCATGAGACAGTATTTTGGGGTCGGCTCCAGTGTGGCATTGACTAGTCGTTATCCAACCGCCAGTCGGTATAGCGAACGAATGTCGCGCCATGGGCAAGATGGCCGTCAATTGAGAAGAGTGATTGGGGCGTGTTTGGTCCTGACGTCTTTGCCTTCCGAGCACAGCATTACAGCATTCTTCCTGGAACAGCCAAGCCTCCGAGGACCAACACAAGACCAACACTGTATTCTGTGGCCTTCTCGATGGATAATTCGACGGAATATACGGTCATGGATACGGCAACCCCGCCATTCCAAGGGTTATCTAAAATCGGTCGCCCGACCCTTGGCCCGACCGGGTTTTTTTTTGGACTACTTTGGAGGGAAACCATTGGTAATTTGGGGCTGTTTCCTGCGAAATATGACCCTTGGAATAACCGATTTTCCAGGAACAGTTGAACTCGAGATACTATTACTAACATTGCTGCTCATCATAATGATTCGGCATGTTTGTAGTCCAACTTCTGCACCTCCATAGGGCTGTCTTGGAGGAATTACGATGGCATATCTGATAATTCAACAGCACAACACTGCGTGTCAGATCTAGGTGTCCAGGTAACCGAGTTACATTCGCGGCCGTGAGACCTGCTACTCCGGCTACGTGACCACTGTTAAAGTGCGTCGGAGAGTGCAAGAAACGAAATGGGAATCAACGTGAAAATCGGCAAACATATTCGGAGGCCGCGCAAACGCGATAACCAACAGACTATATTACAATAATTTGCATGATGGGAAGACTTGATGTTGCCGATGCATGAATGGTACATACTCTCCCTTTAATCCATAATGTCCAGGATTAAACCGTTTCTGGAAGCCACATTTTGATCAAAAAAACCGACCGGCCAATCATGTTGCTTTGGCATGTCAGTGTTCAGCCCAGCCACGCACTACTCAGCCAAGCTTCAGCCCCTGCAACATCCCCTCCGCTCCACTCCCACTCCACTGCTCAATCAGCGCATGCCCCACCGCCGGCTCAATCTCCGTCCCATCGCGCGCGACCTTCACCTGTCGGTCATGGTTCCACGGATTCCGCAGGCTCTGCGTGCGCGTGAAGGGTAGCGACGCCGTGCACATCCAGTGCAGCGCGAAGTTTTGGCCCCAGCACTCGCCCTCTCCCTCCTGCCGCCCGCCCCCGTCCCGGTTTCGTGTATCTGCAGGCCCTTTCATCTGCTCCTTCTCTGTCCCAAGCGAGGCAGCGAGCGGGTGTTCGAGCTCGCGTAACACCATAGGGTCGAGACTGCGCTTCGGCTTCGGCACCGGCCGCACCAACAACCGTGCACTGCTACGCCTGGCGAGCAGCGCTGGCGCACTCTGCACCGCACGGGCAGGATCGGCGTGCGGCGTGTGCGTCTCCGCGGTCGGTGTGGAGGCAGCTTGATTACCCCGCGGGGCCCAGGCAGCGGCTTTTCCTTGCCCCACTGGACCTTCCATCCTGTGGATGAGGCAAACACTAGTGAGTATGGGCTGCGTGCGGGGGACGGTGAGAGAAAGAGAACGGAGTAAACGCACCTCGCCCAACCGTAAAACTCGCCGCTCTTGTTCACGCTAAAGATGAGCACGACATCCGCGGCGGTGCGGAAGGCGCGGTCGAGGATGCCCTCGTTGTGGCGTTGTGTTGCCCAGACGCCGGTCCGCACGGAGAGGTCGAGGTCTTCCTGCGAGGAGACAGCAGGTGAGTGAAGGTAAGGAAGGGGACTCAGGGAGGACAGGTAGGAGAGGAAAACGAAGACAAAAGCTC
Organism: Mycena leptocephala; assembly: GCA_029378395.1. Classification (NCBI taxonomy): domain Eukaryota; kingdom Fungi; phylum Basidiomycota; class Agaricomycetes; order Agaricales; family Mycenaceae; genus Mycena; species Mycena leptocephala. The sequence goes on along the minus strand of JARJLF010000076.1, from coordinate 310,609 downwards.
ACCCTCGTCAAACTCTTCAGAATGAAGAACCGCTGCGGGAAGTGCCGCGCCAGCATACTCGAGCTCGTTGACGTCGAGCCGGGCTCGCTACCCAGGCTGGCTGAGCCCGAGGCCTCAAATGTCGCCGCATCCTTGTCCTTGTCCGTGTCCCTCTCCGACTTGGAGTGGGCGCCAGATTCGGCGTCCAGCCACTCGCGCCTCCTGTCCTTCATCCAGCACTCATGCATCCCGACGCCGCGTTGCCCACCTACGCCCGCGCGCAGGTCGTCATCACCGTGCCGTGTCCGGCATTCTAGTGCGCGACTAAAAAAGGAAACAGGAAACAAAATTAGCATTGAATTGTGAGCGACTGAGTTGATCAGCAACTCACCCCGTATACCCCGCCCTAAGCGGCACGCCATCGAACTGCGCAATGGCCGCCGAGAGGGCGGCAGACGACGAGTAGTTGACGAACGCGCACGTGGAGCGGGCGACAAGGAATATGGAAAGGATGCCATGGCCGTGCGCAACGGAACTCGCGCCCTCCGTGAAAAAGCGCCACATTTCGTCGTGCCCTGCGTCGCGGGGCACGTTCCCCACCCACATCACCCAGTCTGAGCGGGATACGGGCGGCGTGGGGTGGTAGGGCTGGCGCTCGAGGGGCTGGGCGCGGTCGATGTTTTTGCCTTTGTCTTTGGCTTTGTCGCGATCTTTGTTGGAGTCGCACTCTCTGACCTTGCCGTGTGTGCCGCCGGTGTGGTGCTCTCTGCGGCTGGAGCCCGCGGGCAACACTGGCGCGCCGACCGACGTGGATGTGATCGGCGACGCCGACGGCGGCTCGCGCGGGGCGTGGAACGGGTGCGCGGGGTGCGAATACTGTGCGGGTTGGTATACAGAGGGGTGCTGCGCACCATAGGCACCGTAGTGGTGCTGCGGGGGCGGGGGTGCGGGCCATCGGTGTCCGGGGAAGTGTGGGGACGGGTACGGATCGACCGCGGGCATATCCTGAGAGTACATCGCGGGCGGCGGCGGCGGCGGCCGGGGATACTGCTGCGGGGAGAAGGTCGCCGGGTACGGGTGTGCAGGGAACGTAGCGAGCGTGGGATAGCCCGTGTAGACGGAGGGGGGCGCGGAGCTCATATTCGTGTATTCACCCACGATGTGCTTGCGCTTCGGCAATGTAAACACTAGCGGGTCGCGGTCATCCACAGCAAAAGATAAGGGGAAACGGCCAAAGAGCATACAATCGGCTTCAAGGTCGCGCGCTGGGGGCATAGTTACTATGGGAGTGAAATTTTCATGTCATACGACGGTCGAGGCCAGTTAAAAGGATGAACGGACGTCAGCCGAGGCTCAGGCTCCACGGGGGAATCCACGACCATTCGAATTGTGGAGAAGGGCCATGTCACGAGTCACGCATCCGCAGCGCATGTGGCGGAGTTTGAAAAGGCTTCAGACAGACCAAGAGGTGGGCGGCCGATAAAGCCGAGATATCATGCATCGCTTTGCAGTGCCACAGGAGGTCGGTCCGACCTAGTCTCGTTCCCAGACGTTATAGGGCAGTCCCTCGCTGTGCTCGCGGGCAGAAGTCCTACCGGGGATAATATGTACAGATGTTGTCGAGGCAGATTTTGATGAAAGTTTGATGGGGGAGCACTGCCCTATAACGTCTGGTGTACTTTGGTTGGTAAGGGTGCGCTCACGTCACGCTTGTACTAAAATATTACTTACTCCCCCATCCTTTGTCATATGGGCATGAAACTTGATAAATATGTCCTTCATATGTCACGACACACTCTGGGCCGCTCAAACACAAATTCCCCGGCCATATCCGGGATACAGTGATGTACACATTCTAAAGGCAATGCAGAGACTTTGGACGATGTAAAATGTCTTATCCCTTGTTTTATGACCTGACAATACTTTGAAAAACTCTATATGGCATAAAATATGTTTTTCAAGCCGATATCACAAGTTCCTGTGCAAACCTCCGATTGATGCTTGCTCAACACAGAGTTCTGCAGGTGCTCAACACGCTCCATTTGATCCTAAATAAATTTTTATGGTGTAAAACAGTTGTGGAACGATATTTAATGTGCATTGTCGTGGTCTCCGCCCTGGAGGCGCACGCTGTACACATGTTTTCCGAATTTTCTCCCCAAAGCAAAGGTTTTTGGCCGTCTAATTCTATCCTGGCGCTATTTAACCGCACCATGGTGATAGTATAGTATTTCAGAGGTGGTGAATACAAATTGTGAATTTTCTTGGGCTGCAATAACACCCCAAGAGCAAAAGTAACCGAAACTTTGACTTGTGACCCGCGTGACAGATGTCACTGAGCGCACCCTTTACGATCAAAGTGCACCAGATGTTAGGGCGGTGATCCCGCGACTGTTTTCCCATCATTTTCTGCCTCGGATCTCTCGGTCCGCTGATCCTCCCCGCACCGCCCTAACATCTGGAGCCGAGATTAGGTCCGACCCATTTTCGATTTCTTGAGGGCTGTTCGCTCGATTTTAGAATATGTAGCTCCCTCAGTTCTTGATGGATCGCTAAGTAGGAAAACCGGAGTCCCCCATAAACATGTACTCTGAATAAGACTGCCGACTCAATTTCATCGCCCTTTGGCTTCAAAAAGTTCTTCAAGTGAATTGATCTCTGGTTCTTAGTCGCCGATTTCGGTCCGAACTGCCCTACGTCATCAACTCCTCCACCAAAATCTTTTCTGAGTGCGGAGAACGGTCCGTAGGCCTTCGGACCGACCAACCGCTCGCGTGGACCCCCTCCTTGGATTTCTGAGCATGATATCATCCATTTTCTCTCCACCCACCTCTTGAGACAGAAACACGTAATTTTATACAGAGGGTGATAATTTTATTTGTACGCATGGTTCCCGGGTTACAAAATGCAGTGGACATGGCATGGAGCCCACCTGGCATCTGGCTGCTCTCCACCTGAAATATTTGAATATTCCATCTGGAAACCAGCCAGCCCCCAGCTGCGCCCAGAAATCGCAAAAGCGGGTGACCATGTGATCGCACCACGCGGAGGTAAGTTAACATGCCGACACTTTGGCGGGGTACTGCGGCTATTTCTGTGCTCTGCGCTGGATTCTTTCGGTTTTCCCCCCACAACATCTCACGTCTTGCCACTAGCAGACAAGACGTGCCTCCGCTTCGCTCCGGAATCAAAGACGAGTGAAGAAATTAATTTTATTTCGAAAGAACAAAAGAAATGTATAACTGGCGTCGGGGCCAGTGAGATCAATCAAGCTGTTTAAAAACCATCGCCGTAGTTAAAAATCCACAGTAGAATGCGACAGAGCATTGGTAGCATTCGGCCTTGAAAAACGGCAACGCAAGTGAGTGAGTTATCCATGAACAGTAAATCTACTCCAAAACCAGGCAGAAGTCGTACTTTGACCAGTACCATGGTCAAAACCAACGAAGCAAGGTATCTCTATATTGCAGCATTGACCGGAGCAGGAAAGAACCAGGAACTGAGTGAGCACACAGAAACAGATATCAAGCGGTTCCAGACTACAACCGAGGGTAGAACGAGACATGGCAAGGACGCAAACAGAAAGAAAGCAGGAGGCTGGGTGCCAAAACGGTACGGAATGCCAGTTTTTTATACCTCGAGCGGACATCGCGGCCGCAGTGTGAACGCAATGTAGCGTCCTGTGGCTCAGCGGGGAGTTTTGATACAAATGAGATATTTATTGCAGACTGTAGATTCACGAGACTCACCTTACGACTGTGAAGTCCTAATGCGTACTATCCTTGACAGTTCGCAGTCGTTCCGCAGGACTAATTGTATTAATGGAAGCGAGAATGCACCGGGGCGCAGTAGAATTGTGTCCGAAAGCGTAATGCATAGTCAACCATGGCACTGAGGCAGGAATTTATGGGGTACGCAAAGGGCAGTCAGGCTGTGAGACACGGAGGAAATTGTAACTGAAAGGAGAAAGACGCAGATGAGCACGAGAGGAAGACGAAAGGGATTCGGCTAAATGGGGGAAAGAGCAAACACAGACAAAGAATCGCGAAGCATTTCGTTAAAGAACGGTTAATATCGAAGACTTCTTACCGCAGCGGCCGCTGTGAGATCTTTTTTCATCATTTATTCTCACTCCAATTGCATAGTCCAAAGAATTTGGCTCTGTAACCTGTAGTTTTGAGCAAGTCCCAAGTTTTTGGTCTAAGTTCGTAGTCCCAAGTCCGAGGTCAAATTGATCGCCGGGAACGCGGCAGTGCGGCAACACCAGCATTCCCACGTATCGGACATATTTGTTCAAGACCATTGCACTCTGCACCTGGGGAAATCATTATCGAAAACACTTTCACACAATGCTGATTCTTGAAACACCTCTGTTGGAAATGAGTGGAGATTTTTTCTCTCCCATACATCCATCCATGCCGGGGAACATGAACAAGCCTTTCCAAAATCCTGCGGTCACAAAAAGCCCTTGGAAGCATCCGAAGCATAAAAAATTATACAGGGTTCTCCTCATGGCGGTTAATGATCTCAGATTCACAGTATCTGAATGCTGTCTGATTAAATTTATGTTCTTCGGCAAAGCCACGTCCCAACCACCCGCCAAATAGCCACAAGAGATTGAAAACCATACTGACTAAAGAAATGAGTTGCTATATGCTGCCTGAAAGCATCTCACAAGCTTCAGGGCTTGAGAAAATCATAAGCAACTTGAAATACATCCATTTACAAGCAGTTCAATTCACTGGGACTGCCAGCCAAACAAATTAAATCAATGGATGGGAAAATTTTGAGGCGAGCCATTTGTAAGTTCCTCAGATTCGCTGATTTTTCTGCGCACCCAGCACTTTAACCGGTATCCGCGTATTCGTGGAGAAGTTTGAGGATAGGGGCCGATTTCCTGTTTAGGCGATCGGTGCGACTCGGCCCGAGATCAAGTGATCGGGACTAAGGACTAGAGTTTCCGCCTCAAACGTCATCGCCATATTGGGAAGTTTTTCTCGGCAGTCCGGCATTTACTGGTGTTTCCTGGGTCTTTGCATGGCACAGGCCAACAGAAACAAACAGCGTGACTGCTTTCCCTCCACCGCCATCCTCGCCTTCAATGCCTTCTTATTACGAGCTACATGGCCTCCAAGCCCCAACCGTCCCCAAGGCTGGCTGTCGCCGAGTTCTGAAGCTCAAAAAGTCTAAGAGCGGTGTGAATGCAGGGAGCGACTACATCAAGGTGTGCGACACTCGCCATGTACCATTTTGTATCTAACGATGGTGCACAGTGCTATAATCCAAACCATGAAGATCTCGTTCCCGCATTCTGGTATTTCTTCCCTCGGGAATCTCTCAGCGCATCCTCGGACCTCCTCCCTCCCGCTATTCCTCCTCCAGCCCAACAACCCCCTCCTGCTCTAGGTTGCAAGTGTCTACATCCTGGATGTCAGCTCTCTGGGCCACGTATCAGCCAGAAATGCCGCAGCCAGATGTGCAAATTACATTACGAAAGCTCAGGCGGCTGCACCCTGCAGATTCCACTCCCGCCTCCCACAGCTCTCCCTTCACTATCCAGTTATGACCTCGAAATCTTGGCTACTATCAAGAGCTATGCCGACCAGGCCCCTCGCTCTGCTGAGTACACTCGACAACAACACCTTTTGAAACAGCGGCAGCAATCTGCAGCCCTCCCATTTGTTCCATCTCCGTCTCCGACTCCCTCGCCCACTCGGATCTTCGCACAGGCTGCTGAACGGTCGTTTCCGCCTGTACATTGGCCTCTCGCCAACCAGCCCGCCGTAATCAGTGGCATACAAGGCCCCGCTTCATGGCCTTATTGGACCTTCTCAACAAAACAGCTGTATGAATGCTTCTCTGTTGACTACAACACATGGATGCTGGTCCCCGCCAACTATGTCCATCGTGTAGCCTCCGGACGACCACTCCTTATCCGCAATCTAGGCGTGACTGGGAGCAATGAACAAGAGCAAGTGCGACGCCTTCGCGCTTTTGTGGACCCTCCATATGAACCTCTAGTGACTCGACTGCACCCAAGGAAGCGCACATTTAGCAATATCATTGATGTCGACTCCGACGACGCTCGTCGCTCGGGGCCGGGGGGGCTCACATAGCGGAGCCTCAAGACCGTGGCTTCAACGATCATCGACGTCAATTCATCCGACAATGAGGTTGTTGTTGTTCGACAGAAGGTCATCAAGCAGGAGAGAGTAACACCACTGGCCAAGAGACCGCGCCTCGCACGCCTCCAGCTCCCTTCACGCTTGCGCTCGCCCTCCCTTCCCTCTCTCACGTACTTGACTTCTGCCGGACCTTCCTCATCTGCCCCACCTTCGCCTGACTTTCCTTTCGCCTTATATCCCTCTCTTCCTTCCAAAGGACTTTGACAAACTATATACTCTTACATATATTCCTTCGGTAGTTTTGTCCCTCGCTGTACTGTATTATTTCGACCAAATGTTCAGGTGACGGGTGACACCCCAAATTTCCGAGGTCTTTAAAAATCGCCTTAATTCAAAAGAAAAATTATCGGCCATCTCGGCGAGCAAAAAATCCGAAATCCGTGAACATTTGGTCGAAATAGTACAGTATTCCAATTTCAATCGTATTCTTGAATCTCAAAATATTGTCTGTGGGGCCTTCGAAATATTCTATTGTGACACACTTGTCACAGCACTTCTTTTCAGGACGCGACTTTCGATTTCTCGCGTCAGACACGCTCGCCCTGGCTCAAACTCGGTGGAAATGTCTGGCTTTATTGGGCGATTTCGTCCAGACCGCGCCACCCCCAATTCCAGTCCTATTCTAGCACCAAATGCGCCAAATGGGAAATTCCTCAACGGCAAACGAAATCGTCGTTTGGATCATCTTATCAGCAAGCTGGTGAAGGACGTACTTCCCTATTATGCTCTCAAGCAGCGCCGCCAAGAGGTGGGTTTCGAAGGTGTGGACATCGAGGTGACGAAACGGCGTGATATCCTCAAACGCAGCAAAGCCTATGTGAAGCAAGACATTGTGGTAAGTCGACATCCATCATTCTTTCATGTCACTCAACGGTTCTCAGTACGTTGAGGATGGCAAGTATATTGTCCCTTCGAAATCTGATCCCTCCAAAACGTATGAAGTTGACGTTGACAGCTATAGCTGTACATGCTTGGATTTCCCCCTCATTTCCTATTGCAAACATATATGCGCCGTTCAAGAGCTCTTTGATGAACCCGGAGAGCCGCAGCCTCATAGTCTAAACGTCCCAACTCTTTCCCAACCGTCGGCGACTGTAATCATACCCGTAACCACCAGCAACAAGCCAAATCTTGCAACTGCAATCGCGGAGAAGCTCGAAAGACCTGCTGCTCGTCTCCGAATCCGGCGGAAGGAACCCTCGGGTGGCTTGCATGGACTGGAGGACCTTGAGGCTACTCTGGATGCTATGCTCCTCACAACGGATGACGATGCAGTCCTACCATCAAGACAGCAGTTGGCACCCGTTGTCAAAGGCCCTTCTGCTCGCCAAGTGATGATGCCAAGAGTAAAGACTCGCAAAGCACCTGCAGGCGATCCAGCATACGGAGGAGGACAGGCTAGTGGAGGCAAGGCGAAGAAGACTAAATTATCAAAGACACCCACCGCACCACTTCCCGAGATTCCCAATCTTTCGACACCTCTTCTAACACCTCCTACGCAATCCCACTCCCATTATCAGCCAACTTATTCCTCTCCATACTATCAGCCTACGACATCTGCAGTTCCTCCCCAACACTATCCATATGCTTCTTCCGGACTGTATCCAGCATGGCCATAATACCCAACGGACCGTTCATGATTGTTTCGTCGAACATCAATTTGTTCCTATCATTGAATCCAATAGGGGTGCTCAATTCTTAGGTCGACCTGGTCAGGTCGCCGTTTAATTCGAAAAATCATTTGATCCTTTGATCGCCGAAGGTCCGATCACTCCGCCAGTACTCTGCGATTTCTCGTGACTTTGTGTACATTCGCTCTTCCCCTTCTCCTTGTACACGCGTTGTACATGCGCACGACTTTGTACATTCATACTGTCAACCAATTTCGGCCCAATCTAGTGCAGAAATCTCGAGGACCTCCGACATATCATCCACAAAGAGTTCGGTGTCAATTGCCTCTTGATCTTCAAATAAAAGCAATTGATCTGTATCTGGGTCATCCTCGAACACCATTGAGGCCACACCATAAGCTTGTCTGCCGTGTAGATGAGGTCGGATTTGGGTTGGATCTTGATTGGGATACGCGCAGCTGAGACAGCCGGCGATCAAAGGATCAAATGTTTTTCGAATTAAACGACGACCTGACCAGGTCGACCTAAGAATTGAGCACCCCTAATATTACAGCTCTTTGCGGTACAACAGGCGCGGACTGTTTTTTCTTCCTTTTTGGGCATTTTGTGATCCCCGCGACTAGGACACTCGTTGCGGCCTCAATTCTCATCCGTTTGCCTTGTCCATATGCTCATTTGAAGCGCATTGCAAATGCGCACACAATCGTCCCCTCAGATTTTTCGTTTTGAATTGGAAGCTGCTTCTTGAGGCATGAAATCAAATTTTTGGTGACTTTTCTGAGAATTTCCCACTAGAACAGCTGTTCTGCCCTCAGTTCTTCGCCCTTTTCCTTAAGTATAGGCTAAATCTCTCCGGATTTCAAATGCAAGGCGAACCGCCACCTCAGATTCGTTATTCTGACCCCGAATACCCCGACTCGACACAGAAACTCCGCAACAGATCATCACGTTTGATCAGTGGTCGGTAGAACAGCCGCTGCAGACTCGAATGTTGCTCAATTGTTCCCCCCATAGGCTCATTTTCTTCCCATGACAAATGCGCACGAGGACACATCTTCATGTTCCTCTGAATGTGCCCACAAGCCATCCGTGACAGAAGTCTTCTTTGCGAACCATGCTTTTTTTGTTAAACAGCATTGAGGACCTTCTTGGATGCCCACTAACCAATATCTGCCTGGATATCACACCTCAGGCCATTTTACTGGAGGAAATGTATACTTATATTGACCTGATGCATCCTATATCATATTTTCCATGTATTTTCACCTGTAATGAGCGAGAAAAAAGAGATTTTATGAAGTATGTGATTAGGAATTCTGAGGACACAGTTCGCTGCGGATTTGAGACTCGAATCGTATGAGCATAACGACGAGGGAAACGATGAGGATTCGAGACCGTAGCAACTGTTTGACTGACCGCCAATCAGAAGTGATGACCCGCCGTCAATATTGTGTCCCCAGGTGTCCTATTCGGGACCAGGATGGAATTGCGAGGAGGCGGTTCGCTTTGCATTTGAAATCCGGAGAGATTGAGCCTATAATTAAGGAAAAGGGCGAAGAACTGAGGGCAGAACAGCTGTTCTAGTGGGAAATTCTCAGAAAAGTTACCAAAAATCTGATTTCATGCCTCAAAAAGCAGCTTCCAATGCAAAACGGAAAATCTGGGGCTGTGATTGTGTGCGCATTTGAAATGCGCTTCGAATGAGCCCATGGACAAGGCAAACAGATGAGAATTGAGGCTGCAACGAGTGTCCTAGTCTCGGGGATCACAAAATGCCCAAAAGGAAGAAAAAACAGTCCGCGCCTGTTGTACCGCAAAGAGCTGTAATCGAGTCCGTTCCGCTCCCATAGAAATATTTCTGAATAGGGTGTTTCACAGTTAAGATTTTGGGGCCAACTTCTGCCCCAACTCGTTCCCCAACTTTCATCAAGTTGGGACACCGAGTTGGGGCATGAAATCGGAGTTGGACGTCAAATCGTGCATAAGACCACGATTCGACATCCAACTTCTGCCCATCCAACTTCTGCCCCAATCCCCAACTTCGGCTAACTGGCCTGTAATCATATCTTTATGATACGCGAGCGCCCCAACTTTCATTAACACGCTGTTAGGTGTTTCACAGTTGAAGCCCCAACTCGTGCCCCAACTTTGCTCAAGTTGGGGTCGAGTTGGGGCACGAGTTGAGGCAGAAGTTGGGCCGAAAAAGTTAACTGTGAAACACCCTAATGTAATCAATAAATCATGTATTTTTATGAAAGCGTAACCTCAACAGAACTAATAACGAACATGCGTGGGTGTTGGCATTCGAGGAGAAGGCAAGTCCAACGTGACAATGTTATGTGAGTGACGCATCGGCAAACCTACGGCAGGATTAAGCAGATGCCGAACTGCCGAGAAAAACTTCCCGATTCAAGTTTGGCGATGACGTTTGAGGCGGAAACTGAACGAGTAACGCACCTCCATCTGTGGATATAATCAAGTGGTGGCGACGCAGAAGGAGCGAGAGTATAGAGAACCGACGGCCGATTTGTCGCTTGAATAAAATGTCCTTGGCTTCATTTCCTCCCCAGATTCAGGCCATTAGGGGCGGTCAGAGTAGTCGATTCCGGGTCGATTCTGACACTCGATTCTGAGATCGATTCTGAATTATTTATCGTGGGAGAATCGTCGAAAATGAGAATCGACTGAGAATCGTCGAATCGATTCCGGAGGAGATTCTACATCGATTCTGGTGTCGATTCTGATTCTGATTCTTGTTCATCACAAACCTTCAATTTCATCACAAAATTACTTACTGTGTGATCATCTTTCTTCCTAATTTGCGATTCTCCCCCACCTGCTGTTTGTTTCGCGCGATTCTTTGTACGTTCTGGTATGAAATCCTTCGAAGCACATTGTAATCAGCTGTAGAACATGCCCAGAAATTTTCTTCGGAGGTGGGTGATCATTTTTAATTTATTGAGCACAGAATCGCAACAAGAATCGCACCGAGAATCGAAATTTCAATCGGGGCGGTCAGACTTGGTTCGATTCTCCCACGATTCTGGCCGAAATCAATTTCCAGAATCGTTTGCAGAATCGAGTGCAGAATCGACCCAGAATCGCCTACTCTGACCGCCCCTATTGACGCGTCGTTCCGCACTTCTGCCAACTGTCAACGTTTCTGTGCAGAAACGTGTCCAACGCGTCAACTTGCTGTATATCACCTACACACCATCCCATCTGAGCTGGAAACTGTAATTGAGCTGGATAATTTGGACCTTGCCATTCTTCCATGCCGCTTTCTTCAGTTTCTCTGGTGCGTGTACTTATTCCACTCGCTGTCGTCCTTCGACTGATCTTTCGCGCAGTACTATGCAGTGCAGTGGCACAGTCAATCCTCCATGCGAGCGATCCCACCCTCCTGGATTTCCGCTGGACATGCAAGCACGCGGGGTGTCCCAGCCTCTCGCCTGCGGATGTGCAGCCATTTCCAGGCCCCTCATACCCAGTAACCTTCAAAGCGCTTCTGTTTTAAGATGATTCGTATCCTTGCGTATCAGGCTGGATAGAATCCCGGCTTACCTTACGCGCTGTATTTGTTTTGTTTTCTGGAGCGGACAACACGTTCATGGAGACGGTGTCTTCGGAATAAGTCACTAGTGCGTTTTCCTGATTCTTTCACCCCTTCATCTTCCATCTGTTCCTTCTCGTCTATTTTGGTTGAGCTAAACCCTAGTTCTTCATACACTTCATATCCAGCACCCCGTTCCTCGGTTCCAAGCATTCGGTATTCCTCAACGCCGCCCATTTATTTTTGCAAGTAGTCGACGCCTGGTACGTATACACTCGCTGTGCTTCTTTCAACTTCTTACATTATTACAGATCTCCTTCGCGCCGACTCGAAGCGCAGCTTGTATGTGATTATTCGCGCGACCTAATGACTTGCTTCAATCCTCGTCTCCCAGCGCGTGTTTTTTGCCTTGGATTTTCGCTTTTGTCCCATTCCTTCCCTTGCGGTGAATCGCTCACTGATTGGGCTCACTTTAAGCACGACGTTGTACAGTTCATTCCGCATTTTCCACGGAACACCGGCAATTATCCTACGCTGCCGAGCTAGATCCCTCAATCTGAATATCGGTAATTCCTCCAGTACTTTCGTATGCTGGGGCGTTGCGCGCGCGATTTTTCTTGTTGCTGACCCCATTTTGACTTTCCCTGTCTTTGGGGTTTAATTAAGCTTTGTTCGCTGCCCCGCGTTGCATATTCTCAAACGGCCAAGTATTCTACGCCCAACTCGCTTCCCACACCGCGCGCTCATTCATTATCTTCTGATCAGATCCGGCATGTCCGGTCTGCATTTGCTAGAGGTGGCGCAAATGTCTACACGAACCGCAGCGTACATTTGGGTCAAGGGCGGTGCCCACTGAGTGTGATGTGCGGGAGATGAGGGATAAGGGAAGACGGCAGGTTAGATCATCAACAGAGCGCTGGTCTTCGAAACGACGCCCAGTAACCTCAGGCAGTTCCAAATGAGTGATATTGCAGAACGGAGGGCGGTCTACCAGTGTTTAGAGAGAATCCTTTTTCTAGGCTCACTGAATGTGCGACTCGCAAATTTGTGTCGTCCTTTAGGTACGAAGCATAATCAATCCAGCGAAATCGGGGACTGTGATACACCCTAATGTTCGGGGCCGATACGACATCATTCAATGCGCGGCTTGCTTGCGCACCTGCAGTTAAATCTCACAACCAATCAAAACGCTGTGCTCAAAAGCATTGAGGCAGAGAACATATCATTCGTGCATTAGGCATACAGTTTTTGCCAAGTGTACTGCGGATTAGAGTTAACCCCCTTTTTGGCCCCCCGATTGAGCTCATGTCTCGGCAGGAGGAGGAGGGAGAGGATTGAGTCTACCATCATCCTCCACCCACGGGTCGGTAGTCAGCTGCACAGGGATAGCCTTGCGAATGCCGATAAAGGGCGACTTTGTAGCATTGGGCGGGGTTCATCCGCAACGTGACAAGTCGTCTTTTTGCAGCTTTCTGGTCTTTTATAAGTCCAAAAAGTCACGAAAGTGTCAAAAGTTGAAAAAGACTTGGCGTCTTTTTCTGGCCATGTCGACTTGCTTAAAAAAGTGCAAAAGACGCAAAAGTGCGCCAAAAAGCACATTCAAAAGGAGGCATAGAAGCTCAGGGAGGGCTCATTTGAGACAGGGTAATACACATATATTCAAGCTATCGACATACATCGAGGGCGGTCTACGTAAAATAAACGATGCTCTACACTGCCGCCGCCGACCTCTCCAAATCCGCAAACTGCGGCAACGCAACGCGTAGCGGCGTCCACTGCGCCGTCGTCTCTGGGAAAGGCAGCGCCAGCTTGGTGGGATTGGGATTGGGATGGGTGTGCACAGGGAAGAGGGAGCGGCGCGGCCTGGTGCGAGAACGAGAATGGCGGCAACCACCCCGCGGGGGCGGCGGTGCGAAGGAATCTGAGTACAGGGGAAAAGCAAGAGCAGTGAAGTCTTGATCTTGAGGCGTCTTGAATCTTGACCAGTATCTCATTGACATCTTCAACTTGACGCGTCTTGAATACCGGTGGTGTTGAGCGGGTTCTTGATGTCTTGTCGTGTCTGGAGGTCTTGAGGATCTGTCTTGAAGTGTCTTGAAAGCCTGAGGTCTTGAAGGTCAGTGGTCTCGGAGCTTGAGGCGTCTTAAGTCTTGACGTGTCTTTGAGGTTGCGAGGATTCCACCGAGATTTTGAACACGAGGCAGCGACGGCGGGCAACGATGACAAGGGCTGAGCAGGAGGACAACGAGCAATGAAAGAGGTGAAACTCAGACGATGGGTAGGACTTACGGAGGCCGGAATCGGCAGGCGATGCAAGTGGAAGATAAAACATGGGGTTGTTAGCGTTGCCCTCACAGTATGGTAAAGACAACGTACCGGCAGTCCTGCTACTCAAGATGCCAAAATATCGGCGCTAAGGGGTAGTGGACGCCGCGGAGGATATGAATGGCCAAGAATGGCGAGGAGATCCAATTTAGTATACTGCGAGGAAAAGAAAGAGCAGATGTCAGTATGGGCAAGAGAGGAACAGCGGAGAGGATAGCTTACTGGTAGGAATTGCTGGGAGTGATATTACATGTACACAAAGGCGGGCGTCGTCTGTACAGCTACCAGGGGGCTTCATGGCGAGACATCATCGGAGAAAGACATGATGAGCTAAAGGCACCGAAATTGAAGTCGGAATGAGTTCAAGAAACACAATATAGAGCATAGGGATGTGGGCAAGAGGCGAGGAGGGGATGGAAACCACAAACAACGGGAGGACAGGACGACGAGAGTGGGGGGAAAGGAAGAAAGGTGTTTGATCTTGATGCGCTGGCATCAAAACAAACCATCCTTCGCGCCCACGTGGGTCCCTTTGATCCGACGGCGCTTTAGGGCTGGACTTGATGGACGTTGTAACAATCTCCGTTGTTACTGTCTATCCTTGCCTACGGTTCTGAAGTGGGGCAATTCTTAGAGATGTGTTGCTGAGGTCCTGGGTTAGTCTTTAGCAGTCATTTGCGAGTGTTTCAAGACATAATAGACATTTTAAAATACGCCACAGCAGACGGCTGAGCAATTTGACTTGAAGTTGCCCGTAAATCGTCCAAATTCCCGGGGAATAGGGGCAATTCAAGCGAGGGTTATCCATATGTCAGATTATTACTTCGAAGACGCGGAAATACTCGGCATCGAACACAGAAGTGACCAAAGAGTCAAAAGAGCCTGAAGCCCAAAAAAGCGATGGAAAAAAGTGTCCGGAAAAGACAAAAGATTCAAAAGAGCCTGAAAGCTGCGCGAAAAGAACTTGTCAAGTTGCTGATGACTTACCGTCAGCCAGTCCTTCATACAAATAAAACACAATGAGCATTTGGAACTTGTATAGAAGAGAGGCGAGGAGGATGGGCGCACCGTCACAGAGAAATGTCGGAGTTGGAAGCCTGTAACTGTAATGGGTTCGATTGGGATTTCGCCCGAGAAGGACATCCATGCCTCGGCCTAGAAATTGACAAGTCCACAATCAGACACTGTTCAAGAAAGAAACAACCTGTACTCACCGACCGCCGGTCGGAATACTCCTTCGCCAAAGGAATCTCTGCGCCATCTATTGGTTTTGATATTGTGAACGACGGTCCCTCTTTCAGCTCATTATTAGCGCGAATGACAGACAACTCAAACGCAGAAGGTCAGCGTGCCTAACGTCCGCACAGGACTGTCTTATCAGTTGAAACCGCGTGATATTCAACTCTCCCGTCGGACAGTAGGGCATAAATCCTGCGAGAGAATCCGAAGTCCCCTCAAAGGTGATGTGGAACGGGATGGCCTCCCCAACCCAGAATATTCGGGACTCTGGTGCCGAGTGTCGATGAGAACATCAAGGCGAAAGAGTCCAGGAAGACGTACTAAGGATGTAGAACTTTACGACTATGTCCTGAAGTCCGCGTTCATTCGGGTGAGCCTTCAGCACGGACGAATACATCTTCCACTCTTGTCGTGCGATGAATCCTGCATTATTGCAGTCCAGAGGAGCGGGGATAGGATGTGCGGGACGCGAGCGGGGCTGGTAGACGAATGGTGTAGAGAAGGTTCCAAATGAAATTTCAACTTTGGTCTCAAAGCGGGGAGGGAACAATTCAGACATACGTGCTTCCAATGGGCAATCCAAATTTCTTTGCCTTGACGTGGGCGCTGATTGAATACTGGGAGGGTTCGAATACACGAGACCACTAGAGAGCGTTGGGCGCTTACGTTAATATCGGCGTCGAATCCGGGCACTCCTTCGAGATGGGCAAAATGTGAGGGAGGGAGCGGCTAAGAAAAAAACGATTGAGGAAAGGGCGTGGCCATAATGGATGAAATAGACCCACATAACTCCGTCCGTCCTCTTGAAATGTAGTCGGAAGCATCACGGAGAAGGATAGACTCGAGGGGCAGACAGCGTTATCGTCCGCCTTGATCCAGAGCTTTACGGGGCCCACAGATATCGTTGCTTCGGTACGACCTAGCTCGTGCACCTTCACGCGACCTTCCACCTATAGTAAAATGATCAGGTTGAAGATCCTATATCGACCAATATCAAAACGCTACCGTAACATCCACAGAAGATATGTTTTCCGTTTTGGTCACCTCAATAGTACCTGCCACTACGTCGTCCGTTCCATAGACGGGGAGATCGATTTCGTCTTCCTGAGCGGTGATGCGCATTTTGGCATTCCCATTGCTGGATGTTACGATGAAAGTGCCGGTGGCCTGGGGTAGCGAGCGCGCATGGATGACAAGCCACTGCTCATCGAGTCCAGGCTCCACCGAGTACGAAGGATTACGATCCAAGGATGATACAATGGTTGTTTCGTTCAGCGGCTCCTGTGGTAGATCGGATAACATATGTTTGATTGCGTCGTGAATTTGGGTGGCCGTCGGTCGTTTATGAGGATCCGCAACCAAGCATTGTTCTGCCAATTCCCAGACTTTGTCGGGCAGAAGTCGGCCCCTGTCCTCCTCTGGTCGCTCCGGCCTTACCCCCCGTCGAACGACAAGGTCGACAAGATCGGCATATGGGACGGAAAACAAGGGAATCTCGTCAGCGTACAGCTGGTCACAAATCAGTGCCGCCAACCGAGCGCAAGATTACAAGATACTAACCTCGTACAAGGTCATGCTAAATGCGTACACATCAGACGGCAGCCGAATTCGGGAGCCATTTAGAAATTCTGGTGCCATCCAATTACGACTCCCGTGTATTTGAGGAGCTTCTACGGTGGTGACCGTACGTGACGCAGCATCGGCCTTGAGGCGTGCTAGACCGAAGTCACACAGTAGGGCCCGCCCTGAGTTCTCGACAAGGACATTTATCTATATATTTTGCGGCGCGGATTTTGGGTTCCCAGAAGACAAGTGGAAGAAGGACTCACGGCTTTCAAGTCTCCGTGGCAGATCTTGCGTGAGTGGAGGTATCCAAGGCCGAGGGAGATATCACGAAACTACGCAAAATGAGTCAGCGTTCGAAGGGGTGCCAACCAAAATGAACACCTACGATGTATAATGGGTCAAAGGTAGATCTCGTCCTGAGGAAGTCTTTGGCGTTGTGTTGCACGTAGGGCATGACAATGAACGGCTTATCGTCCAAAGTATTTGCACCGAGGAACTGCACAACATTTGGGTGACGTAGTGTCGACCAGATCTATGGTCGTTGTTGTGAATTATCACAGTGCTTCCGATTCGATCACTTGCATCAATTTCGTTCCGAAGCGACTGTCGTCAAATGGATAAGCATTCCCGAGACTTCTGTCCGTGAAAGACTCACAACAAGGCTTGGCTTGATTCCCGCCTCATTCCGCAGGACTTTGATCGCCACCTCTGTTCGATTCCAGGTCCCTCGGTATACCGTTCCGCTGCGAGGGTGAGGATAATCCGAAGCCAAAAACGGCCAACTCACAAACTGCCTGCGCCGATTTCCGCGTCGTAATCGACTTCAAAAGAGGCAATCATCCAATCCTCCACCTTCACCGATGTTCCGCTCCTGGACGTCAAGTATTGTAGACACTGTGTTCAGACCCCCCCGTAGGCACAGGTCTGCCAGATCCTGATAGGTAGATGTGTAGGCAGACCGGTGTGCCGACCCTTGCCCATCCATCTGCCCATCCCTGCCGAGGTTGGTCTAGGTATTCCCACTGGACTAGGCACACATAGACTCATGTGGGCCGATGAGCCTAGCTAAACCTAGTTAGCCAAATTCAAAATCTGACATGGTTTGTACCCGTCCAGCCATTCCAACCAACACCAACCTAGACCCAGGTCGGCCAAGGTTGACCAAGGTTGACCAAGATAGACACACCACTGTGGGCGAAGATCTACCAAGGTGGGCAGGCTTTGCCTCGGTAGGGATGCTAGACCAACATCGGCCGACACCTATTAGGGTAGACCAACATCGGCTTGGGTGGGCAGTCCGTAGGCGGGGATCGGTGAAGGTGGGCACATCTGTGCCTATGGGGGGTCTGAATGCAGTGAGAGTGTGGGTGTAGAACTTTTGCTCCTCGCGATCGATACTCTGGTTATTGACTTGTTTCTGGAGGGACACCATCATCGCGATTGTGTTATTTTGGTTAATTTCTTGAAAAGTTGAAGATGGATTAAATCGAAGCGAATGGAGAGCGTAATCTTCACTCACCAAGCGTGCGGAGCAGTTTCGTGTTATTTTTCTCAAGGGAACTCAGATAGGTATGTAAGGCTACTGCGTTCCGCGCCTGTGCCTACGTGTTTTTGGCAAGCATCGTCTGGATATTCAGTAGTGAGGAGATCTCCGACCGCCGTCAGCTCATACTCACTGGCCGCATAGGAAACAAACCTGGAAAGCATTAATGCACCCCCCGATTCGCTTGTGGAAAGCCTCGATCTTGAAAACACGCGCATCCTTCTGGAGCAGCATCTTCAAAAATCCGGATTCCTTCTCATTTTCGGCGAAGCGATGAATATCCCGAAGGAGCCTGCACATCCAGATTGAGCGCGAACGCGAACAGCAGATGAGTGGACCGCGCGCACGTCTCCAAATCCTCCAGGGGCTTGGCGCATTTCTCTGGAACGAGTCGGGTTTCACTGAATTCAGTATTGAGTGTTGCTAAAAGCTGTTTGGTGGAGGTGACCAAAACCCCCATCTGCTCTTTGCTGGCGTGGAGCGCCTGCACAGTGAAGACGATCCAGCTCAAGACGGTGAACGCTGTACCAAGTGAAGAGACAATGTTGACGGGCATAGCAGCACCAGGCGGTGGAGGGGAAGGTCTTGAAGAAGCAGAGCTGTCAGATGCTGTCGATATCAAGGAGAAGGGCGAAGGGATCTATCAGATGGTCGACATGCCAGTGAATTCATGTAAAGCCGTGCCAGTCCCCTTCCCCCTTGCGATTTACACCACCGGTCGTGTGTCGGGTGTCCTCGAGAGCAGCAGGTTTCAGGGGATGTCCAGGTACTACATGGCCATTTGAATGGTGAGGATAGCAGTGGCCCTAACTGACACCGCAGACAGATCTTGTCCCGCTCAGCGTGCGAACCGTCACTACACTATTGGGTGGTGGGGCCCAAAGGACGGGACCATTGCCATCAAGGGCACAACGGTGAGCACCGTGACATTCGGCGCGAAATAACCCACCCGAGAAGCCATTGGATCATTGTCGAGCCTGGAGCTCCCGAGGGCCGAAGATCTCTCAGAGATCACGGCAATCATTGAGGATCGCTCGCTCTGTTTCTCGGTCTGTCGCAAAAAAATTAAATTGCACGCAACGGCTCCGAATATGTTGGGAGCCGTTGCAAGGTCATTTGGTTTTAAGCGGCTTGCAGCACGGATGTCAGGTTCTTGAGATCACTTCCAAGCCACAGTGTGGCTCTCAAGGTGTTTCAAGGTTCCCGGTGCAAAATCGGCTTGCAGCACGTCACAAGATGTCCAAGCGGCACTCGGCGCAACGGCGCAATAGCCATTGGGTGTTGTATCACATTTGAATTACAATACATATGAATTCAAGAAACAATGCATATTCAATGACGTGTAACTAGCACACATTTACATTTGATTTACATACAAGGTGAGATCGGAACATACCGCTCGGCATTTGTGGCGGAAGTTCAATTCTGTCGTGGCCTTGGCATAAAAAGGAGGAGCCAATGCATCTCGGACATACAATATATGATTCGGAGGTCCGAATTATGTAGACTCAAAACAGTCGTTTTGGGGAGCTGGTGGATTGAAAACAGCCCGTTGGTTGAGTCGAGCCTACGAATCTTCAATCTTCCGAGGTTTGCATTCTGAACCCAATTTTGACTAGCGAGTATCAAAGAGGTAGAACTTCGCCCTACCACTGAGACAACCATATCCACCGCGAGACGCACAATCACTGCGTTCCGACCCCATGTAGGCACATGCTGTGTCTACCGGCGTAGACAATATGTAGACAAAGCTGTTTGCCTACATATGCCTACACCATGTAGACACTATTGGTGTACGTGAGTCTACATTGGTCTACATATGCCTACGTTGGTCTACCATGGTAGACTGATGTAGACCAACCATAGCAAGATGTAGACCAATGTGGTATGCCAAATTTCGTGTCGTTGCGAGTGCTTGGCGAGTGCCCAAGAGTAATTGAGCGCCTAAATGCTGATGAGAAGAGACTTCTGAAAGATTAATCTCTGATGCCTCCCAGCTTGATCGGCAGATGTGAAACTGGTTGAGCAAGGCTTTCAGGTATTAAAAGGAGAGGAAAGAGCAAAGACATGATTTTTAAAGGCCAACATAGAGGTCAATTTGAAGTTTGGAGAGACCAAGGTAGACCAAGGTGTGCTTATGGCTGTAGACAAACTTAGGCGAAGTATGTCTACGTGACGTACTCTGATGTAGCCGAACGTAGGCGAACGTAGGCAGGGCTGTGCCGATGTCCCTTTACCTACGGCGATCGACACACTTCGACCCATGTAGCCGAACGTAGACGAACGTAGGCAACGGTGTGCCTACGGGGGGCCGGAACGCAGTGAATTCGTAGTTCACGATGAATCCATTGCCGTGCTGCTCCCTCCCCACAATGGGCCGAATGCGTTGTCGTTTCTCTCGATCTTCCTCACCCTCCATCTTCGACTTACACCCTCCCTTTCACTCACTCCATCTCTCGAATCCTTTCCACTTCATCGCCCTCCCTCCGCCTTCCTACCCCTTCGCAATGCTTGCTATGCGAATACTGACTGGTGATTTATTCTTTTCTCTAGCCTAGCAATATGTTGAGGGCCCCAGCAGAGCTCGTCCTTAATATTTGGTGCGAACCCTAGGTAATATCGGCCCGCTTTCATGCGAGTTCATTGTAACAATTGGTTTCTCCACCAATACTTGGCGGAAAATTTTGGTTTTGACCTCAAATCATAGGTTACAATCCCCCTCCCAACTTCCATTGGACACCCTGAGCACTTTTACTTTTACTTTCCATCGCGCAAAGTCCCGCCTTGGAGGGTGGTTTTTTTCAAGGCGGCCTGAAATCAACCAGTGATTTCTGCATCATCTCGTGAAAAAAAACTGCTTGCCCGTCGGTCCTACCTGGTGCATATCGACTCATATCATAAATATGATCCAGAACCGACCTCCTCCCAAGTTTCTAGGTCAAGCACCTCATTATTGACTGAGATACAGGGTGAAATTCACTCGGGGGCTAAAAACCATGTTTTCCACCGCCTGTCACTCCACCGCGACCTCCGTCTTACCCGAGAACTCACGATGTACACTTTTCACGTCCCATGTCATTCTGTCCCTCCTCCAAAGAAACTTGTGATTGACATTGTTTTTCCTGGTTTTAAATCTGGCCACTCCTAACTACTGTCAGTTCCAATCGGTTCTGCCATTTCGGAAGCCCAACCCCTGGCCAGTATCTATGTAGCGCAACCCATGAGCAACAACAAGAATCCCAGCATCCCATTGTCAGGCCGTCTTGGAAAAAACCACCCTCCAAGGCGGGACTTTGCGCGATGGAAAGTAGAAGTAAAAGTGCTCAGGGTGTCCAATGGAAGTTGGGAGGGGGATCGTAACATATGATTTGAGGTCAAAACCAAAATTGTCTGCCAAGTATTGGTGGAGAAACCAATTGTTGCAATGAGCTCGCACGAAAGCGGGCCGATATTACCTAGGGTTCACACCAAATATTAAGGACGAGCTCTCTTGGGGCCCTCAACATATTGCTAGATCTTCAAATCGGCCAAGCTCTCTGCGTCGGTACTGGCGGGGGTCTCCTCCCAGTGGAGGCCAGTCCTTCAACGGCCTCGGTATGTTCTCCTCATTCTCTGCCTTGCACTTGCGACAATAATTCCGTGTTATGCAGCGACCTACTATGATCCCAATGGCGGGTTTGGTGCGTGCGGTAGCCCTCTGGGGAACAACGATTTCATTGTCGCGCTCGGAACTGGACACTGGGATGGCGGCTCCCATTGCGGAAAGACCGTTAATGTTCAGTGTGCGTATCCATTCTTCCTTCGTTTTCTTGATTGACGATGCGAAATTGCGTTCATACTGCAACAGACCAAGGCCGGACCATCCAGGTCAGCGTACAGGATTTGTGGCCTGGCTGCCAGGGTGCTAATGGAGATGACTTGTCCGAGGGCGCAATGAGAGCGCTTGACTCCAACTATATCATCGACGGGGTGATCTCGGTTGTCTGGTCCTTTGCTTAATTGACGCTGCGCTCCAAGCCCGGAGATAGATATTAGATTTGAATTTGGTTCTGGTCGTCGACCTGCTTCTTTAGCAGTTCATTTAATGTGAAATTTGGTTTCAATGGTTCTGGAGGTGGAAGCGAGTTGAGTCGGTCTACAGCTGAGCCATCGTAAACACTGTTCGGGCACGAATTCGACTTTTCCCTCGGGTTCATGTCCCAGTCCAGTGGAACCACGAATATTATCTTCACAGCTAACATCGTTCAAAATTGTAGCCTATCTCCCACACACGGAAACGGAGACTAGGTCCGGTTTCTCTGCGACCGAACTAGTATCGTTGCGTGTCTTGCAGTATAAAGTCAGCAGCTCTTTCCGAAAGCTGATACAAAAATCAAAATCTGGGTCTTCGAGATGACCTGAGCCTACCATGTATGTTGGCGTAGTGGGGAAGAACCCTGGCGTGTCCGGCCAAGAGCTCATGTCGACGACACGGAGGCGTGATACGCCTCGAACGCGGAAGCGGCCGTCTAAAACTGCTTCGTTGTCTACATTATGATGTTCAGAACTGTCAGTGGCATAAACTTGGAACGCACCGTCATCTGCTCCCATCTTATTCGTGCAGCATCCGTGATGCGCTACTTCAAATCAGTAAAAAGAACAATTTAAGCACAAGACTGACCAAATATGTGCTCAAATATATATTCATTGAGCTCCTCGTCGGTTTGAGCATCGGAACCAGGATTGACCTCCTGCAAAATATGTTCTGCGATATGAGGCAGTTGCACAACTTGCCTCGCGGTTCGAATTCCTCCCCTCAGCGCAGCTAGATCTTTCTGAATATCCGGGGAGTTGACGGGTTGGAAATGGAGTTTTTGGATCTCCAAGACATCTTGCGGATGAGATCCCGTCAAGCGAACATAGCCTCTTGACGATGCATGTCCTTTGAGAGTAATTGCGCTAAACCCATTTATAAAGAAACCAGGGTCTGAGTTAAATTCTGAGCGGATGTCGACGCCGAGAAAGGAAGATTACCTGAAACGTAGCCCATATCCCATGCCGGCACCCTAGGAAGACCGTCAATCATATTCTTCATACTTGGGATTTCGAACTTCTCACCAGTACTGAAGCACATCGGGGTCGTCGAGGTCATCGGCCGACTTCCAGAGCAAGGCAGTGTTCCCTCCGACTCCGGGTGTATATGGTGTCCCATCGTGCTTTGGAGCAGCAGCTTCCCATGCGGCCAGGCATGGATCTGTAGCAGGGTCAGTTCCGAACGTGCAATTGCTTGCGGGGGGGTTTTGTTTGAGGAGCCACGTTATGGGGATCTCGTCATTATCTACATGCTGATGAGCACGGAATTTGAAGATGGAAATCGATAAACCTCTCAAGTTCCGGCCTACACCAGGGAGATCAACAATCGTCTCGATCCCGAATGATTCGAGATCAGTTTTGTTTCCGATTCCGGAAAGCTTCAAAAACAATCAGGCTTCGTACGGGTTCAACGGACGGATGAGGTACCATCAGCTGCAGTCGAAGTCGACGTGAGTGGAATACGCCTGGGCAAGGAACAAGCATCGTACCAATTGAGGACTTTGGAAGAGCCCAGCACTGACAATCACTTCGTGTCGAGCGTAATACTCTGTAAACTGAAGTTCGACCTTCCCCGTGAAGTGATCCGAGACAGGCAGGGAGGCATTCGAAGCAACTTGGAGTCCATAAGCCCGTGGAGCCTGCGAGTGACCACGTGGTTGACAGAGCAGAACTTTTGTGGCGAGTGTGCCGAAAGCAAAAGTAAGTTTCCGAGGATGATCGCGCTGTACTTGATGGAGCCGTTCTTTAACCGAAGATCTTTCATTCGTTGCATTGACGGTATTACTCAAACTTGTCATGGTAAAGTTTGGGGGGCTAGCACGAGTATTGATATCAAGGACGTTCGGAGCGCTGTTAGCGAGACCGATGCTGATATCATTCAATTGTGGATCTATAATTAATAGATTAATCAGAACATCAAACCCGGGGATAAAGAACGTTTATAAGACGCATACCTGAGCTATTTGAAGGGGTAACAGGACCGCCGATAGTACCCAGCCAACCATGGAAGCCATGGTCAGGATTAGGCTCTGGTAAATAGAGGTTACGCTCTATGCGGACAAAGTACTCCCACATGTTGTCCAATTTCCAAGAGGAATCGTTGAATGTTGACTCAAGAAAATCGAAATTTGGTTTGAGACCGGCCACACAATTTACGAGCGCGTTATGAATCGCACATCCCCCAACAGCTTGGGCTCGGGGATACCTGTCAAAATAGGTTAGCGTCCGCCGTCAACTACTGGTCTGATGACGGGTGCATACGTACCAAGTATTGTTGTTTTGAAACTGGAAGTCAGGCGGATAATCGTGGATCGTGTAGTTTAGCGCCACCACTGGATCTGGAGACGCGGGTCAACCACGAGTCAATATCATGATGCACAGCAGCGGAAGAACGTACCAGACAACACGAAATTAAAGTACGCCGGAATAGTGACGTCCAAAGTTTCCACGTCCTGTCCCGCATCCACCACCAGAACTAAAGGGATGAGAAAATAAAGATGGCCAGACCGCTGTGGATATAGAAACCAACACACCTGAATAGCCTGATTCAGCCAATCGAGCAGCGAGTGGTCCTCCGCCCGGACCGGCGCCCACTACTATGAAGTCGAAAGCAGGCGGGGTGCCTGAGGCAACGTCTGTGCACAATGGAAGGCCATGGCCACCGACTGTATACTGAGCGATCAGATAGAACACAGAGAGCGCAGGAATGTCTCGGAAACGCCGCATTGCCAAGAGGTACGAGGAGGACTCGTAGGGGAGAGCCTACTTTCGTCACTATAGGTGCTATTCATATGGATTTAAGGCCGTTGGAGTCGGAACAAGTACACACGAAATCCGCGAGCATTAGAAGCCTTTCTTGATGGCCGAAAATAAAACAAAAAAAGCTAATCTATAAACTATCAAAAGCGCCACATAACCGAGGAACTACTGCTCACCTTTTCCGCACCCAACTGCTCGATTGCCGTTTATAAACTGCCCAAATGTTGAATGCCTAGGCCGGGGTTTCGTTGTAAGGTTTGGTATCTCCGCCGAAGAGATCCCACGGCATACACCGGGTTTACCATATCTGGGAACACAATTTGACGCTTGAAGAATCAAATGAGAGCATAAATCCAGGCGCAATGGGATTGAATTAGTTTCCGTTCACTGCGGTGAAGGGTTTACGGAAGGCAGACGACAGGACGGCGGCGCGCACGTCTCGCCCCTCGGACATTATTCGGTCGAACAGCGCGCCGTACGCGGCCCAGATTCTTCGTTCTTTCAGCTGCCTATTCCAATTTCTGGATGTTCGTTAAATGGAACAGTTCTAAAAGTTAATTTTTTTGTTAGGCGATATTGCAGTCAGATGTGAGCTGGGTATTAGGGCTAGACCTTCGAATTCCTTCAAGGCGAGTTCAATGTGGAGGGTGTGTAGGGAGGGCTCGGAGACTAGGAGCCATTTCGAAGATCCGCAGCGAGCGTCGAGGAGCGTGTGGATGGGTTGAGATGCTCGTCACTTGCTCGTCACCAACTCGTCACTGTCACTGTCAGGAACAAATGACCGCGCATCAATTTCGCCACGTGGACGGCAATGTAGAAGCCGGTCCGGTCCCGGAGCATTTGCATCTATTTGCATTCTCTTTTGCGGCCACAATACTTAGGCAACTGTCCCCTCGTATCTGCTGGACAAAAGGACCGTTTATATCCTGATTCGCCTTTCAGCTCGGCCCCAGGCTCAGCTAGACTCGTCACCAGTCTGCCATGGACGGCAGATCTTCGTGCAAGCACGTTGCCGTAGGCAGACTGGTAGTTCTCGGATGCTGTGCAAGGGCTGCGCGCGGAGTTTGAAACTTTCCTTCTCTGCTGTTCTGAGCTCAATTGCCGTTAGTTTTAAAAATTTTCAAAGGTACAGGTTGCGTTTATTCCACATATCTTGACATCTGCCTCCTCAGAATATCCAGAAAGTGTGCCAGAGTGCTCTGGGAAACAGACCAATTTTAGCAGGAGCTGCACAGCCCCCATGATGCCGACGATCGGCACCACTCAAAATTTGAAACTCTACGCGCACATCATTGACAGCTCCCGCCAAGGAGGTCCACTTCTGCGGTATTTCGAAATGGGGTCGCATTTGATGCAGTTTTACCCACTGACCATGAATATGGCGGTCCCGAAGCGCTGGGTGAAGTCGTCGTGGAGATTGAGGCCAAAAGATTATTCCCATATCAGGCCTGATAACAGCTGATATGATGGGACAGCCACTCCGAAACAGGGAATTTATCACGTGCCCCTGTTCGACGCGTGACATGCTCAATTTTTTCCTCCTTCCACATTGCACTTTTTCGGGATCTAAACGCCGGGATACGTGCTAGGTAGTGTTCTGAAGCCCCCCGCCTGGAAAAATCACTGAAATCGGTTAAAATGGCGTCTATATAAGGCAATTTCCCACGGACCCTCGGAAAAAAAAATTTGTAGGTGATATCTTTTTCTCTTATCTTTGGACCCCCTTGGCTCCCGCAGTCTGCCTACGGCAACGTGCTTGCACGAAGATCTGCCGTCCATGGCAGACTGGTGACGAGTCTACCTTCGCCGCAGACCAATGTCAAAACTTTTAGCCTTCTGTAACTCGCCAAGGATCCGAAGTTACAGGACACCTTGCGAGCCGAGATCCGCGCGCACATGCATTTCGAGGGGGCGCGGCGAAACTACGATAGGATGCCGCTCTTAAATGTGTTTATCAAGGTACAAGCTTTTCTTTTTTTCCCTCAGAGACATTATATCTATCGTGACGCTTGCTCGCTCATTTGTCAACCCCGTTTTCTTGTTGCAGGAGATCCTCAGGACGCCGTTATCCCGCTCGGTACGGATATCACAACCGTCACCGGGCGGTACGTTGCAAGCTACCGGTGCGCAAAGGCAAATCGTGACTGTGGGGATCGGCTTGTACCATCGGTGCGTCGCAGCTTTCCAAGAACTCACTTAGTGTTGATTGAGCGTTCATAAACCAAACATATTCAGATTGGAGTCCCGGTGTGGTGCGGACGCGCACGAGTTTAAGCAGGCGCGGGGGCTTGAGGGACGCTCGAAGGAGAAGTACTTGAGCCCTACGCGAATCTGTGCCTTACGGTTCGATACTTCCGGTTTGCTTCCGCCTTTGACCCGGTATAGGCTGGCCTTTTCGACAGGCGCGCACGCCTGTCTCGGGTACGCAACCCCCTTGCCAGTGGTTTGCCGTAACTGTTATGTTTTCGCGGTATACCTGACATCGCCTTGAACTCGCATCTAGGTGGTGTTTCGCGCGAGTGACCACTTATATACCTTCCGCGCTCTGACCCACCTGTTACGCGCCCTGCACATAGGATACTCGAGACCCAAATCGTGCTCTGCGAGTTGGTTGGCAAATTTGAGTTCTCCCGCCGCGAGGACTCGCCTGTTCGGGTCCGTTCTACGACCACGCGGTGTCCGACGGGAAGAAAGGCGCATCTTCTGCGTAACGCGTGCTGCCGAAGAGGTTTAATAGTTCAACCATACAACACCGGAACGCAGGGAGAGGTTTTATTATTTTGTTTTTGATACAGTTAGTTATTGTACACGAGAGCGACCATCAAATGAGAACTAAACTGTTTTCGCCAAATGTCAAAGGCGCCGAACCAAGCACATAGGAATGGAAAAGACAGTCGTTGTGTGTCTCTTCAGACAAGCAAATCGGACTGTTTCTTTGATGACTCAGTGGCTGTCATCTCGATTTCTGCCGGTGGGCCCTCCGCAGTATGGCTCATCGTAGACTGCATTGATATTTTTAGAGCTAGCAAAATGAAATGTGTGGGCGTCTTACGCTGCTCTTGAATGTCCCATTCAAATCGTGTCGGCTGGCAGTATGCAACTGGGAAGTACTAAGCTGAGTGCAAATGAGGTTGAACTGTAAGAATAGAACGCGACGTAATAGAATGCGGCGTACAATAGCGCCTCGGAGTTCTTTGCGCAAGGAGTCAGCGTCGGGAATAAAGCATTTCGAAGGGACAACTCACGAACGCCCCCGAGGCCGTCTGTTTTCGAGGTACCAGTACCGTGCGCAAAGGCTACGCTCGTCGGTGCCTGTGATGTGCCTTGGCTTCATCTTTCGTTGACCGAGACGCGGATGTTGAGGTTCAAGAGCTACCAGAGTAGGTAAATCATGCTGAGTCTAGACGAAATCAAAGGGACGAGCGAACCATGCTGAGAACGTAGATGCGGCCGAGACTGTACATGATGCCGACGGGAACTGCGGTGAAGATCGAAAAACTGTGTGAGACTGAGTTCAACTTGAACGGAGGAACGAACATACTGTTGGTTTCATCGTTTATCAAAGCATGAACGGGCCTACATGATTAAAGCTGCAACCGCAATCACTGCCGTCGCCGAACCCGTCTGAAGCGTGAGCACGACCAGGCGGTTGAGAGTATTCTGGATTCTATGGTGCACAACGAATGAGGGAGGTAAGGGTGCGTCAGATATGATAGGCTAGGCACGCACTGACGCCGGCTCTCCAAGAAATTCGATTTTGCCTTTTGGAACTCGTAGACGAGGGCCCCGGCGATGATCAAGTCTGCAGCGACTTGGGTGAATATCCAGACCGTTCGGTGGAATGAGTCTCGATGCTTATGCAACGCTAGACAATAAATGGGTAAACTCACTGTCTGGAGACCCTGACCTTCGTACGGTCCTTGAGGGCGGGGAACGGCCTGCGAAGGACAGTCAGAGAGATATAATAATCCTGCAAAGCGGCTGACCAATTCTGTTTGCTGAGGTACGCAAGGTCGCCGACTCGCCTGCAAGAGAATGGTTGACTATGCCTTACTTTGTTCGTCTCTAATAAAACATACCAGCGTGAGTTATGGTGTACTGTTCGAACTGTCAACTGGAGTTTCTCTGCAAGTTATGGGGATCAACTGCTCACAAGATATATACGGCAGCGTAGTCTCCCAGTGCAGAGACGGTGTTGATGACGAAGGCGACAGCTACAAACATCTTTCTCCAGGTTCAGACAAAGGAACGGGCCATGTTTAACTTTTAACTTCCAGTCATCTTTCTTGGAGTGGCGGAAATAGTACACGGCTTGCAGCATCTCGGCCGTGTACAGAAGCTGTCCCGTGTTTAGGCGCTGTTTAGGTTACGCAAATAAAGTTTGGCTCACCGAACTGGCCCAAGTACCGACAAGCGGCGCACTTGAAAACCTCAGTTCACTGAGAAACCACGAGAGTGAAGTACATACCCGGTGATGCTATCGAGCGGCAGGAGAGACGTCGACATCGCAAGTAAGTGAGTGGGACGAATGGCAGCTGCGAACTAACGATAGATCCATCTGGGGAGACTTAAATACCGAGCAGACAACAATCCGTCTGTCTGTCGTTACTCGAAGCGCAATACCCGTGGCCTATCAGATTCTGGAAAGATTTTCTGGCGCACCCGATCAGGCCCTCAGGGTAGTATAGAATACGGACAAATTGTAGTAAAAAGAGCACGGTAGGCATTACGAATATTACGACCTGCTTGAGCGGTAAGTTAAAGAATTGCGGGGGAAATCGAGAACATACCTACCATGCGACAACTATTGAGTTTCTGAATCGCCTCCACCAGCATCCGAGGCATCTTCTTCCGACTCTGATCCTGAATCCTCTTCATTAGAGTCATCGACGGGCTCGGTCGACGAACGGTGGAATGAGACCTCCGGGATAAATGGCAATGCTCGGCGATACTCGGCCCTGGTCGTCGTCCTTTTGCCCGTGATATACAGCCGTTGTAGCGCACATCTGGATTTTGAAATGAGTGATATGAGCGTGTCGATGAAGTCCGCTTTCAGGAATTCATCTGGGATTTGGAGGGTATGGAGGGTAGGAAGGATGAAGGTGGTCAGAAATTCGGGTTTCGAAGTGTAGCCATCTTCCTCTTCCGTGTCGTCGACCATCAAAAGGAACGATTGGAGGGATTGAATCTGAATATCGAGGCCAGGGCCATAATAAGGTCCGTCTCGGAAGAGAGTTAGCTCGCAATGCACGAGGTGCACAGTGTGCCGCAAAATCGGCGTGAATTCCCAGAAGTAACCACGAAGCTTCAAGGACGTCAATTGCGTCCAGGGTAGAATGATAGGGAACACGGTATAACATGTGACACTGGCGGAGCGTAACAAAGGCGCGTTGCCTAAGGTGACCAGGTCGCGATCAGCCGAAAATAACACTTCCAGCTGGCGAAGAAGTGGCATTGGGTCGCAAAGGAACAGGGGAGTGTCGCCTGAGATCCATTCCGCGTGAAGGTGTTCCCACCGGGCACGATGTAAAGTGAGGGTTTCCAGACATTGAGGAATGTCGGCAATGTTTGAGCTGATACGGATGGAGAGAGGATAGGAACCGGAACTGGCCATCCAGAGCCGCAGGAGGTTGTTCTTTCGTTCGTCACGATATGACTTGTCAGACTCGCTGTCTCGGATGTCTGCGTAGCCCCAGAATGAGGAATTTGTGAGGTGCAGGTATATTGCTCTCCAGAGCGCGGGATTGGCGAGGGCGATTCCCCTCCATTCGCTACATATGTGCGTCAGGAGAGTCGGAGAGCGGAGTCCCGTGGACGGCGGACACTGGGGATATAATGGAAGGAACTGGGTGAAAATCTTGGAGGTGATTTCGATGGGCAGGGTCAAAACGGGGTATGTGTAGGAATCCAGCCGTTCCTGCACAAGGGCTTTCTCGATTCGCAACACGAGGATGTAACGCTCGATTTCGAGTATCTGGGCATCTATGTCGGCAATGCGTGCGCGGTCTGCTGCCCGCCGAGTCATAGCAGCCTCAGTCTCGTTGGTGGCATCCGGAAAAGGCTGCAGGGCATATTGTGAGGCTGCCGTCCAGATATACGCTTATGAGGCCTCACCATCCAGTTTCAGGTGTTCTTGTTCAGCGGAGGGCGGGTGATAAGTCGACAAGGCGCAACGCAGAGAAATCCCCACGTCATGGGTGGACTATATAGTACGTCATGGTGTCATCACGGTGACGCCCACTTTTGCAAAAATTCAATCTGGCAACTTCCATTTGCGGTGTGATAATTTTTGGGGATGTAAATAGGATGCAAGCACCATGCCAGATACGTCCTGGAGGCTAAAAGGGACATTTGAGCCCAAAGGAAAATCAAACGTGGGATTTCGACAAATCTTGATGGCATTGATCGCCTGCCAAGATCTTTTTCCAAAGGTGGGCTGAAAGCAGGTATTTTGGGGAACCGCTTCCTCATTGGACTTACCAAGATGAAAAAGGAGTGAGAAATCGGAGAAAATGCGACGCATCAATTCAGGGCGTATTTGCATAGGTCTGGGGACGTTACCAATGGATCTGTAGGCCTTTAAAACGGTATGGAAGCTTTTGTAAAGGCCATGGACGCGTCATTGGACTTACCAGGAAGAAAAAGCAGTGAGAAGTCGGGGAAAATGCGTCTCATCAGATCAAGGAGTGCTTGTATCGGTCTGGGAATGTCGCTAATGGATTCGTACGCCCTTAAAACGACGGAGAACCTTTTTCTATGGCTAACCCTGGTACATCCTGAGCCGCAAAGAAAAAGATCCGTTAATTGCCTTTGAATTACCTCGGGGAAGGGTCCCAACGCACATCGGTGCGGGGTGCGCCCTTCCCAAACAACGTCCCCATCGCGTTCTAGCTATAGAAATTCGGTTAGGGAGATCCAGGGGAGCCGCGGCGCAACGTGCGCATGGCAGTTTTGGAGGTGTTCTTTACATGGGAAACGGTGGAATCATGAATATCTGCCCGGGGAGGCACAATTTCACTCTCAGTCCTCTCTTTCTGACCGCCGCGTTCACCTTCGCGCAGGTTTTGAAGCCCCCTACTAGCGTTTTCTGGGACTAGACACCTTGGTTTTATTCCTCCAAGGTGCGTTACATTTAGCTCAGTTTGAATTCGACTTGCTGTTTTATAGACTCCACTGAAGTCGACTACTGCGGCCATTATCATCGAACTAATAGATGCGTTTCGCAGACGCCATTGGAGCCATTTGATGGCTTTTGTGCCGTGCGCAACTGGATGGCTCCACAGCGAAAATATGACGTGGATGGCTCTGTGGAGCCAATCGCCTGCTATTTTTGCGCACGGTCCGAAAGCTATTGAATGGCTCCAATGGCTTTTTGCGCAACCGGGTTAATGGCTTTCACTCGTCCGTCTCAGTTTTTCTGATGGCTTTCTCTTCTCTCGCTGTACTGACTGACTTTTCATCGATCTGCTGAATCACTGTCCATGCGTGTCTTCAAGCTTCAATTGCCGTGATTATTTTGGAATGAGGTTCGTTTTGCCTCTTTGAATAGGTTTCTTACAATGCTGCTTAGGTATGGCATGCCACACGTTCGAGCTTCAAATATTGACTGCTGAGGCAATAGTACTGTGGACTGAGGTGCGTGCTTTATCCAATATCTAACATCTTGCAATATATTCATGACTGGTACCGGAATCGGACTCGGATACCCTGCGCCTCGAATGCCGGGACTATGCGGGTGCGTTTTAATTACTTTTGCTCTGATCAGATGCAAAGCTTCGATACTTTAGCTTTCCACCTCAGATAGCCTTTCAATTCAGGGCGAAACCATGCTGGTACATGACAAGATCCCTGCAGCGTGGCAAACATTTGCATTTATATTCCCCAAAGACTGTGTCCGTAATCCACGTTGAGTCAGTTTGCGACAGGGGGACTTGGGTTAAAGTCGCGGGCCGGGTGCTGCCAGATAATGGATAGGACTGTCGTGGAGTCAAACCCCGAACAGCGAGCTACATATGACAATACCCGAGCGGTTCGACGTGTCCTCGCGGTGTTCCATACACCACGTCCCATTAATGGTCTTCATCAATCCTCGCCGTGGTGCATAAGAACCAAAAGATATCAGGCAAATGAAGCGTTGGAAGGAGAGACTATGAGACGATCTATCACAAGTATGCAATCGAATTCTCTGAACTTCCATTTACTGGGAGACGCGGGTGAAAAACGATGAGTTTCAGCGTTGTCAGCGTACGGACCCAGCCCAACGTGAACGAAGCGGGCGCGAAGGCTAGACGAGATGCAGAGCTGCGCAATGGACTCAGACGCGTATGTATATCATCGCACGGGCGCGAGATCCTGTGTGACATGGCGCTCGTGGCAAACCACAGCCCTCGCCCCGGGTCCAGTATCTAACGCTCAAAAGGGATATTGGATACTCGTAGCCGCGGAGCGCGATACACGAGCCATCACAGAAGCGGCTGAAGGGCGAGGCAAATCCCCATGTCGCCAGCGTGCAAACCATCCACACATCGGACAGCGAGGTTCCACCAACGAGATCGCGGCGGGGCTCCTCCATCTCCTCCTACACCTGGATTTCATCGGCGAACAGCGAGGGCCGCTACACCGCTCGTGAAGCTGGATCTCCCATCTAGCACTGGTGAAGACTCGCCCCAGACTCCCACAAAGCGCTTGACTTCGTGCCGTCATCCTCCCGGACGAATGGAAGATCCATAGCTCTTTCCCAGCTGGCGACACCTCCCCACGCACTCCACGCTCACCCGCTGTCAACGCTAATGTACGTCGCTCCTGCTCCAGTCGCATGTAGCAGAAGCTCGTACCATGGCACATCCTTCACCGCCGTATCCAGACTCGAGGCGCTATCCCCGCGCGAGGGCGTGCACCAACCACTAGATCAGCTCCATACACAGAAGTCGCCGCAAGGCAGCGCAAGCCTCCCACTTCGACTTCGACGGCGACGGCGATGCCTCCACAGGTCCGCTGCGCGCACCGTCCATCACGCCCGCCTCGCGAGCGCTCCACCTCGAGCATCCAAGTCGCTCACGGGCGCAATATCGACGCACGCGGCCCCTCCTCGCAACAGCCCTTCTCGCAACGGCCCAGCATGCCCCACATACGGGCACTTAGGACACCCGCCCGCGCTCGTGCTCACTCCGCCGCGGGCAGCCGCGCCTCCACCGCCCGGCGGTCCCCGCTCGTGCGTGTCCCCGCACACCGCGAGCGACGCGGGGCAGCACTGTCAGCCTGCACCCACTCCCCGAGTCTCCACATTTCATGCATTCCCAGTATGCGCCCTCGTCCATCCAGCAACCCGGTCTCCAACTCCGCCTCCGCCTCCGCCTCCGCCTCCGCCTCCGTACGCGCTCGCGCCTACGTTGTCTCCACCGCGACCAGCGAGAAAGTAGCGAGGAGCGGGCTCCCCGGCCAGCGCGGAATGGAGGGATTCATGGAAGAAGATAAAAGGAAGCGGGACGAGACCAAAGGAAGAGGAAGCACGTACATGCACTCCGAAATTCCCCATCTCCACAAAGTCTTCATCTGCACATCGTCGGGCGCAGTGTGTGCGGGTCGTCGTCGTCATCGAAATACGAGCCATGATGGGACCTGCGTAAGATGTCAGCGGCTGCGAACAACAAGGGGAACGACGCGGGGAGAGAGAAGGGTGGAACGGGAGGGAGGGAAGACAAGTCGAAGACCCGATAAATGAAGACGAGTGGCATGAACACAAGGAAACCGGAGGAAGGAGAAGCACAATGGACGGGGATGGGAGGGGGGTGAGGCAGGACGAGCGACGCACGTACCTCAGACATGCAGCATCCGCAGCATCGGGACGATAACGGGGTGGAGTTTCGGCAGAGCGGGTGCGCAGGTCTCCGGGAGACGCAGGTGGATCTGCGCGAGAAGCAAGTCAGCCACGGGCAGAACGCAGCATGTAGAGAAGGTGGCGAGAGCACTGAGTAGCGAACGTACATACCTCCTGCGTGCATACTCTCTCCCCATCTCCACAAAAACGATAGTCGCGCAGAGGGAGGATGGGAGGACAGAAGGAAGAGAACGGGTCTGGCGCCGCGGGACGGGAGGAGGAAGCGAGAAGGCGGAGAGCGCGCTTTACACGAGGGATTACATGCATCGATTACACGCTGTCGAGTGTGGGTGGCGCAGCGGAGGACGAAGACGACGGAGACTTCTCGACGCTGCAGACCTCAGATCTCAGAGCCAACCGGGCGAGGGTGACCGAGGGGGAGTGCACGGGCAATTGACGACGGGCCAACGACGGGCAAGGGATTGCGGATCGCACGGGCCGAATGCTTGCTGATGCGTGGCTGCATCGCCACACGCCTCTCAATCCACTCTTTCCTTCGACCGCCGAACTGGACTCCGTTGCTTTAACTTCGCTTTCTGGTCTCGATTTTACTAGGCAAGCAGGAACAACCACTTTAAATCGCTTCGGCTCCACATCAACACGCCGCCCTGAAAGTTGCTTTGATTTTGGTATCGATTTCGCCGCAGACGCATTTGGGATTTCTGTTATCTGTGTGGCCGTTCGAATATGAAACAACGGATTCCGGAAGGTTAGCTCTGCCGACTAGCTTCAGCTTACCCAATCTCCCAAAGCGCAACTGGTGTCCCATGTCTTCGAGGAACGAGTGCGAGGATGAGCGGTGGGAAGGAAGCAGGCATTGGGTGTCAATACGCGTTGAGGCGGTGGAGCGGATGGTCGTGGTCGTGGTGAGTCCGCTGCACCCCCTTCTTCTCCCTCACTAGTATACCAACCTCTCAGGACACTGTCTTCTCGCCGCACAGCACGTCCATTCCTCCTCTGATCTTGCTTGTGGGATGCCTGCGGTCACACTCATCTGCCCGGGCCGCACGCGCCCGCGTCGTCAAACCTCATTCCCGGGTACCGTTGAAGCATGCGCTCAGCCCTACCCTCGCCTCAGCGCGCGGCACGAGGAAGGACGAGAAGCGTCTTCTCCTTGCGTATTTTCCTTTTTTTTTTTTTTGGCATTTGGCGTTCGGGTATGATAGGAAGCGGCTTGGGCCGGTGTGTAATGCCCTTCACCGTACTTAGTGACTCTGGCTGGCTATGCCGTCCCACAGAGCTCTCTTCCAGCCGTGAGGGGAAGCCGCTGTTCTCCCTCGTCCGCATCCTGCGATGTACTGGATCTTGTCACTCGGGTTCTCGAGCACAACGGCCTTCTACGCCCATGGCTTGCATCTCCAGACTGTGCGCGAGCCGTTTTTTTGGAACGCCATCTTTTCTTCCTTTGTTTTTCTTCTTCGTTTGCTGGAGCTTTTCCTTGCATCAATAACGCTCAACGGCGTTTGCTAAAAATCACGCAGACGTTGTTTGCTTTTGCGATCTCGCCTCTCCTTGGCTGCAGCGCTTGTTCGTATAAATTGGGTGCTTTGTCTTTCGGGCGACGGCCTTTTTTTGGCGCCGTACACCTCGTCCCTTTGCTTGCATCGATGATGGATGTTCCCCTTCTTCAGGCATTCCAAGTCGCCCACGTCTGTAGTTTAGTTTCCCTCTTTTTTTTTGTCCAATAACGCAGGTTTCGTGGACCTGACGCTGCGCGTCATCATGGATGTCTTCTAATCTCCATTGCACGCGCTCTTCCGCTCTGTGGACTACGCCATGGCGTGCAGATGTGTACTGTGTTAACTGGGACGACCCTCTACATATCTTTCCGTCTTATCAGTTCCATTGACGACTCGCGGGTATAAGTAAATAATATTTCACCTCCCCATGATTTGTAACGACCTCAAAATAATTCGTGCTCTGCGACTACGTTTCTGCCCAGCATGGATCCAATCGACAGTTTGCAATGCTTTGCATTTCCTATACAACGTGGCTCGTGCATAGGTGGCTCTGCCGACGTGTTGTTTTGCTCTGGGCAATATATCTTTTCGCCCTCGTTCCAGGCACGATACCTTCCCACTTTCCTTCTCTCCTGTCCTGCGCCTTTTTCCTACCTGATGCGGGGCCCATCGAACGACGGTGATCTCGCTTCTATGCGTTATTTTTTGTGATTGCAGGGTTTTTCTTCTTGGTCCACAATTACCCTCTTCATCTTCGTCTCTTCGGCCGGCGTCTGTCTTTGGCGCCGCGCACACAGCTTCTTCCGAGAACAATCAGATGTTGGGCAACAGCATGGGTGCTGAGCAACGTGCTGCGAACAAGCTGTGTCTGTCAGTTGTGTTCAGACACCGCACAAGGAGCTCCCCAGCTTCCACCCTTCCACCCTCACTCCCCCATCCATCCACCCAATCCACGTGAAATGGCCTCAAGTCTCGCAATTATTCCCTACAATCCCGACGCGAACAAGGCAGTTGCGAGGATAGACGAGGATTCGCCCCCAGAGGGAGGAATATGGGCGCTTATCCTTAACGTGATATTGTCTCCGTCGCCGGGGCGGACCCTGGACCAGTTTTATAGTTCTCTGGACAAGGCTCCAGAGAAACAGGACACCCGCGCTGCGTACACTCTTGGCCTTGGACCGCACGTTCTGGTGCAGAAGATTACAGCTTACTTTGGCGACGGTGATGACAGGATTCAGCGATTGGAGCTACTCAGGATTTCGGTCCCACGCAAACTGGAGAAGAGGTGCTTGAAGGTCATGAAGTATACCCAGCCGTACGTAATATCCGTGATGTCGAAGGAGAAGCTAAGCGGTAGTTTTCAGCATTGAATCTGCTGATACACAATGCCAGGCGTTCAAGGATGTTGTCCATCTTGTCACTCTCTTTCCAGGTCTGCGGGTGATCCTTCTTCGTGCCCAATCACTGCGTTCAGAGGGCCTGTAGGCAGAGCCTCTGCCTACCCTCGGAGGCAGACCTGGGGGTAGGCAGACTATGCCTGCCTCTGCCAATTTCTGGGTAGGTCAGTTCTTCGTCTCTGGTGGTCGCATGCTGCTCAGGAAACTCACAAAAGCGTGTACATAAGTTGTGCACAAGTGGTGAGAGTTTCTTCCGGCAATTTGACGACATGCCGTCATAATGCCGTCAGCCCAACGAGAGCCGAACACCCTGGGCCAAACATCGCTTTCAATTTTTGACTCTACCTTCTGAAAATGCGGCCCATAACTGTACTGTGCAATATGAACGAAAGTAATTTCACCACACCCACCAACGTTGTGAATCCGCTTAGTGCAGGGTCGCCGTGAAGCTTCGGTGATCAAGAATCTTGATGTGCTGTGTGCCTAAAATAATGGAGTGCGCATACAAGCAGACTCCCAAATGTAGAAGAGTTGGCAGTGGCGGGAGCTGGCCATGTCTGTCATTTTTTGTCATGGTAGGTAGGCACAGGGAGGAAGGGTCTGCCTACGCAACGGAGGACCAGGTCGGCTAAGGGAGGCAGACCTGTGCCGATGTGATGGCGGCAGGTCGGTCTCGGCACGTAGGCACAGGGCCACCCAGGAAGACAGGCTCGGTCTACGGGCCGCCTGAACGCAGTGAATTCTTGAAGGGACAAACGTCGGTGGACGCAATTTCAGCGCTCTACAGCCGTGATTTTGTGCCCGTCAATGCAGAATGGGAATTTTAGCGAACTTTTGCAGCAAGTTATTGTTCCATTCCGATATTGCGGCTATGCTGGAGGAGCGCGGTATCCGCGATCTCACAACTCGTGGCGAGGGCCTCAGCCTGGTTGAACGGCTATTAATCCAACATGATTCCTCGTGGGTAGTCCTTCCTCACGCCAGTGAATTCTGATTAGAATCCAGTGAACCTTCACCATATTCGCTGGCGCTCTGCGTCCGATATCTGGGCGGCATTCTTGACTTGCCTGGATTTAGGTCTCAGATGAGCAATGTTCACGCTTGTGATGCCAGTGTGCTCAGCGATGGCTCGAGTTCTCAAGGATATCGGCGTTGATATCCTCACATTCGGACCCTTGGGTGACGCAGAATTGTCGTTCGATTATGAAGGCGTGGATCTTCTCGCCCTCCGAATTCGTACCGGTATTTCAAACTGGTTCAGCAGATTTGATCAAGAGCATTGGACTCTAATCTTGGCATGAAAATTCCCGCCAATTTGTACAACTGTCACGAATGTAAGCCAAAAAAACTATTGACTCGAGTGTTAAAACTGAATGTTTTTAGGCCGCGGGCTGCCGAAGTTCTCCCTGAGTCCTCGGCGTGTGCAACTACCACCTTGAACGCCATCCTACCAAATACTTATCACGATGCAAAGTTGGACATCATCGTCGAGATAGGTAAAGCCTTTGAAAAATCTGAGGCCAATCTCGCGGATTTGCACTGCAACAACGATTCGACAAGGCCAAGATGACCCTCAAGGCCCAGATTCCGATTTTGAGAATCGTGCTGATGCACAGGGTGTGGAGACCTGTCGGAAGGATCAAGCGAAAACAGAACAGATATTTTATCTGCTTTAGAGGAGGGTTATGACTCTGACACAATCGGTGAGGAATTTTCACGGAATTATTACCTTACCCTCTTTATAAAATTACGCCTGTCTGTCCGTCCGAAACCTTTTTAACCTCCGCTTCAAACTTTCATCTGCGCAGGTATTCCGAGATGATCCGGCCCCTCAAGACATTTCGACTCCGCGCGGCCGGTCAATGCCCCGTGCCGGCCGACCGTCAAATAAGCTTGGACATGTGAATGGGCTAGGAAACGGGGTACTGTGATGGATATTGGCACTTTATGGTTTGTAGGGAATTATTTATGCTATTTTCTAGCCTACATGCCTCGTATTTAGTATTTACATCTCACGGTTGAACACTGCCTTGTGACTCAGCCGAACCAGTGCAGCCTCGGGCACAGTTCGGGCATGGTTCGGGCATGGTTTGGGCTTGGAGTCATTACTCTCTGACTCCATTGGAGTCATGGATATATTTAGAATAGTCCTAGGTATATAAGAGGGTCATCCTCCTCCTGTAACTGAATCATCATCTACTACTGCAATCTACTACCGTGAACATTCACACTTCCGCTACTTGCGTGATACTTAAGCTGGGCCACCAGCGCTCATCCTTCTATAAGCTTTGACAGCAGCCTTACATATTTGAACTACGACGCTAGCTCTAGTTCCAATCTAAGACTTCATTGGTGAAAGCTCTGTTTGACTGATTATATAAAGGCTCCAGTATTTGAACCCGAATATATGTCATATTCCCTCGGAGAGGTATTACATTCAGTAACACCAATCCGCTCAAGGTTATCGCATAGCCCGCAATACCCGTTTCTCTTACAGGTACCTTCTATTTCCGCTTTTCATCCAACGGTAACGTGCTCAACGCGACACCTTGCTGCAACTTATTAAGTAGACGGTTTCCGGCGGGCTTTGGGCTGACTCAAAAAATGAATTTAGCCTGCACTTCAACATAGGGGAGGTCCAACTGCGTTCGGATTTGCATTCGCGGAAAGAGGAGGACGGACCGCGACGTTCTTCATCCTTCGTTCTTCATCCATCTTCTCTCCATACCACCGTCCGCTTACTCTTTCATATGACACGGCCTATTCCTTCGCTGCGCGTTGCCTACCATCGCGATCGCTCTTGAGCGCTAGCTTTAGCCCCGATGCCGTCATGAGCCCAAGGTGCGTCCTTCTTTCCTTTCTTCACTTCCGACGCTTACGCTTTTTACTGGTGCCGCGTAAATATTTTGTCCGCTCCTCCCCGCTTCCCCGTCCGCCGCGCCGCGCGCACCCTCCCCACGCCGACTCGCGCCGCCCGCTTCCCCTCTCCGCCGCAACCCTTACTACGTCGCCTCGCTTTCGCCGCGGCGCCGCCGTCCAACCCCCGCCGCCGACGAACGCCTCCTCGGTCTTGAAGATATCTTTTTTTGGGTCCAGCAAGCGCGCGCCGCGGACTGAGACCGCAGCTTTCGTCGCCCGGGACGACCAGTGCTAGCTAGTGTTTTCCCCCGTGCGTCTCACTTACTGCAGAGTCCGACCTTTTGAGCCGATTCTGTTGCGCATCGAGCGTCGCCCAACGCCACGCATGCCCCGCCTACCAAGCCGCACATGTTCCGCAGTCGCGATTTCGCGGCGTGGCGATAACTTGGTCATCTTGTAAATCCGAATCGTAAGCGGACCGAGCTATATCCACGGCACACCACCTCTGAAGAAGATCCGAAGCTAAGGTTGCGGACCTGCCTGAAACCGCTCGTAGCTATTCACGGAGCGTACCCTACCACTTGGCACATTAATCAGTCCAATCGTCGGTCACATCTTTCAACGACTCCAAGTACCCCGCCCGCATAATTTTGCTTGTCTATACCTCTGCTCTAGACGACCTATTCGACCTGCTCTTTCCCTTCGAATAACAGCCGCATGCGGATGACACTGGTCCTCATTCTGTGCGATAAGTAGGTTATCAGTTTGCGTCCTCACACTAACGAGAGGGGACTCATGATGAGATGATTCGGAAACGTCGAGCCCAACTCATGGTACGCCTCACTTTCTTTCCCTCGTTGTAGGAGACCGACAGTTCTACAGGGTGATGGACAGCGAGTGGGAGCTCGAGTCACTCCTGTCCCGGTACCGCGTCTGCGGGCATACACCACACTGTTCATCGTGAGCGGGCGTGTATTACTGGGAGAGGTGAGTTTACATCAACACCTATTCATACATAGACGACTTGATTGACGCCGGCGCGCGTCCAGCGGTGCTCGGGATCCGCAGCGCTTCTTGCCGACAACGCTCGAACGACCCACGCAAGCCTATGATGCGTCCGTCTCCTTTCTGGTTTCTATTTCGATTTCGAGTCTGTCCCCTGATCGCGATCCACCCATTGCATTAGAATTTCGGTTGAGATATTGTGACTAACTTTGGCCAAACACCGACTTTTACAGGTCAATTCCCTTCTTACCTCAAGTCAAGCGCTGCTCGTACTAAGTATACCGCAGCCCGTCCCGCTTCTCTAGAGTTTGCCATACACATTGCAATCCATCAAGCAGCGACGAGCTGACTTGAGTCTCGCTTCTCTCTCATAATTCTCCAGCACCCGACTTATTTCCAGGGTGAAATTTCTCGTGCTAGGCTTTGATTTGGACTCGGATGTGCTGTTTGGGCGGCCATAATAAGTTAATTCAGAGGTAATTTACCGCTGTACCGTAGTGTAGTAGGTCAATATAACCGATTTGAATCCAAAATTGAACCGGTGCCCAAAATAAGTACCCAGAAGCGCTGGAAAATAGTCTGCTGAAGCCCTACCAATTATTACCTTGAGGTACTACAAAATCTTGGCGTTCCCAATAATGAAATTGCACAATCGGGATGCCGTCCGTGAACTGGTGCTGGAAAGTCGTGTGAGTCGCTGGATCCAGAAACGAATGCGACAGAACACTTTTTCCCCTAGGCAACGAGGTACCGTCGTTCAAAAGAACTGCTACCGACCTCTGATAAACTCCCGGCAGTTCAGTCAGGAAAGCGGTGGGGACAAACATAATTTGTAAACCGTGGAAAATACGATCACACTGTGCACCGCATTGACTACACCGCCGTTTGGTCGGAACGTTGTGAGAATTTTTGGGCGGACGATGCTCACCAAATGTTGTCACAAACACTGCCGAAAGAAAAAGATGTCAATACCTCAAGCCTCCCACAATATGATATGGGCGAAATACTGTATAAAAATTACCTCGTGTTTTTGAAGACAGCTTACAACTATTGTCCTCAGCCTGGATGACAACTTTCAAGAGCAGTTGATATCTTGGGATCTGGATTACATTTGTGGCCTGCTCACAACTGGTGAACATTGTACATATTTGATGATTATTACTCGTATCTTGAGCAGATGCCCTGATTTCGTATGCACCTGTTTACAATCACCTCAATTTGACTGTTTTTTCTCAACCACGTTCCCTGCTCCAGAACTCTGGCTCAGACTTACTATATTTATTCTCCATTTTCTACGCCGATCACGATTTAACTTTCAGAACTCCGGAATAATCCGACGCCGCTCCATCTCCATCAATCAGACGACCACGGTCGAGCGCTCAAGACCCGTTCAAAAGTAGGGCCTTTCTGATCTTCCTCTGTTCTTTCCCCTCACCATCATCCTACCTGCATCCCGCTCAGTACCGCGCTTCCTGAGGGTCAATATATCAACTGAAACCACAAGAGGATCCTGCAAGCATGGTTCAACACTTATCTGTATGCGCAAGAGTTCTCCGGCTTCAGTGCTCTCAGCAACGGCAAGATCACAAGATCGTTCAAGTCTCAAGACGTATGCCAAGCCCCTGTCCTTCTGGTAGCTGTAGTCTCATCGCTCCTGCCTTTCGGACGTGCAAACAACTTCAAGTTCATCAACCCTTTCCAAGTTTTCCTTTCGTGCTGCCGGAGCTGGAGATCGCCGCCTCACCGACTGAGCGAAACACCGGTATTTGCTCACCGATATCAGTCGGATATCACTGACATCAAACGTTCCACAACAGTTTTATTGTAATCTTCAAGGTAAAGGTGCGTGTACATAGACGCTATCAAAGTGTTTTCGCATGCAGACTGACTCGCATCCGGATCTCTTCCCACGGACGACGTACGCCTGGTCATAAACCCAGGGGAGGTATTAACCCAATCAGATCTGTTCCAAAGGCCCCATCGTTTGACATCGACATCCTATTACGGAACCACTGCAATAGGTCGCAATTGTGCCATAGGGCATCTCGAGACACTACAAACCGTGCACGGATGCATGCATGGTGTGCCCGAGCCCCCTACCAGATTGCGCCACTGACCCTAGGACTGTGAGACAAAGAGATTAAATTGGCAGATTAATCTATTGTATGTTGCTTTTGCCCATCGCTTACCCAGTGCCGCCTCTGATTCAACCACAGACAGGACCGCCATTGAAATCGTCACGCAGTCTCCCCGCACTATAAGCGGTACGTACTCGGTCCTGTTTAATAATCCCGTGAAACTCACGCTGCCGCCTGAATGCAAGTTGACCTAGATAATGCCTCAATGCTCTTCCAACGAGCAGGGGTGGCAGTATGTGTCTCTTTTCATAACGCACAGCCAACATCCATTTACACAATTATCTGCAGACGAGCCGGCGATTCATGGGGATAATACGTTTTTCGGATTTGTATTTTATATTTCGGAGTTGTATTTTATAATTGAGTTGGAACCTGTTTTCAGTTGGCGGTTGTAGTATGCAGATGTCATGAATGAAATTCACAAGCCGGAGCGAAGCGACGGCATGTCTTGTGATGTACCATCAGTTTGGCTGTCGGCAATAACCAGTGGGATGAATATTTCGTGCAAATTGGATTCCTACAACTGTGAAACGGCTTCGGATAATATATTTGTAACTTAGATTGGATATACCCACCTTCTAGGCCTGACTCTGCCACTCTTTAATTCAGCGTGATGAAAAGGCACTTATTGACTTCATTGTCGTTTCCGTTCTCCTTTGCTGTCGAGGAGTTCGTTATTGGCTCTTGATATAGAGCCCAGACATTCATCATATTAACACACATCTTCTGGTCCATTATTTGGTAGGTTTTACTCCTGGAATTGTCCAGAACCAACCGATTTCCGTTTCTGGATTTCGGCAGAGTTAGCCCATCAATGTTCTGATCAATCACATCAGAATCTCACCAG
The DNA here is from genome assembly GCA_029378395.1 of Mycena leptocephala. Taxonomy (NCBI): domain Eukaryota; kingdom Fungi; phylum Basidiomycota; class Agaricomycetes; order Agaricales; family Mycenaceae; genus Mycena; species Mycena leptocephala. The sequence continues at coordinate 266,174 of JARJLF010000076.1, read as the reverse complement.
TTTATCTCGGTGAAGTCCCTCAGAGGTAAGCTGCTATGCAGTAATATATTGCAAGCTGAGTTCAAGGTAGGACATGCAACCCAGATTATAAGATGTTTTCACTGGGTCAGATGTCAGCATTTTTATGTTCCAATCGCAAGTTGTATTCAAAAACCCTGTGTGCTGCCCACAGTTGTCAGCAAATAATTTTTATACAGTATATGTGCCATAATATGACATTTGACCAACGTTGTCGACAATGCTTTTCCGATGTTTTGGAAGCATTTCATGAAGGATGAAAGATGCAAAATGCCATGCATTCCGCATTAAGTATGTAATACATGTACATGAAAAACCGCAGCCGCAGGCGACGGCGAGCTGGCAAACAGAGGATGCACGGAAGGTACCGAAAGTCGTGGTACGCGAACGCGAAGAGTGCAAGGTAGGCACGGAGGTTATACTGCAGAAATGTTGACGAGGGATTCTCAGATATCAGAGATAGGCCAGACATGGTCAATTGCAGGTGAGAAGGATAGTCAATGTTGAAGCGGACAAGGATTGCGGCTCCGTCGACTGCTGGAATCAAACTGGTGTTCTTGTGCGCCAGCCACTCGGGGTTATTGAAGCACACCAGAATTCGGTCGGAAGTAGGGAGGACAAATTGAGTTCGCGAGCGAGAACCAGAAATGGAGGGTGACGATTAACGAAGTAAAAGAATGGTCAACGATCGTACGCCGCGGTTGGGAGTTGAACTCCTCTGCGCAGAGGAAGTGTATGTGATGAAGTTATGGCGTTCACCACGGCCGAGCTACCAATAATCCTTGGCAGTGAATTAAGCCAACCACGAATCTAAAGCGGAAGTCAGTGAGCTTGATTGGAGCAAAGTTGAATGAACCGCCGGGTAAGTCATTGGGGCGGCGTTGGAGTACCGGTCTGGTCTTCATATAAGGAGCGTGTACAGTGACAGAGAAGGAACAGTGAACAGGATAAATAGTTGATTGGATTGAAAGGCAGGATGTTCCACGGTATGAACAGGATTTGGTGAAATACGTATGTATCAGTTCCTTGAGCCGGCGCATGCATGGCAATGCTGAGTCGAAGAATGAATGAATTTCTTCGATGACGTGGAGCAAGGGAATGGACATGCGGTCGAGATATTTTTGAGTGGCGTGAATTGTCGACGAGAGTCCGTTAAAGAGATGGATGCGGAAGTGTATCAACCATGGGAGTGACTCCTCTCTGCCGTGCCGCATCTGAACACGTGAATTGGGAGATTCACCGAGGTTTGGAATCTGGAATCGCACCAGGACAGGTAGCTGGCCAGAGAAGACAATTTGCGATCTAGATGTGACACTGACGGGAGAGTGCGATGCCTGATTCCAAAAAAAACAAGGATTGGAATGAAAGATATGCGGAAGATGCAGGATCCAACCGCGAAGTCCACCAGAGGCGCGATAAATTCGCGGTGAGTTGTTAATCTGACCAACCATAATACTGGTCGTGCAATAGAGCGTCAGTCGGTGTCGGTAGAGGCGGGGTGTCGGGAAGACCCGGTGAATAATATTTACGCTCACAAGTACACGTAGACGTCCAGTGTCGCACCCACGAAGAAAGGTACGCCGAGGAGAAATGGCCACACGACGCGCCCGTCAGTTTCAATGAATCTAAGCGTAGGGCACACGGATTGAGCCGCGGGTGCGCAGAAATATCCTGGGGATTCCCTCAAGCTATTTATGAGATAGCGCATGAGATAGCGTTGTGCGATGGCGACGTTACACAACGTACCTGATCGGCAGATATGTGTCGATGAAGCGATGAATATATGATGACGCGCAAAGATGTGTCCGAGCGGTGATTTGATCGGCACTGCCACTTGCCACTTGCCTCCGACCACCGCGCCGCCAGGCTCGCCTGAGGTTTGCGTATATGCCCCTAGCTACGGTACCCTCGGGGGTTGCGTCTTCGTTGCGCTCTCGTGGTCGTCGGATTCTCGCTCGCGCTCGGATCCTCCGCCTCCTCAGGATCCACCGTTACCTCCATACACCAGTCCCTTCGAATCCCGCCATGCAGCGCCGCTACATCGCTCCTCTGCTTTCCTCTGTGATACGCGCTCTTCCCCATTGCTGTTATCTCCAGCTTGCTGCGTGCACGATGACGTCGCGCTGGATCGTAGCCGCGGCGGTCTTGGTTGGTGCCGCATTGGCTGTGATCCTCCGTAGTCACTATCTCTCTCTCCATCCCGCTCACTCTTCCACACACGCCATCTTCATTCCTCTTCATATCATCTCGTCCCGTTTCCGCTCCGACGCTGACCATACTTTGTCTTTCCCCACCAAATGGATACATTTCCGGATTCCGTTAGTGTCGCTGCTGGTGCAGAAGAGTGGTGCTACTGGTGTCCTGTGAGTCTCTACTACCCATTCGATTGCCTTTATTCGCTCCTCCCGCCTCCTGTCCCTCCGTTCCCCAAGACTCTCATCTCCCTCTCACTCCATCCCACGAGCGGTGCAATCCCGCTCTTCTCGACGCTGCAACCATCTTTCGCCCCTTCCAAACTCGTTCTTGTCCACCCTCCTCTCCCGTGACACCGCTCCGCTGCTCCTCCCCGCGTCCTTGCCCTCGTACTGGTTCGCTTCTCCACTTTAGGCATTCACGCTCGTTACCTCTTGCTTGGTACTGCTCAACGGTTCCGCCGGGTCCCTGCGTCAGGGCGTAGGATTGTCGAGGGAATACAGAACCAACCCCGGGGCAAAGTTTCATGTGTGTGTTTCAATTATTATTTCCCCTACCTCCGCTGCGTCTTTCTTTCTCTATCCATATGTGCGCCTCCTCCCCACGCACCCCTGAGTCGAATGCGGCCGGTGGCGGAGAAATTGTATGCGATCTGCATCGTGCGTTTCCACCCTGCGTGTCGATGCCGGTACGTCCTTCCGTTCGCGCACCCCGTCCTGTACCGATAGAACCGTGCCGCTCGTATCTCCATGAGCTCTCAAAGCAGTAAATCCACCGCGTCGAACTTTCGCGATACATTTGTCCCGCATCCACATTGTTACGATTTCGTCTCTCATTTTATCCTATTTCTTTTCGCTTGCTCCCCCGAACTAATTATTGAACAAGTGGGATCGTTAAAAGGTGCGCGGGACTCGACGGAAATACTGTATATCTTGGGGTGTACGTGTTGAATCCGTGCGTATTTATCCTCATCCCTCTGCGTTCCGTCCTCGTTCCCTCGATTGCTCTTACTCAATCGAGCGCATCGATCCCGATGCTTCGCGTCCCTCTCCTCGCGCTGCATCCGATGGGGGATCGGAGCCATTCATTGCCAACGGTGCCCACTGCTTCGCGGCTTGCATCCTGGGTTCACCACTTTGCGAAGCTGTCTTAATTTGATGCGGAAGACTCCTTAGTGTCACAGCGTACACCCTCCCTGTTCTGCCCGGCATCCCATCCCAGGCTTCCCATTTTCACTTCATTCATATACTTCACATTTTCGCCTCCCCGCCTTACCCTTTTGACTCGTCAATTGGCCATCTCCGCACATCGTCATTCATTAATACTCCTAATTCCTACTTCCATCGCCTCCATATATTCACTTTTCGCTGCGGGCTGTGAGCCGATCCTCCCCCTGTCCACGATACTGCTGACTTTATCGGGGTGTATGACCCTAGCTCAGGCGTGGAACCGACACTGCGCGCACGAAACGCGTTCCCGCCATCGATTCGACCAAACGCCGTATTCACCGCTTCCGCGCACGTAGCATCTCTTTTGCAGGACGAGGAGCGGCGCCGTTCACATTGTACCCATCCAGTTCGGCGTTGTTCCTTGGAACCTATACTCGCTCTCTGTCGGGTGTAATTTATCCCCCCCCCCATTCCTCCATCCTCGTTTTCTTCGGGAATCTATCTTACACCCGCGATCTTTGCTCTGTGTCTTTTTCTTTCACGCCGTGTCGAACGCTTACCCACCACCCCGGTCCCGGATCGCTGGCGCCAACACCATTTCCTGGCTGGCTACGGTGAGCTTACTGGGATCGAGCTTGGGCGTGTACACGCGAGACTTCTTACTCACGCGGCTGCCTCAGGCTTATTTTTCAACACGTGGCCCGCTCCCTGTTCCTCGGACTCGCCGTATATATATTTATGTCCACAGAAGATCACGGTGGGGTGACAGGCGCTGGAAAACGGTGTTTTCAACCCCCCAGTGAATTTCACCCTGTATCTCGGCCAATAATGTGGTGCTTGACCTAGAAACTTGGGAGGAGTTCGTTCTGGATCATATCTATCATATGAGTCTATATGCACCAAGTAGTAGGACCGACGGGCAGACAGTTCTTTTCACAGGATGATCCAGAAATCCCTGGTTGGTTTCAGCCCGCCTTGAAAAAAACCACCCCCCAGGGTGGGACTTTGCGCGATGGGAGGCAAAAGTAAAAGTGCTCAGGGCGTCCAATAGAAGTTGGGAGGGGGATCATTACCTATGATTTGAGGTCAAAACCATATTTTTACACCATGTATTGATTCAGAAACCAATTTTTGCAATGAGCTCGCACGAAAGCGGGCTGAACTTAGGCGTTGGCAGCCATTGGGTTCTACGTCCAGATGTTTTTCTGCTATCGTCATTGGGCGAGTGTTTCCTTGTGGTTACAGATTACACCTTCGGCTCATTCGGCTGGCAGGCAATATCGCGGAACGTTTATCTCGTGGTTCTCACTGCTGCTGTGTTCATTCTCGCTCTTGCTTCGGCAGCTGTGGCGGTATGTCCCATGCGCTTGATGTATTGATCAATACTGAATACGGCATACATGAGCAGCCTTTTCTCTAGGTTCGGATCAAGCCGCCTTCTGAACTCACATGATATCCACGTGCTCCGCAAGGGATTTTCAGAAGGGGCTTGTCTCAAGATGTAAAAAAAGGGCAATGTGTTTTGCGCGCTCTACCACCTCCACAAGCGCGTCAGACACTTGGCACCCTTTAACAAATATTGTAGATAGTAGACACGCGAATGTTTCTGTCGACTCAGATTTCTTTTTGAGTAGCGTATCGTCTCGCAATGGAGCCCACATTCGGCGCTTTCGACCAAAGGTGGTGACTTTTATCTCCTTGAATAAAACATGTTTAAGGTCGGAAAAAAAGAATCTGAGGAGACATAATTGTAGGGCAGACTGTTGCAATGCCTCCAGGCGTTTACCCCGAGTAAATCCAGTTTCAATTGCGTTTTCTACGTGAGGCGTAAAATGTGCCGCGTCGCGTCTCTTTTTCTTCCTCTGTGTTTTCACAACGCATTCTGACGTCGTTCGGCACAAAGACATGCCTGACAGACCATCCAGCACGCCTCGGTCACCTCAGACACCACGCCGCCGCCAGTTTTCACCCATTCCACCGCGGTTACCCGATACTCCTCGACGGCGTGTACCTCCGCGCTCGACGCGTCTTCAGGGCATCAAGCAAAGGAGATTCTCGTTTAAAGAGACTATGAAAATGGTCATTGACAAGCTCAAGCTGTCCTATGTGCCCGATGATTGCCAAATTCACCTCATTATCCGCATTCTCCGTGGCTATGACTCGATCTTTCTTCCCGGGACAGGCTACGGAAAAAGCCTGATTTTCGAAGCAGTCGCAGTCCTAGGGGGAAAGAACAAAGTGACCGTTTTTATATGCCATCTAAAAGCGTTGGAGGCAGACCAGGTATGCACATAACGAGCTAATGTATGCTTGTATTGAATTTTGCATCCACCTTCCATTTCAGGTTAAGCAAGCCGTCGAAAAAAACATCAGTGCAATCCTGATCAACGAAGACAGCACCAGCGGCCCCGCAGTCTGGTAAAAGGCCGAAAAAGGCGCGCAGCTGGTCTATATCTCGCCGGAAATGGCACTGTCCGACCGTTTTGGGAAGCTGTGGATGGAAGTAAAATTCCGGAAGCGTGTCAATGCTCTAATCGTCGACGAAGCCCACTGTATCGATGAATGGGGCGAGAAGTCCCGGCCAATGTACCGACAGCTCCACCGCCTTCGTAGTTTCACTGGCCAAGAGGTGCCGTTTGTCGCATGCACTGCTACATGCTCGACAGGTACCTTTAACATCATCTGGGACTCCCTCGGCTTCGGGCATCGGCCATTCTGGGGTTTAGATGCATGCTCCGACCGTGCTAACCTCTTTTTCCATACCCGAAGACTTACCAACGTCCACAACCCAATCCTCGACGTTTTGAGTCTCATACCGGCAGATCTTGATGACACATCAGATCCTTCTTGCATTCCAAAGATATTGTCCTACCACGGCTCTGTGGCAGGAACTGGAACCTCAAAGGCTGCATGGAGACGAGCCTTACCTGCACATCTACGAAACTGCGTTGTTTCCTCCTCCTCCGAGATCTCGGAGGCCGCAAAGAAGGATGTGTGGGAGGGGTTGTTGTCTGGCCGTTACCGGATTCTTTGTGCAACAGACGCAGCTGGGATGGGTTGCTAGTCTCTCATAGACAGACGCTACAACAATTTTGGTGCTCATGCCTCGCATGTTGTAGCCTGTTGATAAGGTCGATTGAGCGATCGGTGGCCTGCTTATTACAAATCACAACAAGAATTTGGATGCTAGTATGCATTCCAGAGCTTGTTTTTCACAAATCTGAAGTACCAATAGTATTTACTAGCCTAAATTGAGCAACTTCTCCCCCCAACTCGCGGCGGTAGAGTTGAAGAATCAGAGGTTCGAACTTTGATGACTCAATGGATGACCAATCCTGACATAATCTGCTTTTTTTATTTCACAAGAATGAACGTCAAAAAAGAAAATTTGAGGAAATATTTGGGATCAGACATGGATTTGAATACCCTTTCTCTCCGGAAGTTTGAAGATGGGGGTCCTGGTAAATAAGCATGGCAAAAATTCAAACTCCGATGATTTGTAATAACGCGGCCACCTATACACGGTGGCGCAGTTAACAACAGACTAGATGGGTTGCAATGTACCGGATGTCGAATATTCAATTGTGTTTGAGTCCCTTGCTGTTCTTGTGCAGAGCTGGGGACGCGCCGGTCGGAGTCGGAGGGGTATTGGGACTTGCCTGTTTTTTGTGCAAAAATGGGCTTTTAGACCGGCACCTCCAGAGGTTGGGATTGCGGTGCAGAGGGTGGAAGGGCAAGCAAAGCTGGTGATTGAGCCGCAGACACACACAACAGCGCGCGCCAAGCTTGACTCAAATCTCGAAGCATTCATTAACTCCGGGGCATCCACGGAAGGCAATTCTTTCCCCACATCAGTCAATGTACGAGAATATTGACCAGTTATTCATAGCATGCTCCCACGTCTTCGTGTCGAAGCTCTTTCGCCCTGAAACAGGTCTCGACATCTACACTAGCTTGACCGATCCCATCGCCTCCAAGTCTGGACCTGTCTCCCGTAGCTCCCCACGCGAGCTCAGCTGGACAGTTCTCGAGCTCAACCGTGCTCCACCCCCAAACTGTTGTTGCAATCATTGCAATCCGGATTTGTTTGACTGGTGTCAGCCTTCCAACTCGCGCGATCCGCACATCCTGAAGTACGCTTCGGAATTTATCCATCCGCTTCCTGCTCCACCATCTCGCCCTTCATCTCCCACGTCTGTCATCTCGGATCCCGGCACCGTGGCTTCACAGGAGTCGACGGATTTCGAGCCCGTCAAGGGCAAGCACACTGTTGCAAAAGAGGATAAAGCCGTGCTTCGAGAATTGCTCATAAAATGGCGGAAGGATCGACATTTTCGCATGGGAAACAGCCCGTACATTCCTTGCGAAGTCATCCTTCCACCGAAGTAGTTAGAAAAGCTGGTTTCGACCTGCGGTACCTTCTTGAAGTGTGCGCTTGTCGAGCCGACGCATATTCAGAAGGTAGTTGCATGGGACATGGCACCCGATTCGGACGTCGTTGAGGTTTGCGACATCATTTCGCAATGGCGGCTCACTCTAGAAATTCGGCGGACTCCCCAATCGGCTCGAAGACCGCGGAAAAGGACGCAACAAGTTGCGAGTCCTATCATCCCACAGCCGGTATTCACACAATCTCTACCTCCACTGGCCCCTCCGCAATTTCACGGAAGTCCAAGGGGCTCCGGGCGTGGACGCGGCAGACCACGGGGAGCTACACCACGCTCGAACCTCTCCAACCAGCCCACCCCTTCCTCTGCGACATTACATACACCTACCCATACCCCTTTTCAGACACCCGCATCCCGTTACGACAACTTTTTTTCGAGTATTTCTGCATCACGGACATTCACTCCTACCCCTCTGCGTGTTCCTTTCTCTTCCACACTAGCTACTACTGTAACATGGTCTACCCCGGCTGCCGGACCGTCCACTTTTCAATCGTAATAAATATTATTTTATTTCTTTCCAGTTTTTACTGTCTATTCAACACCGTCAAAATCCCCACCGCCACCTAATGCACCTGTGATCCCTGGCTCCTCGCTGCTGTGCACATCAATGAAGTTGTCGTAGGTAAGAGGATTTCGTGTAAGATTGTCAAAAGCGGTGTCGAGTGTCGTGTCGCGTACGGCACCTGTCGAGGAAGAAGCAGCCGGAGGTGGATAACCGCCAGGGGCGGGATCATATATTAGACAACGGAAGGGGTTGGACCAAGAGGAACAGCAGAGGGAATGCAAAAGGAGAGTTGATATTCGGGGAAAGAACACAGCCGAGCGAGGTATCGTTAAAGAATGTTGAGTCTTCAGCATGGCCCACGTAGCCCGGCAGGTTGCCAAAATAATGATGCTACGCCGTAGCTGGCAGCAACTGCGACTGCGCCCTCTCCGGAAAGAGTTATGTGTAGGTCAGCTGCTGAGCCACATGAGGCTTTCAAGGGAAAGTGGGGGACGCGTGGATAAGCGGAAATGCCACGGGTCCTAGCCGGAAGACCGGCTGCCGTCATGATTACGCAAGGAGACGTAACGACGGTTGTGGGTTCGAATCCCACGCAACCGCAGAAAAGTATAACGGCCATCTAATTTCGGCACGGACACCCTCGACGGCAACGACTGGTGAAATCCCAGTGAACCAAGCAGGTGACCTTGGAATGCTTCTGCAGACTGAGGATCACTACACCAAACGCTCCAATAACTTTCAAGGGAAAGTTGCGGAATTCAAAGGAGATACATGTAAAGGGTCAAGAGAGGATGACGAAAAGATTTGAATAAATGGAGAAAGAGATAAACACATCCAAAGAATCGCCGAGGATTTCGTTAAAGAACGGTTAATGCGAGCCCCTCATGACTTGAGTATATCTGAAAGGGAAGCGGCGGATAGCGCGACATGTGGGAATTATGGAGTAAGGACGAACATCGCCGAAAGTGGACCGGTCAAGGACCGGTCAGCTGAATGATGAAATCAGCGGAGTTTGAAAAGGTTCGGACAGACAGACACGTAATTTTATAAAGAGAGTCATAGCTGCAGCGCATTGGGGGGCTGGGAAAAATCAGAGCTGAAATGAGAAAAATCCATGGCCCCGGGTGCCGAACCCAATGGCATACTTTACTTCCGGGAAACTCGTGATGTTTACATGCTTACTGAGTGGTGCGGGACAAACGGCATGGGGGGTTAAGATTGATTCTATCAAACATCATTACAATAGCTAAATGCGTACCGAAACGCTTAGTGCTATTTCGTGAATAAAAAAATAGGATTATCTTTTGGGAAGATGGGGCCTTCAAATTCGTTTTCTATGACATCGAATGTATGGACACCCAAAATTTCCAGCTGGTAGTCCTACATGGCGCAGAGAACGCTCGCCATTAAGTGTGATCACCGGATTTCCTTTTTCGACCTGTAACGAAAAATGTGATGTGGCGTGACTGGACGCGCTTTGCTGTCATACCACCACCTTCGGACAACCACAGAATGGCTCGAACACGTCGTCCTCGTGGCCGTCCGCCTGGAACGGCGGGAGAGAACCGAAGAGATGCTCGGTTACGTCGGGAACGCGCCATTGACGCTGCTGCACGGGAAATTCGGCATGGCCAGACAGTTTCTGAAGCCGCCGCACGTCACGGTGTGAAACCCACCACCGCATGGCTTCGCGCAAACGGACGGGTGTCTCGACATGCTGCCCGAGAAGCTCAGCAAGCTCTCACGCATGCTGAGGAGGACCAATTGGTCGCAGACTTTGACATGCTTGATCGGCTTGGCATCCGTCTCACGCATGCCATGGTCAAGGCCCGCGCAGAAACCCTGTCCATGCTATACAAATTCATTGTTCTGAACTTCTCCCATCCTCTGGGTAAGAACACCGCATGAGTGCTGGGTTTATCCGTGCATGGCAGCAGTTTGTTTGTGATTTCATCAAAATCTGATTGCAAAGATGATTTTCTCCTGGCACAATGCGCCCTTGCATCCACCCTGGATTTGGCTAGAATATACCTAACACTGATTACAACAAATGGAATTTTTCTCGGGGGCCAGTGTCCAGTCGTTAATCATAAATAGAACCATCTTTCCATAATTTTTCGTTACACATCATTTTTCGGTACGCATTTAGATACTGTACACTCTATTCTTAACTAATGACGTAGTCTGCTTGTCTTTCACTTACCACTCAAGAACGTCTTATCGTTTGCGGTTTAGCTGGAAGGGCGCATTCCCCCCGCTGATTTCCATTCAGCCTGGAAGCTACTACGTCGAGGAATTGCATATCCGGAGCCTTGACCACAAAATATCTTAGTCTTCGCGAACCATATCCTGTGGGATACTCAATGGATCATTTTTAGATTGCCGGTGGGGCAAATATAGGCAAATATCCGTGGGTATGGCGTGGAGGGTGTCGTAAATATCTTACGGTATCGAGACCAAGCATGACGACTCCATGACCCGGCTCTCATCATAGGTTGCTGTGTCTTAAATAGCAGTGAGCATTTCGACGATTTCATTCTTTCCCGACTTGTCGCGTCTTTTGATTCCATCCAATCATGTCGGACAACGCTCTCCCTCACTCTCCTTCTGTTTCGCCTACTCCCTCGCCCGAGCCACAGCCCCAGATGGAGCAGCAGCAGCAGCCATCGTCCCGGCGGCGCGAGAGGAAACCACAGCCTCAGGACCAACAGTCGCAGTTACCACTATCGCAGCCCCAGCTCTCGCAGACGAATCAGGCCCAGGCTCTGACCCAACAGGCACCCGAAGCCGGTCAACTGCTCGGGAATACCCCCGGCCAACTGACTGGTCAAGGTCAAGGAGAAGCCGGTGGTGGCAAAAAAGATACGCTGAAGTTGAGGCTTGATCTGAACCTCGACGTCGATGTTCAGATCAAGGCTCGGGTGCATGGCGATGTTACGCTCTCTCTACTGTGAGTACTTCTCCTCCCCCCGCCCTTTTTAAGCCTGGCATTGTAAATTGATTGGGAATCCGGAGTACGTAGGAATTGAATCGGTATGAAACGCGCGTTCGATCCGAACGATTACATCCTCGAGTTAGATGTACATTAGCGGACGGAGTTTGGAATTGATATGAATAATATATGAATAATGTACCTATCTACTGTAGAGTAGTACTTCGTGTCATTGACGGGACCCACCAAACATTTTGTAGCGTTGGTAGCTGATGACGTCCGATGAAGCAAAAATGTTGAAGTGGATCAGTCCGTGTGAAGAATCTGTGACCGGCAGCCCATGGTGTTCAATATTCCGACCGGTATTCAAACCTGCACTCCCCGGCCCTTCTGGAACTGGAACTGGAATTGTATTTTCGCTGTACCTGGCCGTAATGGCTATGCAGCTTCATTCAGGATTAACGCCAATGGCGCTAATACGCCTACGGCGCGGCCGAGAGCGGAGCTAAAACAATAAAATCGAGAGAGATGGGGGAAGGGTATGTATGTAAATCCTTCGTGTATGGAAACCAAGAATAGCAGATTCTCTAACGGTAGGTGAAATAATATCTGCGATCACCCAACAAATCCATCGCATTCTGCTCGCCCTGCGCCTGGAGCATGGTCCTCACTCGGACGGCCTCCAAATCGCGCTGGCCCTGCTTCCGGGAAGCCGCTGCTGGTTTGGTGTTGTTGTGCAGTACCCTTAGTGTTCCCAAAGTTCAGTGCGGTTTAGGTTCGGGACCCTTTTCTCCGAACGCTGAACCTGAACCTCGGTTTGGTTCAAGTATTTTCCCGAACTCCGAACCTGAACGTACGTTCGAGGTTTGAACGCGTTTGAACGCGAACCGAACCTGTAAATCTTTCCTCCCCTCAAATCGCGAAAATCTACGTCAAGGATATTCCAAAGAAGGTGGATAAAGCTTTTCCTCGCATTTAAATGATCCCCTCATTCTATCCTGCTAGAACTGGATTCTGACCATTCTCTCATGCCGAGTCTGAAATCAAAGACACTCAGTACGTGAACAAATTTGTGACTCAACACCAAAACACCTTCAAGTGACTATAGATTCAGTTCTGGAAGTTTAAATAACCATTCAAGGCAAATCCTGGGCCAAAACATCCTCAAAACTCGCACAATCCTGATAGACTGGAGGGTTTCGGGCTCGGGGTTTGGTTCAGTTCAACCAAAAAGTTGCCTCCTCGAACCCTGAACCGAACTTTAGGTTTAGGTTCGGGCATTTACTGAACCTGAACCTGGACTTTGCGTTCAGTTCAGTCCGGTTCGGGTTCGAACCGATTTCCGGAACCGAACTTCGGGAACACTAAGTACCCTCGATGAGCTGTTGCCTCCAACCATGTTCTCTGTTCTCGACGTGTTCTCGATGTGTCGGAGCACGTCGGTAGCTTGCAAATGGTCTGATGTCTTCCCTTCTGAGGTGCCTCGAACTTCGCGGGCGACTGCTCATACATACTAGTACTACGGTAGTAGTCAATAATCTAATTATCTCCCGAAATTCACCTAACCTTAACCCACATACTTTGGGGTATATCACCGATGAAGAGATGCGACTTTGACGAAACTGACGGCAACTTGGGCTTTAGAGCCACTGCTGCGCATCGCAGTACGGGGGTCCGCTCCGCGGTTAATTACTTTTCGGAGGTGACTAACTACCGTGCAATTTCGTTCAAATCGAACCCCCCCGTGACCCGTGACAGGGTTGAACCAATTTGATGTTTGACAACGGCAAATTTTGGCATGACACCACCAAAATTTCGATATTCGGACGGTTTTTTTCTGCCTTTTTTGCAGTTTTCGGGCAGTTTCAAGGCCTGCGTGACTGTTTGGAGGTTCGACAGAGGTCGCCGTGACCCGTGATCCGTGACTATCGAACTGAACGAAATTATACGGTAATTCGCTAATTAAATTTTACCTTCTCTGGCGTTGAAAGTTGACTTCCATTTTCTCAACTTCAGATCCATCACACACCTGAAATCGAGAAGCAGCAATGGTGTTGAAATTCCTGCGGAATTAATTAATTACCATTCTGGCCTTCCCGGCTATCTCGGGAATTTTGGATGCAACACTGAGTTGGCACCGGTACTCTCCGGCTTAAAGGCCAGTCGCTGTGGCTCCAAATTAAATGCATACTTATGGATAACAGAATGGCCATCACACATTGAATGCACAACAATCTTGGTGTCACTCAACAACTTGAACCAAATGAATCTAATGGAGTTGAATACATATGGTGCGAATGAGACAAGAAGCATGGGACACGCATACCTTGGACAATTTGAGAATACCACTGGTGTACACGCGATCGTCTGGGAAAGACCGGTGGAGTTCAAAATGAACACAGAAATCCACCAGGTGCGTGAACCGTGGTGAGAAAATTCCAGTAGGGGTGCCAATTAGTATTTATTATGGCATACAAGGGTCAATTAGCAAGTCAAAGGTCAATGGGAGTTCCAACCCAGTTGCACAATCTGAATAAATCAGTTCCGTTAGCACAAAAAAGCAGGCATGTCTAAATGGAGTACGCACCTGACATTCAACCAAACATCCTCACTCGGTCTGATTGGACCTTCGATATGGCGCAGGCCGAAAGCAGCTCAGCGGCCGAATCGACAAGACATCCAGTCAGAGCCAGTGTTCCGCACGGACTGTCGGTAATGAAATACGAAAGAGACGCGTGAATATTTCACCAGAGCGAAAGAATATGCACAAATTGGAGGATCTGTCGGCGAAGGCATTTCTGAAGCGAAACAGTGAAACGTTGCACTAGAGTGCAGGCGTGGAATCCAATATCAAACGAGCAAGACTCCGTCTGCTCAATCTAATACCAAAATCCAACAAACCCACTAAACTCAGAATGCTCAGTGTGTGTAGTTCGGGGTGGTAGGTCAGGCGTATCGACCGTCAGTCAAAAGACTGTCAAGCAAGCCACAATGCAAAATGCAAAGCTTTGGTCAGAAGCTGAGTTTTTAAGACCACAATCTCAAAGGACTGAATGCGAGGCTTTGGTCAGAAGCTCAAGTTTTTAAGACCGCCAGATTCAAGTGTAGCCAAAGATGTCTACAAAGTGAAGAGCTGTGGGTGGAAGGCAACCCCCAAGTTATATGGCAAGAGTGGTGTTCAGTCGCACAGAGGCTGCAAAGAGCTTGCCGAACTAAATAGCTGTTAAGCTTGGGGCTCTAAAAAGAGCTGGTTTCCAACCAGGGGGTGCAATTGACCGAGTAATCTACTACATTTGGTGGTGCGTTTATACTGTACTGGCTACTGCGGGTTACAAACACAATTATAATTTAGCGGAGAGAGAATTGGACATTGGTAAGTGCCCAGATAAATAGAATAGAACATCCCTACTGCCCAGCCTAGGGAAACAGAGCATCTTGCCTGTCCAGATCTCGGGATTCAACCATCTGAACAGCTTTAAAGCACTATTTCTAAGCCAGTTCTCCTCGCCAAGGCCATTATTAAGGTGTGTGTACCCAACAACAGCCCAATCAGCCTTACAAACCCTGCTACAGGTTGTACTGCCTCTTTCCTACCTGAAGACCAAGTGTGCATTGCACCATTAGCCCTCGTAATCATCTTTCAACAGGTTTGTTGTCCCTGGTTTGGTTTTTCTCCTGGACGTGTTGGATCATATGACCACTTTAGGGCCGGGTTTTACTGCTCCCATAGTATGGTTCACAGTGCAACTGTAGTTCAATAGACTTCAATGGCATTTCAACTTGGTTTCCTTCAATAACTCCCTTGATTTACCTGGCATCCATATTGACACCGAACTTGCTACACAGGTTCTCTGTAGCTTGTCGAGTGAGTCCTATAGCTAGCTGATTGAGCTCCAGAATAATACTAGTCACTCCGTTAGGAGTACTGATAGAATCCCTTCACTCAATATTGTTTAGACTAGTTTTCAATGCTTCATAGGCTTAATGCTCAGCCTCGGGATAAGACCAGCACCCTCTGTGTCTTACTTCAGTTTAGATTGCTCTAATGTAACTTGTCTAAATCAAACAATTTAGGCGTGTTCAAAACCACGCCTTATCAACAGTGTCACCAAAAAAGCCGTTAGTGCGTTAGCGCCATCTCGGACCTTGCCAGCCCGCTAAAAGGGAAGCACCTCTTTCTTGTCTCAAACACCCATGTCGGTTTAGGGCGTAGCACGAGTGCGGGTCACCCGCGAGTCATGGCGGTTTAACCCGTGAAAATACTCACCCGTTGCCACAACGGTTTGAATGGCGATTACCATGGTATATTCTGAACCCAGCACATGTTTTGATGGTATTTCAAGAATATGTGCAAAACTCACAGGTACTCGCAAGTACTCGCAGGTTTGCGGAAACCTGTGAGTACCTGCTCAACTCGCGGGTCAAGTCACTGCAGATCCAAGTTTAGGGTTTTTGAATGCCAGTACCCGTGGTTGCGGGTCCGAGTCACCCGCAAAGCTAACTCGTGCTGAGATAGGCCTCATCCATAACCAGCCGATGTGATGTCACAGTCCAATGGCCGTTGTAAATTCCAGGTTTCTCGTAAACCAAAGCGAAATCAGAAAATCGGCCCCAGAGTCTCTTTGAAATATGGTCAAGAGTACATGATCCAAGAATTAGAATATCTGAAGCAGAACTGAGGCACTTATTAGTTTTTTGGTGCTCAGATCACTCTTCTCAGCTATGCCATCAAAAGTCGCGAAAAAGCTATCTACTCTCTCAATTCCTCACCGAAATTCTTGAGAATATTTACGGATGTATTAGGCACAATTTAGAAGAGATATTCGGGGCAGATTTTACGACTTCGTCACCGTTGTTTAGGAATCTCGCTTTTATTGCTGTGACGTCACATCGGCCGGTTATGGATGAGGTCTATCTTATGCTCTATGTCGGTTTCTGCGATATTTAGCACAACAAGTTCTGAAACGGAGTGATCTTTGTAACTGGTCCGACCGGAATGAACGGACACTCTCGACTGGAAGAGCCGAAAATATTACTGACAGTGAATCTATTCAGTTGGACAAATTCATACTTCCGATCGGACAAGGCTGAGGTCTTCGACTGAACAAAAAGAAAGGAAAGCGATTGTACTGACTGAACCATTTCAAGACTGATCAAAACAAAAAATTCAAGAGCAATAACAACTACGGTTAGTTACATGCAGGACATACATCCGCTACCATACGATTAGGGTTAAGGTAGTCTTCACGTTCGAGGAGGGGTGTATCAGTCCAAGAAAACAAGTATTTAAATAGGGTGCCGGGGTTGTCAAAATTTTCACCCCAGGAGCAAATGTTGCGGAATGGCCAACGGAGTACCATGGTAAGATATTGGCATCCACCTCGACGAAAGGACCGGCTACCGTATGGCCCAGGATCAATTTTGATGTCCAAGAGGTTGTTGCGGAAATATTCCATGAAGGAATCTGTTGACTACGACACGTAGAATATGTTAGCCAACAGAATAGACTCAAAATGGGACATACCATTCCCTCTCCAGGCATTATACTCCATCCTTTGCGCCCAACCTTTTTCCGAAAAATGAAACCGAACAGTACGCCATCGTTGGTAGCGGCCAGTTGCCACATTATTGCGAAGGCGCGCACCGGGCACATCCACGGCTTATCGGGATTGGCGTACAGATAAAAGGGTGCAATGCCTGATAAGCAACAAAAAAAAAAAATGATGCCATTGAGTGAATGACCAGGACACAAACATAGACATGTACCTCCATTCTGATGGGTCTTGCGGAATGGTAAATCAAGTCGGATACGCAAGACGCCATGTTCCAGCGGTTCGAAGCGCACATCCTGATTCCACAGCCTATGAATCCCATCAGGCTTCAGTTTGGTCAATTCACTTGTAGTTAATGTTATCCAGCTCACCGGCGATATTCAGCTCAAGTATTTCCAACAATAACATTCTCCGAAGCGGATTTAAGGTGTTTGGGCATCTCTTCTTGCTGGGTTTTTACGACTTTATTCGGGGATTCGGCTGTCTCTGGTGAGTGAAGGCCGACTAGCGGCTCTCTTGTAAGGTCCAAGCAGCAGCTCGGCAAGAGCCGCAATGCATACAGTTCTCCGGTGTCTAAACTTGCATCGTCATTATGGAGCAATGTCCTGCGCGAGAGTCGTACCCGCCTTCGTCACTTTGTTACTTCGCTTAATTCTGCGAAAGTTCGTCACTTTGATGGGATTTGGTGGAGGTTCGTCACTTCCAATGATTTTCTGTGAAAGTTCGTCAGAAGAATAGATTCTAATGAATGTTCGTCAGCTCGCAATTCATCCGGATCATTGGATTTTGAACATCACATAGAATTAACCCCCTTTCCCTTCTACCACCACCTCGATTGTCGCGCGCGCCAGATAGGATGCACGGAACAGCTGGTAACAAGCACCAACAACCTCAAGACAGTTTTCCCGTGCCCCGGTGTGCCTGCCCCATTGCTCTCCGCACATTGACTCACAAGAGGAGCATCAAGTTCGCCCCGGCGGAATCGCGCGCGTGCAGCAACAGTCCAGCGCGCTGAGATGGGTTTGTTGGTGGGTGGTTATATTACCATTTTTTCTTCTGGGCTTTTGGGATACAGGAGGAGAGGTGGCATAAAGCGCATGGGGTGGAATCGGCACTGCGGGTGATGCCGCGCTCGAGGAAATTTCGTGTGTGCATCACCTCGTGTCGCGTCGCAGCTGGAAAGGCAGCTTGTCGGACGAATGTCTTGTCCATTCTGTCGTGCCGGAGCGAAGCGCGCTCCTACCGGAACGTTTTGAGCTGCCGCTCCTTTGCACCCCAAGAGTATCGGTGAGTACCTGAGGCGTATTAATTATTTGAATCTGTGTGTACTCACGTACACATACTGGTCGAGCGCCGTCTGCCCGGGGCGTTGTCCCACACGCTCGCGAGCCGGGAGGCTGGAGCTATGGTGGAAGTCGGCGGGTCTGCCGAGCGCCTTTCCCAGCAGCTCGAGTTAGTGCCCGTGGCGGTGGCCGGGAGGCGTTCATGCATTGCTTAGGCCTACTTCAGCGCCGTAGTAGTTGGATCAGATATATGTATTTGAGTTTGTGTTGAATACATGATTTTTTTTACACCTGTTTCAGACTTTGTAGATGAACACGGAGCACGCGGCCGCCGGAGATAAGCATGAGTCGGAAATTTAATGCAAAAGTACTAGTGACGTGCTTGGCGAGAAGTGACGAGCTTTTGCAAAAAATTCCTCCAACTTACGAACTTTGGACAAATGCCATCAATGCGACGAAACTTTGCAAACTTATGCGAAGTAACGAAGTGACGAAAATGGCGCGGACTCCCATTGGGAAGTCGCGCAGAAGTGTTTGAATCGTCTCAAGAAAGAGCCATAGCTGTTCGGAAACTAACAGTCCAGCATTACCCGACCCAGGAAACTCAGGAAACTGCAAATCGGCCTGAAGTGTTGGGAGCAGATAAAGAAGCGATTCGGCAAGATCCGGGATCATTGATGCCGTACACAGCCACAGAGCTTCCTTCACCAGAACGTCCATGTTCATTGTTCTGCCCTGTGCCCACGATACTTTTGAACTGAGCTCGTATTCAATGCTCATCGACATCGCGGAAGCATAGTACTGTATGTTGCAACTGCTCTACCTGCGATGTTGCTCTTGATTTGTCCCGGCCGCCGGGTTGCTCTTACAGCAAACACAGTTGATGTCCGGGTCGGAGGAGGATACTGTAGCATTTCGTTCAATTCTAACGGGCTGTGACCCGTGACCAAAAAATTCGAGCTTTGGTTTTCGTAGATCGGCCAGGCGGACCGTGACACCCCAAAAAAATTCGTATATCCGCCGAAAATGGCCGGGCACCTCTCAGAAAGTTATAGAATCACCAGCTTTAAATGTAGAATAAGCAGGCGACACAATATAGATCACTATGCGAAAATAACACCGAAAGCCAAGAGGCACGCGGAACTAAAGTTTCCGACATCAACCTCCAAAAGTTTTGACATGCTGTGCATACGAGGAGGAGGGTCCAGACCGGTGGTCCTGGTGAGGGAGGGTGCGGATGAGCGGTCCGAGCACAGTCCCGGAAAGTTACCTTCCTATTGCGGACACCAAGTCTTCAAATTTGATCCTCAAATTACATCAGCATCGAGAGATCATTCGCTCGATACCACGTTCCTTAAGCTACGAGATATTATTCTGACTACATAGGGACGTATATAATACTGTACTATTTCGACCAAATGTTCAGGTGACGGGTGACAGAGGGTCGTGAACTGAACTTTTTTGGCCTAGGTGACGGTGACATTCGGATTTTGAGGCCCAAATAGGCCCAAAAATGTCAAAAATTTCGGTCTGGCAGTCGCCAGACTACCATATATGGCAAGTTTCCCATGATTGCCGAGAAATGAACACCCAAGAAAGTGAACACCTTAGGTGACAGGTGACACCCCGTGAACATTTGGTCGAAATAGTACAGTATTAGAAAATGGGAGGGTAGCCAAAATCCTAGAGCATTTCAAGTGAAGATGAAGCCAAAAACAAAAGTTTACCATTCTGGCGGTCAAAAGTGGTCCATCAGCACAGCTTTCCTAATTCGGGGGCCTTGTCAAGGAGGTCTGTGCGATCGGGAATTCCCGCGTGCCTCTTGCCGAAAGCGGATATTACATCAGTCGTTTTTTGCAGCAATCCCGCCGCCCCCACCTCCCCGACGTCCTCAAGATCCCGGATAGGCCGGAGAAGCTCTCATTACCCCCCAACAACCTACCAGTGTCCAGCCTCATCGAGTTTCAGCTGCCACCGCAGCGCAAATCCACTGTCTTCGTGGATCCCACCGACTATCTCTCTGAGCTCCCTCCAACCATTACCACTTTCAATGTGACGGAGATTGTGGTTCCACCTTCGGTCGTCATCAAGGCCCTTGGCCGCGTCATTCTTCTCGACCCAGAGATCAAGTCCATCGTGCTTGTGCATTCACCAGCACACCGCGAAAAAGATGATCGTTACCCGCGACTACTGCCCGGGTGACGACGAGGAGGTTATCGAGGATCTGGAGGCGCATGAGGATGAGGAGATGGGTGGAGACGACTCGGTGATCCCGACTCACGAGGTTGTCCAACACGTCGTTACGAAGAAGACCGCCAAAAATTGTAAGGTCAAGGCCGCCAAGGGCAATTCCGCTGTCGGTCTTGGCTCGTCTGGGGAGGCTGAGGATGCAGATGCGGAGATTGCTCTGGCTGACGATGTCCCGGATGAGCCAACAGGCAAGCGAAAACGTCGTGCGAACGCACAGTACGTGAATTTTTGGAGACACGCTAACAACAACGGGGAGGATCTGAATGTACCAGGGCTGAAGTAGTGTTACTTTACTTACCTATGTCCACTAGTATTTTCTGCTGCTGCTCAACCAGCCCTACGCGACGAGGAAACCCTAAAACGTAGGATGGCAGTCTTCGTGCTGAGATTCTGGCAGCGCAGAGGCTCGGGTACCAACGGGGAACCTGGTGGGGCATGCACCCATGGCTCTGCAGTCTGGCATGAGAGAGAGAGGTGGAGAGAGGACGAAGTCAGAGCAGTGGACCGCTTAAACTGGTGGTGAGAAGAGGGAAGCGTTGCGTGAGAATCTTCAACGAGCGGAAGCAAAATAATACCGTGACGCGTTCAACCGATTACGTCAAAATCAGCATTCCGTGAGAGCGCCGCGGCGTTTTGAACTGTATGCGCCGTGCGCGCGTGAAATTTTGATTTTTGGAGCCATTTCTTGCCCATTTTGTGACTTTTTTTTTGGATGTTCGAAGATCCCTTCGTTGACCCGTGACATGTACAAAAATTTTCGTATATTTTGGCCGCCGTGACGGGTGACATATGAATTGAATGAAATGCTACAGTAGGATCGACTCGATAGCGGCGTTGCATTAACACCACCCAATCCCGGAACAAACAGGCCCATTCTGCGCACCGGATGCTATGGGAAGATATAATTGATGGGGGTGCACCTAAAGAACAGACTGAATATATTGCAGAGACAGCTTGGTATAAATACAAGTCTCTTATCTATGAGTCAGACTAGCAATAATACCAAGGCTGTGTGAAACACAATAAAGCATATGGTGAAAAAGATGCACATGGGCGAGTGCTAAATTTTGGCATGCCGGACGTTGTATTCTAAACCCGTCATATCAGAACAAAATTCAGCTAACCCAGCACCAAAGCTGTTTCCCAGATTTTCAGTTCCAGTATCAGCTCATCCCTGAAATGCATTCCGATATTCCAAGTTTCAGATAGAACGTCCGACCTCCCGAAATTTGGGAAGCTTATTGATGGGTACTAGGTCTTTGTTCCCACTTTGTCATTTCTTTGTTTTAGCACACATGGACATGTTTGCCAAGTTTCGGGACACCGGATGATCTATTTTAAAGTTGGACTATCAGAATAGCACTCGGGCCTCAGCCGATTGTGCAACCGAAACTCACGGAATCAGATCCAGCTTCCATCCGGTCGAAATTAAATCTGATCCCTCAGCTTTCGAATAGAACGTCCGGTGTGCCGAAAATTGGCAATCACCGGTGTGATGGTAGTCGAGCAAAAAGCAGGCTAAACCTAAAGTGAACATAGCAACGGTGAAAAGACAATAAAAGAAGTAAAATTGTGGAGCAGTCCATGTGCATTCCACATGTATTCCGCATGGTCAACATGACCACGGGTTGTATTTCCAACAGATGCAGAGACAGCTCCTCGTGCTACTGTGCTCTTCTTCGGTCTCCTTTCCTCTCCCTCACACAGCTGCAGTAGTCTGTAGTTAACCGCGCCACCGGATATAGGTGGCCTGCTTATTACAAATAATCGGAGTTTAAAATATGTTCCCACGGCCTTGGGGCCGCCACTTCTATTACTCTCCCGCTTTCTCTGCCCTCCCTCCCTCTCTGTGGGCCTCCATGGTGCCTAAGTATTGCTGGCGCGACGCCAAGGACACCGTACATCTGTAAAAAGGACCAAATTCCGTAGTGGACTGTTCTGTGGACAACCTTCGGCCAACCTCTATCTCATAGCTGCGGCAGCACGAAGAGTCGTCGCTCGCATCGGGCCGCATCCACGGCGGTGAAGACGTGAGTCAACTCGCAGTGGCAAGTCCGCACTATTTGGTGCTCATAGCCCAAGAAATGGATCTTCGATTGAATGCCGATCTGCGAGTGGAACGTTCACCCCGGGACTTCAAGTTGTCATTACACCGACAGAGGGCCTGGCTACTAACATCATCGTACGATTATTGGATCAATCTAATGTGCAGTGAGTTTAAACCTTTTCCGAATATCTTTTTTCTTTATTTTGGAAAGCGAGACTGCGCATCGCGGATGGCTAGCCAACGGCGCGACCTAGCCATACGGCGCGACCACAATGCCCTCCTTTCTCATCCCTTTTCTCCCCCTTTCCCACTCCCCTCCCGTGTTCCACACACTACCACCGACCTCTCGCAGAGCCTTTCGACTACGACAAGAATGACCTCAATCTGGAAAACTTCACGCATCACATCATCAGTAACGAGGTGCGCACCTTTATGCTGTTGCATGCCCCACGCACTATGCATCCAACGGAGAACCTCTCCGATGCATGCCCACCGAGGCCTTCTACATTTTGGTGGGGATGAAGGAGACCATCGGACGCATGCGTCTTCTCGCGTCCTGCCTCATCTCGCCCTCCTCTGCTGTCCCTTTCTCACCTTTCCTCTTATCGTCCACGCACTAACATTGCTTCCTCCAGATATTATCTTCGCAGAACGACATGCTATTCACGTTGGACGCGGATGCGGCCGTGCTCGTCGAGCGTTGGTTTATCTTCACAATGAATCATCTGGTTCCGGACCTTTCGCTCTATCTTGCGCCGCATGGCAGAAGGTAATTAATGCCGGTTGCGTACATGGCTTGCCGAATAGATTGAGAATGGCGTAGAACCTGAGGCAGCATGCAGGTAGGTAGGTAGGTAGCATTATACGGCACGGTCCCGCTTAAATGCTTGGTTGTTTACTAGTTAAGTCGCGCATCACTGCCCTTGCCTTTGAATGACATTGAACTCGTCCGGTTACCCCGGGTCGGGATTTTTAAGCGTATTCTGTACTGGATTCTGCGTGCTAATGGACTCTGCCTCTCTTCCTCACAATTATGAAAAGGAATTGCCCCAGATTGTCCAAGACTCGAAACCTTATGTAGTATATCCATAATTCATCATCCATTTTTTTCCGCAGCGAGTGTTTCAGGGCGCGCAATGAGTTCTGGGGATACAGAGAAAGAGATGATGTAGCGGCATCATGATTAGACGAGAAAGAGCCCAGGGCATGAATGAATTCGAGGGTAACTGACTTGATAACTGAACGCCATGCACGGCGGCTGTGTGGTCACGCGAGCCAGCTTCACAGGTTGTTGTTTTCAACATGCGAGGTATGAGGATCATTTTGTTGAAGCGTCTGTCTAGGTTGTTGTGGGGAATTTCCATCCATTTTAGTACTCTGATCGATGCCAGTCGATGTCTCAAGTGGTTATATGCGTCGTATATGGCGAAGCAGGGCGGGAAGCGCGAGAAGTCGCGTCGTTTGTGCTGCTGATGAGCGTGGGAATACTTTGAAACTCCGATGATTTGTAATAAGCAGGCCAGCGATCAGAGCATCAACCTTATCAACAGACTACAAACATGCGAGGTACGAGCATCTTTATGTTTGTAGCGTCTGTCTACGAGAGACTATCACACCGCACGCTTTCGCTTGTCCCCGATTCCCGTTGCGCTGAACCGGGTTTTCTGCATGCAGCACGCCAACGCACACACGACCATCTCGCTGTTTTGCTGAATTGGGATCTCTCTCTCTCTCTGGTCCCACGCACATTTTTTTCACCTGCGTGCGGATTTGGCACACTGCCACGGGCTCTGACCCAGTTGAAACCAAGCCATGTGGATCAGGATAAATCCACAGATTTCAAAGAGCGTCTTCTTTGTGAATCGACTGCTGGAGCCTGCTACTTTGCACTATCACTTACCCGGGTGTTGATTAAGACGCGAAAGCTGTCGTAGTGCCCATGGGGGTCACCTTCTCCCAGTATTTTGGCGTCGAACTATCCACAAGGAGCCGGTCCCCCTCACGGTACGCCTAGTGTTTTTTTCGTCGTGCGGCGCGGGTCTGGTCCCGTTTATTGAATCCGAACTGGGGACGTACAGGATCGCATGAGTAAAAGTACACTAGGAGCGGGGCTACGATATACAAATGGAAGGTACAGGATTTTAATTCTTCTCCCCGCCGACGTGCATTTTGTTCTTGAGGCGTTGTATCAGCTTGGGTTTCTTTGCGTAGCCTTCCTGCGCGCCTTCTACGTACCCTATCACCGCTAGTGTTTGAATCTCAACCTCCTCTTCCTCCTCTGATGAACCGCCGGGAATCGGGTCCTTCGGATCGGAGGAATTCAACGCAGCCGAACCGAGGAGGTGCGGGGAAGGCGCGCCGCTCCGAGGAAATACATCGCTCGGGTTGTTGGAGGTCGGCAAACTGCTCGCATCGCCGTGCCCGCGCTCGGAGGTACACGTTGGCGGCGAGTCAGCAGGAATCACGTCCTTCGGCGCGGAGAAGTTGAGTGTGGGGGCGCTGGCGTGGATATAGAACTGATGCTGCGCGTGCGTCTCGAACGGCGAGACGTCTTCTCTGTTCGTTGCATCAAGCTCCTCACCTTCCGACGGTCCCAGCGTCTCAGCGGAATCGGAGCTTCCCGTCCACCACGCGCGCGCCGCGTCAGAGGGGGCGTCGGAAGGAGAGCCTTTCGGCTCGGCTTCGGCAGGGGGAGGCGTTTCGACGGAGGGAAGAAGATTTTTTGGAGGCGTGGAAGACATGAACGCGTCGGCGGCCCGAGTGGAGTCAGCGGGGGCGTCGCCGGAAGGAATGAGTTCTTTCGGGTTAATAGAGTCGAGGACCGCGGATCCGGGAACATCCGAAGCGGGCGCAAGGGAGGAAGAGGATGGGAAGATATCGTTCGGGTTGCACGAGATAGGACTGTGATCGGAGGAATCCATCGACCCGGGCGTCTGCGCAAGCTCGCTCTCGCTCGACCCCACGTAGCCGCTGTCGCGACTCAAGGTCCACGTCGGATGCGACTGCACGCGCTGGGCAGCGAGTGCGAGGTCTGTGGACGAGTTCGGGCTCAGGACGCTCGGGGATTGTACGAGGGCGAGATACACGCCGGAAGCTGATGGGGGGATGGCATCGGTGGAGTATCCCGTGTGCACTGTCGTGCTTTCGTCGCCGGTGGGTATTGGCACGTCCGCGCTCGCGTACGGCTCGGGCGCGGACTTGGAGTAGGGCACGGAAGTAGCGTGAGCGACGTCTACGGTACCCTCGTGGAGCGCCGGGTTCGAGGGAGGATGCAGCAATACCGAGGACAGAGACTCGGAATCAGCTAACAGATAACATCAGAACAGTGCGCAAAGTGAACACAAAGTACGCACGAAGATACGCAGCGACACCCAGCGGTAGATACGCCCTCAACGAACGCGCCACGTCCGTCTGCGCAGGCAAATGCGCCTTTGCGCTCTCGAACAGAGTCTGCTCCTTTGCGACGTCCCCGTAGGTTGTTTCTTCAGCGAGCGCGTGCGGAAATGCGCCTGGAACACTGGCAGTAGGTCCAGGCGCTCCAAGCGGTGTGAGCGTAATGTGTGCCACCAGCAGATTTTCGGTCCCTGGTGCTGCGGAGAGGATGACCGGAACCACGTTTGGTGTGCTCATTGCGGGTGGAATTGAGACCAGTAAGTCCAAGTAAAAGGGAAGTTACGAGCAGGTATCTTCCAGGACATTTGGACGAAAAACGCGTCTCTTTTATAGCTATCGGGTACGCCCAAGTGGAGTGGAAGAGGATGACGACGCGGGGTCCTAACATGCACAACTTGAAAAAGGGTGCCGAATGTCGGATCAAAACATCTCTTGCTTCCCACCACTACACCCCGCCAACGGTCAAATATGTGTTCGCCAGCTGTCCAAAATTTGTTGGTCACATGTCAAAATCAGCTGGGACCAGCGGCCGGAAAGCTGGCCCCCAGCTTTATTACGAATGGCCTCACTCGGGGCCCCGTCGAGAGTGGCGGCCAGCTGAACGCGGAGCTGGCGTACATCCGAGTGGGCATCTGGCTAATGCAATATTTCTGGCATCCCATGAATGAATATATATATATTGGAGGCGTAATTACATAGGTGCATACTATTCTACTGATCACCCCACCGTCATCGGTTCTCTCGCATCCGCCGTGGTGACGGGGAGCATGGCATTCATCGAGCACAATGCCAGCCCAGTGCGCAGAAATCTGCAATGTTGCACACGATGCCTCGGTCCTACAATTTGGATCAGTCTGAAGCCACAGAGGCAGAAAACATGACGCAGCCTTGCTGCGTCAACTGTAATCTATGTGGACTGGGGATTTGTTGGGGACATTGAGGTGGTGCTTGCTCGAAGGAGGGGGAAGAAGAATTAGCGGGGAGGCGCCACGAGGAATAAGTCTCGATAAGGCAGCAAGCTAACTGTATCGATGCAAGTCAGCACGGCCAAGGAAAGTAAGATTTTAATGACGCACCTTCAAGTCCTGCGAAGCGCCCATAAACCATCCGCGCAGTACATGTGACGTGACTGGATCAACGCGCAGATGTTAACGAGATGCGGGGTGGACGGGAGGACGGGGATGGGGCTGCGGACAGTGTGAGAGGAGAGCAAGGGGAGTAAAGGCATGCGCACCTGTCGTCGAGAAGCGTGGCAGGGGCGAAGCGTGACTGTAGAGCTTGCAGTTGGCGCGATGAGCGCGACGAGGAGGAAGAGCTGATGTTGCGAGAGACTGGTGGTGGAGGTCGAGCACGTCGAGTACTTGGGTACACAAGTCGATACAAGCGATGAGGAGCCGAAGGTATATGAGAGGCAGATGAACCGGTTTCAAGTACTTGGACAAGTGTTTCAGCCTTGACAAAGATTTCGACTTGCGGCAAAAGACACCGAGTACATGTTACGAGACCTTGATCGAAAAAGCAGAGGGGGAGTTGCAGAGGGATAGACTTGATAGAGGGAGTGGCACAAGGGCGGTCAGCCCTGGAATTTCTGAGTGGCATTGGTGCGAAGGTGTTTGGAGTGGGTCTGTTTAGAGTTGCGTGCTGGACTCGGTAGTCGCAGAGACGACGAGGTAGAAGGGCCAGAACGTACAAGTTTTGAGATATGGGCGACTCCGAGCCCGAGTCAAAAGCTTTCCGAGGTGGTTGATGATTCTCGAAGATTCTTGGCTCCTCGTATTTGTTATCACCGCGCCGTGCAGGGGGGGGAGCTGGTTGGTGTTTTGCAGATATAAATCTGGAATAAGAGATGGGCACCGGAGCGGGACATGGTAGTAGGAGGGAAAAAAGCAAAGAGACGCTCAACATGCACGTGATGCCATACAGCAACAAACATTGCGCACGGACCCAATCTGATTGGCTTGCCCATACTCCTGGCGCTGGCGGTGGTTCTCTGTAGCTCAATCGCTTAAACTGTCTCAGACAGAATAAAATAGATCTTTGCCCTATTTTCCGGCACGAGTAACTCGACGCTTTGGAGGTCAACAATCAACTTGAAGCTGAACAATAACCTCAGTAGCGCGCTGTTGCGGCAAAGCCCACTAACTGATTTCAGAATCCAGATGTTCGCCCAGTTGGAGACTTGAGTGTCAGCGGATAGGTTTTTTCATCAGTAACTGACGTCTCAAACATTGCTTCAACTTCAAGTACATGGGCGATACGCTTTCAAGCTAAGTCTGGCTTGATTCAAGTGGATTCACGGACCAACGGGTTCATGGTTCGTTGTATTGCAGGTCACTGCTTTCTCAAAGCCTCATTAGGCGTCTACAATGTGTGTAAGTAAGTGGTCCTATAAATATTTTACTTACCTTCGCTCCAGACGCGTTCAATGTACAACGGCATCATGCAAGTTGTGACTGTGACTCTCTCCCATTGCTTTGCACTACCACCATTTGGCAGCAAGCATCGGCCGAGGCTCTCCGGTAGGTCAACTTCGGGTCTCAGGAACATCATAAGGACGATTCAAGTTAAATACAGGTATGTCTCAGAGGAATTCTTGCCGTTGCTTCAACACTGATCCCTTCCCCAGCTTCCCCCAAAATCTTTGCCTCAATCGCTGGTTATTTGACTTGTGATGCATTCGGCAAGCAGTGCACGGTGTATACAAGTTATGTCAACGTCCTCTGATATGGATGTACGCCTAGAGTTTGCACTGACATTAATTTTCCTCCAGCCTTATCTCTGCACGCCGTTGCTTCACAGGGCAAAGCACTGCGAGTTGCTTTGTCTTGCCTTCGTTTCTGTCCTAAATTAATCGATTCAGCAGGGTAGACGTTCAAGATTACAGTAATCAAACCACCACACGCAAATTCGCAAAAAAATACTTAGACTGTCATCTTTGTGAGGGCAGTGACGCACGTGTGCGCGGACTTTAAGCACCGATCAAAGCCGGAGCTCCCCGTCTTCCTGAGCTCGCCTTTCATCGCCTTCATCTGCCTTGTGGGCTCGCTCCATGGCGAACTCTGGACCCCACTTGGCTCCCAGCCACTCCCTCGCAGGCCGCACCAGTCTACAGTCGTGTCCGTAGCCGCTTCCGCCTTCCTGTGGCGCATCGACACAGGCTTCTCGACATGCCGTATTGCGTGGCTGCAATGAGCACGTCGGCCGCAGCGACGGTGG
The DNA here is from genome assembly GCA_029378395.1 of Mycena leptocephala. Lineage (NCBI taxonomy): Eukaryota > Fungi > Basidiomycota > Agaricomycetes > Agaricales > Mycenaceae > Mycena > Mycena leptocephala. The sequence continues at coordinate 237,168 of JARJLF010000076.1, read as the reverse complement.
TGGGAAGTGCGCGCGCGATTCTCCCGCACGGCGCGGGCCGCGCCTGCATCGAGCCGCGGTGTCGCGAGTGCGCAGCTATTCGCGCACTCGCTTCGCAAACATTCAAACGCTAGGCTGCACCGCCGCAGCACCGCGTATCTCTCGAGAAGGGACAGCGGGCCGTACCACAAGTTGAGCTTTGTTGCCAATTAGTTTTGTACCCAGTGCTTATGGGCATGATGTAGCCCACGCAACGGCTCTAACTAGTACCTGCTTTTGTTGGCAAGTGGCGCGCAAGCGACACATTCCTGCAACAGCTTTCAGCAATTTATCATTGGGGCTTTCCTTAGACTTGCGTTCCATTATGCACATACTTACTTATGAATGCATCCATCTCATATTCTCATTTTTGCCGTTGCGTACTACTACGAAGAAAACTCACTAGGCGTGCAGAGTTTCAGCTGGCACAGTGGTTTATAGTACTCCATAGTGCTTAGTGTCTCGCCGCATAGCACTATCCCAGTGCTATCAAGTGCTAGGGACTGCTATGAATGCTATGGATACTATGGCCGAACTATGGCTCGGCTACGGCTTTCCTGATGCAGTGAATACCGAATTCAACTCTGCTTCCGCGAAGAGTGCCGTGCATTCCAAGTTGAATTCCATCCCTGACCCCATTACCGACGCAGAGCAAGATTCAACACCATCTGAGACCCTGATTTTAAAACATACTCTGCTCAGCTGAGTTAACATCCACCATCCACTCAGTCCTCCGATCCTGAGCCTGAGATCATTACTGATTTATTCGTCGAGTCGATTTTGACCCGGGGAAATCTCGACGAACTCAATCCTCTACTCACTCGCCCTAGCGATTCCGAGTCGATTCCCTGCTCCCATGATAATTTTGACGAAGATCTGCGAACCATTTTTTAACTTTACTTTGAGCAAACCGAGCAACCCGAGCAACCGAGTCGAATCGAGCCTATTAAACGAGCTGAGCCCCAGCCTTTCTCTTCGTGCACGTCTTACGTTCATGACTTCGCTCCAGAGCAGCTTGCATCGAGCACCGAGTCCGCCCTGTTACTCGAGCCAACTGGTGATCCTCCGAGCTATCCAGACTCAATTAACACCTCCATTCCTTCGTCGTTTCAATCCGAATTTCATGCTGATCACAATCTCGGGACCATAGCAACCTGCGATATGTAATTCTACACGCAATGATGACGACGCGAGTTTCGCATACTATTTAAGACCAGTTAGTTGGCCACTTAAGCATTTATGCCCCAGCCCTGGTCTTCTGCCGGCACCGGTACCAACCAAACTATGTCGGAATGAACGCATGCATCCTGCAAAGAGTTTGAGTCCGCCGGCACCGAAATATTCGAGGATTTGAGTCCATAATGAATTTATTTTGACCGGCAGTCCAACATGGCCAAACAGTAGGCTAGTTGGCCACCCCGCCAACTAATAAGTTGGGCTCTCAAATGGCAGCCGGCTGCACCTGGAATCATAGATACAGGCTATATCCACTATTTAAAATAGTTATGGTGTAGATATGAGGTATAGAAATGGTCCGAATACATGCTTGCGACCGAGGGAAACCCTCAAAAATTGGGGCCGTAGGATGAATGAGTGTTCTGCAACTCAGAGAAAGGCCGGGATGGGCCAAATTAAGATCCAGGCTGCTCAATTGTAAGTATTCAGACACACCTGGATGCCCAACTCCATTCCAAGATGCTGGCCGTTCCTCCAAAAAATCCGACTATCAGCACGACCGAAATTGGATGACTTTAGATAATGGCCTCCAGAGCAATCAGAGGTCAATGGATGAAACCTCGAAATGCCTCTCAGAAGGAAGGAATGGATAGTGAGAAGTCATGTGTAAGGTTCTAGACCGATGTCATAGCCGTGTCGCGGACCGCGACGGTGCCAGCATGACTGACCTGCAAATAAAGTTGTGCTTTTCCCGAGTGTGTTAAGAGGGGTAGTTCAGTCAAATGTCGTCCAGTAACTTTGCAGAGGGAAGTCCAGCATCGGGGGATCCGAACGAGCCCCAAAAGTCGCGGATTGACTAAGAAATGGTGGAGAAATGGCGATGGCAAAAAGGCCAGTGGTCCGATTGATAAGAAATTGATGTCCCCACGCTTCGGACCTGATCCGCGATGCCGTAGCTCTCGATCAACCCATCACTTTCGGCTGAAATTTGGTCTGAACATTCATTGGAGGTCGTACTCCGTTTGTACATTCTGCCCAGTCATAATTATAAAGCCCTGGCCTTCCAGCTCTCAGGTGGCCAACTAGGTAGGGTGGCCAACTAAGGGGTCTCAAATAGTATGCGCCGCCGCAAATCAGAGCTGAGTCCCTTTCTAAATCACTTCTCCATTTGTCCTTCCTTGCGATATCTGACCTCCTCACTCTGCTACCTCCCTTTTATTCATTCATCCTTCCATTTCGATCTGAACTCAGAGCTGACCATAATTTCGAGGCTATACGATCGCCAGAGGTGCACACACCCCTTGATATCCGCAACGGAGATCCGACTGCTACGCAAGTTCACAAGCCATGCTTCCACAATGCTTCCTCAGCCGCGAATTTGATCCTTGCCGAGCCGCGTGCACCCGATAAGCTTTTCGATTTTATACCTTCAACCAATTACCTGTACACCCCTCTCACACCACCATCTGCGAAAGAGACGACTGACGCCTACGAGCACCGGTCGATGTCGCAGTGAACTCAGCAGTGTGGTTCAAGTTCAACAAGCAGTATCACTGCCATTAACCATCGATACTGGCCATGATGCCGCCCGCGTCGACTTCACGAGATGTCGACGTGAGATATTTCGATATGCGAATAACGGATGGATGTCGCGAGCCGAGACCTCGCTGAAATGATAGCCAGGGCGTCAAGGCGTCTCCCAGTCTTCTCCCGACTCAAAACAATGAAAGCTGAGATTCGAGATTGTTGTGCGGGCTGTCTCGGACAGCGAGCACGACTGTCTCGGTTGCTCCACCAAGCCCCTAATAAAAGGAGCTCCCTGTGCCAAAATAGACAGGTGAAATAGGAGTAGCCCATCCAAATGGAAACACGTCAAGTTGCCCTGCTCACCTGTTGGATTGGCGCGTGCACTGCGAGCAGCCTGGACGACATGCAAAATGCCGATGTCGCTAACATCCTCCACTCTCGCCGACAGTAGACCAACTGCAGACTATTCTCTTCAACACGCGGGCAAATGCTTTACAAATATTTGTGGGATTTGGTTCGACATAACCCGGAATCACTGCATTCCGCGGCCCCGTCGGCAGAGCCTGTGACGTGGGTTGACGTCGGTCGACCTCTGCCGACATGTACCGAAGTGGCGTCGGCAGACTCTGCCGAAGTCGACCGACGTCAACCCAGGCAAACAGACCTTGCCGACGTGGGGCCGGAATGCAGTGAATGCTGCTGAACAGAGGCTCAGAGTGGCGAGGACTTCTGGTTGACTATCCATGATCTGAAGTCTTCGTATAAGCCAGAAAACTCCTGTTTCTCTTTGCGGACTTCAAACGGCCTCCTCAAGTTCCTCAGCTTGTTTACGAACAGGCGCGCGTCGTCAGCAACATAACTGAATGAGGATGATATTAGCCACTTCGTTCTGTGATTCCCATGCTACGCATGAGCGATATTACCCACCCAAAACAACTGCCAAATTAAGTATTCAATACACCATCAAAGCGTACTATGCGAGGGGTACCAGCAACACGCGCACTGCGTGGAGGACAAATCTAAACACAGGCTGTCGAGATCTGCCGAGGTCTCCTAGCCAGTCTGGACTCATGCCCTGTCAAGATCAACTGGAAGACGTAGACGAGATGTGCCGACGTTACATTTTCAGATCTTGGCTAATCCACGCTAGATAATCTCGGCAGATAACCCGCCGAGGTTGTGTAGCCACGTCTGCCGAGATCTGCCAATGATACTTGGGAATGGCCGGACAGGCTATTATACGAGTTCCTCGAAGGTGTCTCGAGCGGGTGCGGATAATCATATTCTTCCAAAAATTAGTGTCTCCCGCTCCAGTTACCAGATACCCAATACGAAGAACTCCGCCGCATGAGCACAATGTAGTTTTGATTCAGCACCCTCGTATACCTGTGTGCGCAGAAGCCCATGAATTTGAATGCGGTTGAAGGCGTAGGGCGGACACATGGGCCTTGAGGGTTAGGAGCTTGACTGAGAACCCTAGGTTTTCTCAGGCCCGAACAGAAGGTAAGAAAAAGTGAGGTGCATGATCAACAGACGTGTGTTTAGAATCTTGCTAGCAGAATTATGTGAACGATGTAGAAGTCGTGATCACCGCTCCACTCCGGGACCCCCTACAAGATTCGCGTAACGCAAAGCGGGGCGCCTTTCTCCCCATTGGACATGACGGGCGAGAGCATGGTGGCAGACCGCAGCCGGAAGGGATCATCCTTGGGCAGAGTAAAGGAGAATTTACCAACAAGCTCGCATATGAGCACCTGCATCTCCAGTATCCTGCTCACCTCGAGGTAAATCAATCAATCAATACCGTTAATGAACGAACGACTCACGCAAAACGCCAGCTACATCGGACAGACTGTTAGTAAATTGAACTGGGCTTCCCAGAGATCTCACCCTAGACAGGTGCGCGGGCCTCCTAAAAAGCTCAACCTGAATTCACCGGCTCAGCTATGATGTCGCAAGGGAAACAAGGAAATCCACGTACAGGTTAGCGTATGGCCCCACATTTGTTTCGCCCTTGTAGGGTGACCCTTCAAGCCATCGCTGGGGCTTAAACTCATGTGAATCAGCACCCCAGAAGGGCTCAAGTCTAAGACATAAATCAATGCGGGGGAACTTGAAGGAGGAGTCTAATGCAGAGCAGGGATGCACCTTTGGAATGATGCAATCGCCAATGTCACAAGCTGGCCCTTGCGAACGGGGATCTGCGTAATGACTTCTTCCGTTGAGGTTTTAATAACCTCCGTTATAGGAATGACCGCGTCTGCGAGGGCGATACGGTCCTCAAGAGCCACCGACGGATAGAGTCGAAGCGTCTCCTACGCGTCGTGACCACAGGTCAGCTTGCATCATCGACTCTCGCACCCAAAAGACGGCTACCGCACCTTGATAAATGCATTGAGTAGGGGCATACTATCATATGGGACGTTGTGGAGATTGGCTCCAAGATTGGACTGAATTTCGGCGCGCAGTTGATCCTGGAAATGGGGATGCCTGGCGAGCTCCACCAACCCGAACGCCAGTGTATTCGCCTAAATACGGAACGGCATTTAGGAAATACTACGACTGAAAGCAGGAAGTAAATTGGCCACCGTGGTATCTTGGCCCGCAATGAGAATGACCGAAGTCTGAGCCACGATCGCCTCCTCGCTCATCCCTTTCTTCGTACTGTCTAACTGGACGGGATTGACTGAGAAATTCCTGTCAATCGGACAGGCGAAGAACGAACAGAAACTCACGAAGCTGGCCATAAACATCGCTGTCAATCTCCAGCCCCTGCCGCGCCGCATCCATCTTCTCCCGTACGACCCGACGCCCAAGATCCTCCGCAAGAGATTTTGCCTTGCGGATGGCCCTGAATGCACTAGTCGGAAGATAGATCGCCGCGTTGAAGACCGAAGTGGGCAAGAGTGCGCCAAGGGCATTGGCTAGAATCTGTGCTGCAGATTGACTGGAGGCAAGCACCCTGGGAGAACGGCCGTCATGAAAGGAGCCGTTGGACCCAAAATATCCCTCACACTATCTGACAGTTATTCGCCACGAATTCCTCTCCTAAATCTTGGGTCGAACAGCCGAGGACGGCTGTATAACTTGAATCGTCAGAACAAATGTTCACTGTAGTTACAGCATACGTATACCATACCTTGGCTAATTGCGCCCAGAGTCGCGGTGCTGAGTAAAGGGGAGATATTGATTGACGACGCAGAGGATTTTTCCAACTGCTCCGTCAGCTAGAGATGCGAAAGGTATGATGAGGGAGTCGGAGTAAATTGTCAGTCAAATATTGTCACCGCCTGTGCCATCTTTTCGAAAATGGGCTGGTAATTCTTCACAGCGGCAGCGGTAAACCCAGTGTTCAGTGCAGCGCGGAGCCGTTTGTGGGTGTCTCCTATGGTGTTATCACGCTCAGCATCCCAGCACTGTCATAAGTTAACGCTGCACAAATACGTACCTCTCACCCCCGAGACGCTTCTCTTCCCGTAGAGCAAATGTACGAAATTTTCTATGATTGGCCCATGCACGAACTGCGCGCTGTTCAAGATGTATTGCAACGCAAGCGGGTCGGAGACCATCAAGCGGTCTTGCTGCGGGAGGCGTGAAGTTATAAACCGATATTGGTCGAACGAGCTCACCCCGAAGCATTCCTTAAGGCGATAGATCGGTCCGTACAGTTTCAGCCAGGTGAATTCGTGGTCGCCGTAATTTGGGGGCAGGAGTAGCTGCAGCATATTTCCTGGATAAATGGTTCCATTAGGCCGATACAATCGCAATAGGACGCTTCACTGACCGAATATCCACGACGGTGAAGGTGGACCTGGGATATTCTCGATGCCGCTCTTGCGATGGAGGATCCGATGTAATGCCACGGTGACGATCGCAGCGATGAGAACAGTTGCAAAGCTCATGGCGAGGTATGTGTGCAAAGGAGATGGGTAGTGGTGCAAGAGAGTGTGCGACGTGCGATAAGATACATACCTACCCTGAGCTTATCAGCTGAGGCCCGCAAAACCCACGTTCTATCGCCGTCGTAAGTTTAGATCCAGCACTACATATCGGCAATACCGGAATTCATCCCCACGTCCGAGTTTTTTTTGTTGAGCACTGGCGAGAAATTCGTCGAAGTTGGGAGACGGAATCTCTGTGAGCCGGGACGAAGATCTTGCGCGTGAATTGGGGTCATCTGCACTTCACCCTAAAGATATTATGAGAGAATTGCAGCTGTCATCTAATATATCTGGGGCAAAGTGAAAGTGACGCCGAGTGACGCAGAGTGATGTCATTGACGCCCCAAGGGCGTCAGTAGGGGCGTCAGTAAGAAACTCAATTAAGGTCAAGGGGTGGTGTTCGCATCGCTATATGTTACACTATACTACAGCTAGCAATAACCACACAATTGGGCACTATTTCCGGCTGGCTGATAGCTCTGGGAGTCAAAAACTCACCTCGTAGGGGCGTCACTGTTTGGGGCGTCAATTATACTTTACGGCCCTGGTTAATTGGGCGTCAGATTCGAGGGGCGAATGGGGCGTCAATATATAGAAGCAGGAAACGAGTGGAAAGTGAGGGGCGACGCATCAATTACTGATCCGCAAGAATCACTTCACTTCACTCTCTTTATAAAATTAAGCCTGTCTGTCCGAAGCCTTTTTAAACTCCGCCAGCTTCTATCTGAGCTTTCCCCTTTTGTCCCTCTTTGGTTTCGTTCTCATGCCGCGGCCAACTTGAACTCCCGTTCTGCTGCTGCGAATTAGGTAAAGTGCATGGTTTTTTGTGTGAACCCTTTTTGAAGGTTTCAACCTCAAAAATTGAATTTTGGAAGGGGGTGCGAGGCTGCGAAGCGGCCGAGCAGCCGCTTGTAATCTTTCGAATCAACACAGACAAACATCAAATATTCTGCGCTGGAATCGTGCTCACCAAAAGCGCGATACCAGGAAGATAATAAAAGAAACGAGATCACACGAGAATGAAATAAGACCCGTTTCCGGGAGTCGGCGTTGGTTGTCTTAGCTAGCAAATACAAGGGAGAAGATGGTAGTACGAGAGAGAGAGAGTGTCTAATTGTCCGTGTTTGTATCTGAGTCCATACGCAAATAGTAAGTGTTGTAAGCAGCATGATTACACCCCTCCCCTCCCTGAAAAATCGAGCATACCTCGTGAACCGGGGGGGGGGGGGGTCGAATAGCATTTAAGTGTCTGTGTTAGTAGTTGGTAAGTCAATCTGTGCAAGCCAACGGTCCAATGCTTCGCATTCAGCTAGTTCTCGACCTGGAAGCCAGCGAAGGTCTTCGTTGCCATGACCTGACCATTGGACGAGGTATTGTTTACCACGTCCTCGTTTGTGCTCGTCAATAATTTTATCGATGAAGAATTCCTCATGCCCGTCTGCAGTGGTGATAGGGCCGGGGCGGGTGAGTTCCCGTTCGGGAAACAGCTCAGCGTCATTTTCATGGTAGGGTTCTACCTCCGAGGTGTGGAACACGGGGAAAACATTTGGTTGTGTCGTCATGTCTAGTGTGATTGTTGAGCATTCTTTGTGCACCGCCGTGATTGTGTATGGGCCGTCGAAACGGGGCATGAATTTGGCGCAGCGGCCCTCCTTGCTCCGGAGATACATGCTCCGCCTGTGCTCAGTTGTAAGCCTGACACGTTGCCCCACTTGGTAGTCGGATCAGGCCGTCGGTCCTTATGGCATTGGCAGCTTGTAAGAGCTTAGCCGCGAGTAGGTTGTCCCTTGCTTCAAGGGTATCATTGGTAAGTTGGTTGACAATGTCTGCGGCTGCTACGTCCTCAGCTTCCACTCCGGTGTCCGGTGTCACAAGTGGAGGAATGAGACGAGGAGATCGTCCGGTCTTCAGTTGGAATGGTGAATAACCAGTTGACTTGTTGATCGTGTTCATAATGTGAAATCGGACGCGTGGTAGTGCTCGGACCCATCCCTTCTGGTTGCGGGCAACATGGAAACGAAGGCACTGGTTGAGGGTTTTGTTTGTCCGCTCACTGCAGCCGTCGGTTTCAGGGTGGAAGGCCGTTGAGAGTTTAAGCTTAACTCCCGTCAATTTGTGTAGTGCTTTCCAAAATTTGGAGATGAAGAGTTTGTCGCGGTCTGAGATAATTTCTAGCGGAAGACCATTTTCGCAGTACCAGGTGTCGAAAAACACGAGAGCAAAGTCTTCTGCAGTGGCATTTGTTCGAGTTGGAGCAAGTTGGACATCAGTACCAAGGCGGTCGGTAAAGGTGCGATGCAGTTATAGCCAGCCTCTTCAGGCAGTGGTCGACGAAATCGATCCCGACAGAGTCGAATCGGTTGTCAGGTACGGGAAGTGGGTGAAGCGGACCTGAGGTTTTGGAGGTCCTCGACTTGTGTCTCTGGCAGTCTGCGCAGGAAGGAATGTATCGGATTCGAGGTCCTTCCGCATGTTTGGCCAATAATAAGCATCTCGTAGTGACCCGTATGATTTCTCAAAGCCAAAATGGCCGAGGGAGTCGTGTGCTAGGCGGAACAGGCGTTCGCGTATATGGCCAACGCGTGGGATCATAAGGCGGGAGCCGATGTACCATAGGCCATCCTTGTTGATGATGCCAGGAATACTCTCGGTGACTGAGGTGAATTTGGAGCACAAGGGTCGGTGGTGTATCCACTGCGGATGGAATTAAGTAGCTCAGCGTCCACAGCTACTGACATTATTGTGCAAATCGGTTTCATCGTTGGTTCTCGGATGCGGGTAACCGCAAGGCAATGGGCAGCCATCAAGGGTGTTGCCTCTGTTGGACAAGCGAGGGAAGTAATCGTGTCACAATCATCGTCGCAAGGTGGGGCTGAGTGCAAGTCTGCCTCGGTGCTGTCCTCAAAATCGGTTCTAGAGAGGGCATCCGCTACGGTGTTTGCCTCGCCTTTCACGTATACAATTTTTGTATCGAACTGTGACATGAATTCCATCCAGCGTGCCTGTCGACGAGATAGGTCGCGCTGGGAATGGAAGTTCTCTAGCGTTCTGTGGTCGGTGTAGACATGGATAGTGCTGCCGATCAGGTCGGCGCGCCACTGGCGTAAGGCTCTGATAATTGCAAGTAGTTCTTTTTCATGGATAGGGTAATTGAGCTCAGCTCCTTTGAAGGTGCGCGAGTCAAAGGCAACTGGCCGCGCTGTCTCCCAGGTTTCCCCAAAGGAGAGTACAGCACCGAGCATTTATCGCTCGCGTCGGCGGTAACGAAAATTTTGTTATTCCCCATGTTTTCGTGGTCAATGGTAGTCAGGCAGTCAGCACCTGTAACAATAGCCTTGATCTGGTCGAACGCGAATTGGTGTTCGCTGTCCCACTCAGGGAATTTCTTGTCGGCTGCCTTGGTAGTCAGGCGGTGTAGTACTGAGGTGTGGTCGGCGAGATTGGGGAGGAATTGGGCGACGTATCGAACCAGACCCAGAAATGCACGGACATTGGTCGAGGACTTTGGTGTTGGCCAATTCACAATTCTTCCAACTTTGCTTTGGTCTGCCTCAATGCCGCGCTGGGAAATGCGGTGTCCGAGGAAGGTAATCTCGTCGCAAAATAATTTAGTCTTCTTTGGGTTGCAATATAGCGAATTCTTTTTGAGCACGTCAAAAATGAGGCGGACATGGCGTGCATGCTCTGCTTCGTCCTGTGACCAAATGACAATGTCATCGAGGTATATATGGCAGATCTTGCCAATGTATTCACGCAATGCCGCGGTGACACGGCGCTGTTGTACCGCAGGTGCGTTGCGCAGGCCTTGCGGCATTACCAACCATTCGTACAGGCCCAGGGGCGTGCTAACGGCAGTGTATGGTACGGAATCTGGGTGTAGCCTCGTTTGGAAAAAACTGTCCGCAAAGTCAATAGTTGACCAAATCTTTCCTTTGGCACAATCGGCTAGAATGTCGTTGACGCGGGGGAGGGGAAAAACGTCGTGCACGGTGTTGGAATTGATATCCCGGAAGTCATTCACCCAGCGTGGAAGCACTGACTTGTCTGCTTTGGGAATCAAGAAGGCTGGCGAGGCGAATGGGGAGTTCGAGGGACGAATACGTCCTGCATCAAGATGCTTCTGGATGAGTTCATGCCATGCCTCTTTGTATTTTCGAGGGACTGGTAGCTGCGCTTGGACAAGGTCTTATATGCATCCTTGATTTTAATCTCGCATAGAACGTTGGTAGGTAAGTCGTCCACGTGGGGAATAACCTCAAAGATAGGCTTATATTCCGCTTTGAGGTCTTCGCCGAGCTTGTGTCGACGGTCCTCCTCAGCCAGAACTTCGATACGTTCACGTATGGCGGCGATGACATTGACCTCTCGGACTGTTTCAAACAGGTTGGCATCCGTGAGAGTTTGTAAGCGGGCCACGCAGACTGTATGTAATTCTTTTGCCATCGTTTTGTGGTCGGCCTTTGTTTTCTTAAGGCGTTCGCGGAGCCTTGGCTTAGGCGGGGGTGGAGGGGAAGGAATAACAGGGTCAAGCAGGTTATAATTCGTTCGTTTATCAATTACAGTTCCATCGGAGTGGTCAACGACGATTGAGTTACGTTTCAAGAAAGGTAGTCCTAGTATTACATCTGTACAAAGGTCTGGCGCAATCAGGGCACGTACAGTATTTGTTTCGTATGAAAGGTCTTTCGATAAGGCTTTGAGTTTCACCCATTCCGTCATTGGCGGCGGGTCGGCACTATTTGTGAAGGCGGCTGATACAGGTACGGGTTCGTGCAAAAGGTGGCGGCGGAGACCGAGGCGGTCGGCGACGTCCTGGTGTATCAGAACTAAGCCTGAACCGTTATCAATTAGCCCGCGTACTTGAACGGGAAGGTTTGACATGGGACCTTCCATGCGGAAGTCCCAGATCAGGTGGGGTTCACTCACGTTCGAGTCAACGCTGCTGTCGTTCGGGTCATCGACGGGCGCGAAACCGGCCGCAGCGACAACCGCGGCGACGGGCACGGGTTTAGCCTTGATGCCGTATTTTGCGCGTTGGTCGGCGGTGAGAGCGGCAGCGGCGGCGTCGACGGTGGCTTGCGACACCGGCTTGTAGTTCGTAGCGTTCGGCCATGGACACGTCTTATCCTGCGCGTCCGCGTGGTCGACGAAAGGTTTGCGGCAGCGGCTGCAGCCGTGGTTGCCTGTAAGCAGCGCGCGTTCGTCCTCGGTGAGCTTGGGACAACGTTTACCGTTGCCCGACGCGTTGTTCGGGGTGGATGAGGAGGAAGCGGAAGGTCCAGACGGGGGTGCGTTCTCGTCGCGCTTGCGTTTCTGAGGGCGCTCGTCATTGGTGGTAGTTTTGGTGCGCTCGCGCTTTGCGCGCTCGTCGGCGATCGCGTGGAGTTCCTTGATGCGGCGAATGCGGATGTTGTCGCGCCGCTTGACGATCTCGCACCACTCTTTGTATTTGGTGGTGTCCGTGACCTTGCCTTCGTCAGCGACGTCGTCGGCGAGGTCGGTCGTCATATTGGTCTCAAGCAGGGTGCGGAGGCCCGCGTCGTCAAGATGGTGGGGGGTGTTCAGCAAGAAGGAGTTAAGGCGTTCAACGGAAGTGAGGAAGGCGAGGAAGGGTTCAAGCTTGTCTTGTTTGCGGCTATTGCGCTCCTGCTTGAGGGTGCGCTCCCAGTCGCTGGGCAGGAGGCGCTCACGGATCAAAGCCATGAAGGCCTTGAAGTCGAGAGCACTGGCTGCGGTGCGCTCGTCATCGTTGTCGAGCCAGGATGTGATACGATAGTCTCTAAAGCATCCGATCACGTTGGCGACCTGTTTGTCGGTCGCGATGGACTTGAGAGTAAAGTAGTTGGAGCAGTGGATCTCCAGCTGGCGCAGTTGGCCCTGGGAGGTCTCACCCTCATGCAAAAGCGGGAGTTTTGTTGGCGGGAGATCAAGGGTAGCGGCGCCGGAGGTGGACATTGCGTGGTGACGTGTGGGGAGAGCGGGGGAGGAGTCGGTTGTGTCCGAGTCGTGGGCCGCTGGGGAGCGAACGGGGGTTGTTGGCTGAGACGTCGTTGTTGACGCGGTCGGGGGTAACGGTGTCAAGGGCGAGTCTACTTCGGTGGTGGGCGACGGCGGGAGTGCGGGGAGTGACGTGGCTATGGGCGTCGGCGTTGCTGCCTTGGCTTGGCCGCGGGTCTGGAGGGAGAAAGGCACGGAAGGCTGTCGTCCCGCCAGCGTTATTTGCTACGTGGCAGGGTGTGACGTGGCGTGTAGCGGGACCTGTGTACGGTCTCGTTGAGTAAGGTACGCCTTCGCGGGGCGTGGGGGAGAGGTATGGGGGTGGTGTGTGAGGTTGTGCGGGGTTTGTGGGTTGTGGTTGTGACGATACGCTGGTGCCTAGAGGACGGCTTGGAAGGGCTCGTCACTAGGTGCGCACGACGGGGTGTAGCACGAGGCTGGTCGCTCTGAGTGACTCAGGCTGCCTCGGCGGGGTTGCGTTCTCGGACGTTCAGCTTCGCGCGAAGGCTCGGCAGGCGTAGGAGAGTACGCGAGGTGGAAAGGGTGGATATTTCAAAAAAAATGGAATCGTGCTGACCAAAAGCGCGATACCAGGAAGATAATAAAAGAAACGAGATCACACGAGAATGAAATAAGACCCGTTTCCGGGAGTCGGCGTTGGTTGTCTTAGCTAGCAAAATACAAGGGAGAAGATGGTAGTACGAGAGAGAGAGAGTGTCTAATTGTCCGTGTTTGTATCTGAGTCCATACGCAAATAGTAAGTGTTGTAAGCAGCATGATTACATGCGCATCGTGGTGGCGATGCACACCTCTGTTCGGAACCATGCCGTGCGCATAATGTCCCTTTGTCTCTGACCTTCCTTATCTTTTTGCAGACAGTCACGGAACTCGAAGCGCCCGCCGACCAAAGTGTTGTTGAGCCCGAAGGCCTGGTACGCACTACCGTCTTGCATTCCAACCCACGTTTTAATGTTTCCAGGGGTTTCCTGCCGCCTGGCTGGCGCCCATTACCGGCAAATACGTGATCGATATCGCTCACTAGAACAGGGAGCCCGCCCCGGAAACCGATCCACCACAGCGAACCGACTTTTCCGTCGAATGGAATCGGTTCTACGGCACCAATTTCCTCAGCGTCGAAATCGCCGGGCTAATCATACGCCTGTACTTCGACATACCGGGGTGTATAATTCTGATCGCATATATCCCTGAATGCCCGCAGGAGACGTTTGTATTCACCATCGCCGGTGTCGAACGGAAGAAAGATTTTTACATCTTCAACTACGATTCTCCTGTGAGCGCAAATGAGCTCCACCTCCTTCGACCCGTGTTCTCAAGTGTCGCCGACTTTCACCTCAACCGCGGGTCGGACCAGTTGGTACCCGTTGCGCCACGGCCTGATAAGAAAGCGGAAACCCTTGAGGCTCTTATCAAGTGTGGGTTTGAGAAGGATTTGAAGCGAACTGTGTACGAGTTCGGCGAGAGTAGCGACAGTGATGAGTGAGATGAGGAAATTTTCTGCAGTTCGATGTAGCCGTTCATCGCAGTGGTTACGATGGTTCCCTCGACGAGCCTCAGTCCTGCTCCGTGTATCCAATAGTCTACGTTAGTATCGTGAACTCTTACCTCCATACAGCAGCAATTGGTTGTCAGATGAAAGGGGAAGGAGAATGAATTCATGCAGCATGAGAACGCGTCAGCAGGGATTGAGAATGGCCAGCCCTTGATTTCCTTTCACCTTTTGTACCGCAGCGTACCAATACCAGTTTTGCACTCGCCCGCTGTCGAGCTCTCGCGACTCGGAGCGAATCTCAATTTCTACCTATCCACGTCGCCCACTATCTGCGAGCATGCATAGAATTCAAAAAAAGTGCACATCGCCCACTTGAACTGCGTGCGAGTTGGTTGGTCTTGGTAGCGATGAACTTTCGGCTCGATACTGGCGCTAGTGAGGGAAATTATTAAAATAAAAGAAAAAGAAACTTAAAATATTACACAATATTTCGGGGATTTCGGGGATCTACTTCAGGGTATTTCAGAAGCTTCCGCGCATCAGAGCTCTTTGCCAAACAACCCCACCTCTGATCTCGATACTGAAATAAAGCGCCAAAGATACTACATATGGTTCTGAAAACTCTGAAAAAAAGGTTTGCTAGCCCTTTACAGCTCTTTGCGGTACAACAGGCGCGGTCCGTTTTTTTCTGTTTTGGCAAGTTTTCACGAGAGCAGCTGCCCTAATAATATCGATCCTGTGCGGTGGGAGCCCGTTGCAAAAATTTGTGCGAAACCTGATGTTATCCAATCAACCCCAAATTTTGGGGGTGGGTTCTACCCCCTCTGATACACATTCTGTATTGAGCCCACCCCCCCAGATTACTTGCATAAACCTCAGGAAAAGTAAAATCCTGGCGGGCAGTTTCAAACAGGTGGCTAGTGTAACAATTCAATTCAATTCAAAATTCAATTAGAGTGCGCGCGGGCCCCTGGGGGCCCATGTGGCACTATACGTAGTTACAGCGTGGTGGCTAGCTGGTCGGGAGTGGATGCAGAGCAGAGAGATGCAGTAAGTGGGGGATGACCATGGAGGATTGCTGTGAGGGTGTGTATGAGTTATGTATCTAGGCAGGATTTCTTGACCATATGAGAACGAGGTATTGATATGATATAAGTGATAAAAGGAAAAGAGAAATGTCAGATCGCGTAACGGGGAAAGCGGCCAGTGTCCCGCGCGAACTCCAGAACCGGCTTGGGGCCGGACTTCACAGCAAGGAGGAGGCGGAGCGAGAGGCAGGCCGTTCCCCGGCGTTGGCGGCGGTACTGGGGGCACAGGATGAGGAAGTGTGGGATTGTCTCGGGGACGAGGCAGAGCGAGCAGTTGGGGGAGGGTCCCAGGTGGAAGCGATAGAGGTACGCGTTGAGGGGGATGTGGGTGGTGTGGAGCTGCGTGACTACGCTGGACTGGGGGTGGCTGAGATTGCTGTACATCCGCGCGACTGCGGAGGAGGGTTTCGCGCTATCGTAGAGGGAGAGGCGGAGGAAGCGCGGGATGTTGTCCACTCCACGAGCCACCGCGCGTGGCTAGTGTAACAGACCTAGCACCTCCCGACTTGAACCCCTCAAAAACAGCCTTGCCCGTCGGTTTTGGTCAAATCTAAGTTGGTAAACCCCATCCTAGTATCGATTCTGATGTTTCCCCCAAGACACAGATCAAGCGCACAATTATTGAATGATCTACAGATGTCAACCGGCAGGCATTCTGAAAATCATTTCACCCTGATCCCAACGCAAATTTCGATTGCCCCTTTTAACGAGGTGTATATAGTATCATATACAGTCTGAAAGCCCTCGTTCGGGGCTTTCAGACGATATATAAATCATAGTTTTATTCCCACAGCTGCGGGCACACCACCTTTTTGATTCCTAGAAATGCATCAAAATTTCATGCTTTGACCATTTTTGATGTTTTTTCGCCCACCCGCCACCTACGCACGTGTTTTTGAGAGTCGTGCCACCTAACGACGTCATCAAACTAGGAAGCGCAATCGACCCGACACATTTCCGGGCCACGTGAAGGACCGATCATTTTGTAGACCATTGTCCGCCCGATTACAATATTAGTGGATTGCTTTCGATGTGCTCAGACAAGCAGAATAACAATACATAATCAATTTAACTCAAATAATACATTCTCATAACAATCGCGGTCACGAGCTTCGATATTTGCCACCGCCGAGACTTCCTCCCTCACCCTACTCACTCTGATGGACTCCGCCAACCCTGCAACAAGCAAGTGCAGCAGCTGCAAGACGTGGAAACCGGCGATGAGCGAGTTCTTTACCATTAATTGGGAAAATGTCCGGGGACCTGTCGTGTCTGCAGTCAGAAGACAGCCGACAAGAGGAAAAACAGCAGAGGCCACCACATCTGGAGAATCCTACCCCGCAGATGACGACAACACGAATGAGGATTTGTCTGACCTCAGCCGTTTCACCTTGGAGGAATATCTTACCATCATTGCTATGGACGAGACTGTGCGATCATTTTCTGCGCTTGTCGATGTGGAAATCCTTCACCTGAAGGGACGGTCTCTTGTCGACGCGATTGATCTGGAGGTGTGGCAGTGTGTGGGGTACCGATACTTGTAAGTGACCTATTAGTTGAGCTCTACCACCAAATTATTGGGACCCACAGATATCACAAACAACGTACTTCGAAGAAAACAGGCGACATACGCTTCTCGTACTACTGCGCCAAGAATGCAGACCGTCAACACAAACCCAAGAAACATGATGATGCAGATAAACACCGTACCTCTCGTCAGATGGAGTGCTTCGACTGCGATGGCTGGCTTCATATTACAGTTAGCAACGAATCTACCGAGGCGTTAGTACGTTTCAAACACGAGCAAGATCATATCCCCTACTGTAGCATCGATGTTCCGTTAGCAATTAAAGAGTTTATTGGGGCTAATCCTCACTTGAATACGAGCCAGGTCAGTAAGACGATACCGTATAAATTAGCAATACTAACTGTTGTTGCGCCGTAGATCTGGAATCATGTCTTGACACTCCCGCAGTATCAAGACCGCACCAAAATTCCCTTCTCGCGGCGTGCAATCTATACCCTTTGGGCAAAAACGGATCGTGAAAAATGGAAGATGGACGACGACGAGGTGGAATCCGCGATCAAGATCATCGAACGAGCATCTACGGAGCAGACAGGAACTTACGACGGTCACCCCATGTTTCGTGCAGAGCCCATTGTACTGCCTTCGGTTGAGGGCTTCTCTGCGGTGGCGTTCGCCCTCCCGAGTGTCTTGCAAAAGTGGGGTGGCCAAGTTCGTGAGATTGCCATGGATTCCGCTTGTAAGTAACGATATACACCCCCAAAGAACTCCTGCTTAGCAGAGTATATGCAGGGGAGACTAATAAAAGTCAATTTGAGCTGCTCATATTCATCGGAGAGATCTCCGGGTCCGGCTGCCCGTTGGCATACCTGTTGATTAAATCTGAGAAGAATAGCGCACCGAATAGTCAGCAAAAAATATCTTGAATCAATCTTGGCGCACTTGCAAGATATATGGGGTCTTCGATTCCTCACCACGCTCTCGGACAAATACTGGCCCGAAATCAATGCATGTCGCGTACGTGTTCCAGACGCCAAGCACCAGCTGTGCTATTGGCACGCGGTCCGAGCTGTCAAAACACAGTTAGCAATTCTCAAACGGCGACCAGCACATTACAACGTCCTTGAAGCACGTCTCGAATTCCATGCTATTGACCCTGATTTCGTTCCGGTTGCCCAAGAAACAAAGCCTACACCGGCGAGTGGCAAAGATGGAAATCCAAAATCATGACTCACTTCCGCTTAGAGACCCAAAGTTCCTACGACGAGGATCCCTTTCCTCAGACTACGCTTCATGGGGGAGGTACCCAATCCCTCACCTGTGGTCACTGCAGGGCCAAAAATCACCATCAATCGAAAGACGAGTCACGCGGTGAATGCTTCGGACACACCAGAAATGCCGGAAGAAATTCCGACCGAAAGCGACGTGGAAGGCGAGGACAGCGAAGATGAGGATGCGGAGGAGGATGTTGAGGCTATAATTCGGAGCAAGAAGCCTGAGCGCACCGATGTCCCTGATTACATGTGCGAGGCTGGGGAGAAATCCACGCGTGATGCTGACTACGTGTTTTGCCCCGCGGTTCATCGCGCCCAAGCTATCCGTCTCTTCACGCGTCACCTCTGCTGGCACCCCTTCTTCCCTGAGAGGAACGGAATCCACTCCACAGCTGAGAAAATCCGGCAGAAATGCGTGCTCGAAATGTACCGCTTCTGCAAAGAGCGAGATTTGCGCGAGGCCTGGGTTACATGTGGAATAGCTGGTATTGTCCAAAAATGTGGCCACTGTGGGCGCGCTGCGGGGACCTGGACAATATATCGCGGCTGCGGACGACAATGAGTGCAGAGAACACCTGGAAGCGAATAAAACACATGCACTTGCACAACCTTGTCCATCCCCGACTCGACCAGCTCGTCCACATTCTCATTTACGAAGTCACTCCCGCAATCGATGCCCGTATTGTATACCTCGATCCGACGTTCCGTTGGGGTCGCGCACGAGAGGAGACTACCTGGCAAACGGGATTTCACGCAGCTTGGAATGCCATGCTGAAGAAGCCACTTAGCGGGAAGAAATATGTGATGAACGTCAAACGGTGGACATGTTCCTGCAGCCAGCAACAATATAATGCATATCACCTCTGCAAGCACCTTGTCCATGCTGTTGTAACACCATCCAACAAGTTCTGGGTCGAAATCTACCGCCATCGAACGATGCCAATCTACCGTCACCCGGAACTTCATCCAATCGGTGAGGAAAGAGGAAGCTACGACGATGTGGATGAAGGTAGTATTTCTGAGGGGGATGATGTCGTGTGGTCGGGCGATAAAACGGTGCTGAGCTCGGGTCTATGGAGGGATGGAGGGAGGGACTCTCTCTTGGGGAAGCGTGTGAGAGAGGAAGGTAACAACACTGGGCATCACTGCGCCGGTCACAGCTCCCAAGCTCCTCGGCTTGATGGTCAAGATGATGCTCCAGCCGCTTTTGGAGACCCACACTCTGAAGATGAAGATTACGCGGTAAAGTTCTATCTTAGATGAGACGATGACTCGGAAGGCTAATTACAGTGTTTTAACACAGGAGGAGTGTGCCAAGCTGAAACAACGTGCCAAACTGTGGAAGGAGGCAGCAGAGATTGCTGCAGAGCAAGCTGAGTCCGGAAACATGATCTGGGTCAAGAGCATTTTGCGGAGGGGCCTTGGACATGACCTTGAAGATTTGGTGAAAGACGTTGAAAATTACAGGAATGCGAATAGGAACCGTCAAACAACGTGGGCAATGTCGGGTGATCGCCACGAACGCTGACGACACGAGAATACTATGGGATTTGTATTCAAGTAGTCAAATTAGATTGTTGGATTGATTCGGGCAATGTGCGCTGCCAGAATTCGCGACTCAATCGCGAGAGTCCGCGAGTTTTGTCGCGTCGCAGTGAAACAGTCGCATTTTCGATATTTTATTGGAATTGACACCATATAAGCAGTACTTATCTAAAGCCTGAACCATTTCCAAGTCAACCAACGTCCTAATAGTAATACTGCGGACAATGGCCATTGAGGGCCATCGGCATTTATCGGCATGGCACGTGACCCGGAAATGTGTCGGGTCATTTGCACCTTGTCATCAAACTCACCGTTCCCACACTTCCGCGACCTCCTCGGACAACATCGGCGCCCACCTACCTCGGAAAGCTCCCGGCGCTCAGCTGACCCCACCTCGCCCTTGCAAAATACCCACCTCCGCCCATCTGCAGGTCACTTTCCGTGAACTTCCGACCACCTGCGCTGCCACCTCCCTTGTAAAACTATGGTGTTCACTTTGTACATTTAATATTCCACACACAAAGTGCTTCCACACACACAATTTCTGCGCACCCACACACACACACTTTTTTAGGGTTGGTTTCACACACAAATTCCACGCATTTTCACACACTTTTTGAGGCTGATTTCACACACACATTTTCGGTCCGATTCACACACATTTCACTAAATAACACACACAAATTTTGCCCAACAAGATCTAAACTATACCGAGCTGCCTCATTAGCTCCTGTATGGCCTGGTCGGTGATCGACTCCTCCACCCTCAAGATGCTCTTCCTCTCCGACGTCTGTTTCAACCCCTCGCAAGTCCGCCGGTGGCATTCCACGTTCATCGCACCCACTGGATACATCTCCAGGTTGTCGTGGATTTCCAAGCCAGCAAGTTCGTCCTTGAGGAGAGCACCCAGCACACCCGGTATTGAAGTCCACCCTTTCTCCCACTCCAAACGGCAGAGGGTGTGATTAGTGCACCAGTTACAATGATTAGGCGTTGGTGGGTTCCATGCCAGAGTCAGACGGTAGTCCATCACTGCCGCCATTGCCGTAGCTAAAGCGCAGTATGCCTTCCAACCCATGAGTGCTTCCTGCTCCGGGGAAATATCGTTGATATTGGGATTGTTCATTATTTCGTAGAAAGCTGCGACAATCCAGTCTTTGAAAAGGAAGCAGGACGGCGGTCTCATCGCTGGTGCCTTCTAGACCCTCCTTGCGCGCCTTTTCAAGGTACTCCTTTGCGTTGTCTGCCAGAGACATAGGGGGGTGATTAGGGATAGGCAAGGTCAGCATCCCCGCGAAGAATTCGCTTCGCAAAATAAGGGGGGCACGGTAGACATTGTACAGTATTCCAGACCCATCACCAGCCTTGAATATAGGTCAGTTACGGACGCGAAGATAAATGATTTCACTCGGCTTTAGGGTCAGAGTGCCTTCCGAAAAGTACAGCGTAGGATGCCTAGTCATGAATGCGGTGAAGACTTGAAAAGCGATCACATGTGTCAAGATATCTGTGCTCCTGACCGCCATGGAGTCTTTCGATTTTCCCGAAAACCTACCCCCTCTTCCTCCTGCTGATCAGCCTTGGATAGCTAACGTTATCACTGGCAGACAAGTCCTAGACAACGCGTATGTCCGAGCCCTCGAAGCCCTTCATCGAGAGGACAGCGATCCTCTCCGATACAAACTCCTCTCCTCCAATATCATCGA
Source organism: Mycena leptocephala (assembly GCA_029378395.1). NCBI lineage: Eukaryota > Fungi > Basidiomycota > Agaricomycetes > Agaricales > Mycenaceae > Mycena > Mycena leptocephala. The sequence goes on along the minus strand of JARJLF010000076.1, from coordinate 215,861 downwards.
CAACTTAATACCCGTTCTCGAAGGATTGGAGACCGAGGTTCCCAGGGATTGGATTGATGAATGTGCCAATATACTGGGACCTCTATTCTATGAACTCCAGGTCGCCGCACTTGCCGCCGAAAGAGTGTAAGTTTTATATTCCTGCCTATGTTGCCAGATCAATGCATATTGAAATTTCTATCCAGAGAACGGGACAACATTGTCCTCTTGGAGCCTGTTACCCAGGGGCTTTCAGGAAAGCGCGGCCGTCCCCCAAAGAACATAGATCCCGAGTACCTTAAAGAGGCCACCTCCTCCAACCGCAACATCAAACTCGGTGCTCTGGCCGACGCCCTCAAGGTCCACCGTCACACCTTGAGAAAGCGGATGCATGAGCTGGGGCTGGAGAAGAGGTTCAATGATATAGATGACGACGAGCTCGACCTTATCACCCGCCAGTACAAAGCCCGCAAACCCTCATCCGGCCTTCGTTATCTTCGCGGCCACTTTCGCCGACATGGGCTCCGAGTTCAAAGAGAAAGAGCCCGTAATTCTCTGAAAAGAGTTGATGCTCTGGGTCAAGCTCTCCGTACGCGTCTCGCTATCAGGCGCCGATGCTACCAAGTCCCCCGGCCCAACTACCTATGGCATTGCGATGGTCATCACAAGCTGATTTGGTGGGCATTGTGTTACACGGATTTGCAGACGGCTACTGTCGCACCGCAAGTCCACTCCCTTCTTTTGTTTCTAATAATGGTTAACTCTTTTGCCGCAGGTCACAGGCCTCAAAGCAAGCACCAACAACCTAGCTTCAACGGTGCTTGAGGTGTTTATGGCCGCCATTCAAGCCTACGGCACTCCGTCTCGATTGCGCGGAGATCGAGGCGGAGAGAACACAAAGGTCGCGGTATGGATGGTCATGCATCGAGGGTCGGGAAGGGCGTCTTTTATGTGGGGATCGTAAGTTGGACGCCTTCAATGCCACTACAGCCTTCTGACTTGATAATAGATCTACCCGAAACACCCGCATTGAAAGATTGTGGGTTGAAGTAGGGACCCAGTTTGCACGCCGCTGGAGAGCCTTCTTCACGCGCCTCGGTCGCCTCCATCATCTCGACCGCAAGGATCCCAGTCATCTCTGGTTGCTCCACCGTTTGTTCCTCTCAGAGATAAATGACGACTGCCTTGAATTTCAAGAAGAGTGGAATTTGCATCCACTACGAGGTCGCCTGACCAGTGACCAGAGTCCTGCAGTGCGTTTTGATGTTACATTCTAAATTATTGTTTTTTTTTTTCACATACATGTGCAGGACATCCGGTTCCTTCGTCAACTCACCGAAGGTGTCTACCGCCATGACCCTCTGGACGGCATACATCCAGATGCCATCAACCGATACTACGGTGTTGTAGGCCCTCGCTTGCGCCGAGCCAGACATGCCACGGGTGCCGGAATTGCCTCTGACGACGATACCGAGGACAGTGATAGCGACGAGGATGAACCGAGCGTGGAGGAGCAGCTTGAGAACCAAGTGCAAGCCGACCTCACCCATAACATCCGTCATCAGCCTGTCAAGGTGGCTAAGCATCGTTCGCCTTTCAAGGAAACGGAGCTCGAAGATCATTTCTTGCGGCTCTTGGAGGATCTTCTCGCCCAGCCCGAGATTCTCCCCGCAGACTACGGGGTTCTTGAGGATGAGTGGGAGGAAGAGGATTATCCTGAGCTCGAGACGATCCGACCAGGTACGAAGGGAAAGGAGTTGGTGGTGATCCTAGGGCGGGAAGAGTGGTTTGCGAAGGCAGTGCGATGGGCACAAGCTTTGGATCTTATGACCAGAGCCTTGCATGAGCTGGAAGAGGACCGGTCAGATTCGGGCAGCGACGGTATTTCCTAGTCTCTTATAAACAGACACTACAACAATTTTTGAGCTCGTACCTCGCTTTGTTGTAGTCTGTCAATTACCCGTGATCCGCGATCGGAGGTCAAGGCTATTATATAATCAAAAAAAAATTGCGGATGTCGAGAGGGCTTTCAGGATGTGTCTTTCCACAATTTGAGAGGAGATTCAACTTCAGTGATCCAATCTGGGTCTCTTCTCCTGCGAAGTCTCAGCAATAAACGCCAAAAACAAAGATGCCGATTTTTGATGGCTCGGCTGCTTACCGAGCAGCCTTTTCGTCCCAGCTCCAACATGGATAAGACCATCCATTCTGAGGAGACAGATGTCTTTAGAATACAATTTTAACTCATTTTGCATCTAAAATTATCATGGTGAGAGCGTTGGAAGTGTTGCAAAGCTTTGGGGTAAATTCAAACTCCGATGTTTATGTAATAACCGCGACCTCCAAGCACCTGTCACCGGCTAAACAGACTAGGTTACTCGGATGACTCAGAATAGTAAAATTGTTATTAATTGAGCATACTAGTTAGTTGCCAATACATGTCTATCTAATACTACGTGTAGAGGGGAACCGAAGGGTGCTGTCCATGCTTTGGTTCGGGAAGTTTGGTCCATAGGTCGATGAGATATGTACTTGCCTTTGGTGTGGCTTTGAATGATGTAGCCCGTGACGGCGAAGCCTCGCGTCGATGCGTTTCCGCCCAGAGCGCGGTATCGATGGGATGGACGTCTAGAGGGGAACCAAGTGGTGCTGTCCATGCTTTGGTTCAAGAAGTTTGGTCCATAGGTCGATGAGATAGGGACTTTCCTTTGGTGGGGGGGGGTGATTGATGTACCCCGTGATGACGAAGCCTCGTGCGGACGCGTTTCTGCTCGGAGAGCGGTGTCGATGGGATGCACGTCTAGAGGGGAGCCAAAGGGTGCTGTTCATGCTTTGGCTCAGGCATTTCGGTCAATAGGTCAATGAGATACGTACTTGCCTTTTGTCAGGGGGTGATTGATGTGGCTTGTGACGACGAAGCCTCGCGCAGACGCGTTTCCGCCCGGAGTGCGGTACCGATGGAACACATGTCAAGAGGAGACCTAGAGGGTGCTGTAGGTGCTTTGTTTCAAACAATTTGAGTAAATATTGGCGGAGATACTTACATATCTAGCAGCCAAGCCTTAAGGTTGAGGGTCACCAGTGCAGACCTAGAATTGGTGTGCTTCATGTCCAGGATAGATTGGAGTCATTCTAGGGAAGATCCCAGCCTTGAAGGGCGTGCTTTGGACCGACAGATTTGGCCCAGGAATGATCGGGGTTTGCCTCAATTCCTGCAGAAGCCCTTCGTTTTGAATTATCTCTGTGAGCAACTCCACTGGTATCAAGGGCTCTGAGGCAGTACAAGTATATGGAGACCATGTTGCCAGTAATTTGAAGACTTTGAGGACCGAAAGGTGGTCGAGAAAGCGTAGGATACTCGTATAGTAAGGTGGCGGAAAGAAAGCCGTGATTTCCTTTTTGGGACATTAACAAACCTTTCTTCCCATCTCTACCCAAGTCGCGTCGCGTTTGCCTCTTCGACATAACACTGTGGGACCTGTGACCTGACGCGTAAAGAATCGACGGACGTCCGTCGAACTCGCGAGCTCCTCCTAAGCCTTCCCTACAAACTCTAATGCCCGACATCTTTGTTCCTCCCGATATTGCTGCTTCATTTGTGGCCTTCATGGATACGCAAGGAGCTGCTCTTCCGCCAGCTTTCTCAGACCTGCGCTCCAGGTTCCACGCAGCTCTAGTAAGCCCGAGCACGAGTTGTATCCACCCAGTTTGCGTTCCTTGCAGCTCAAAGAGTATCTACCGGACGACTACGATGAGCTGAGTATCTTTGTCGAGCACCTCCCTCTCGACGCCTCATCCCCGTGTTACCCCTTCGGCGGATTTGTGATCAATCTCAGTGCGTGTACATGGGCCCACAGAGACGCCGGAGACAAGAGGCTCTGTTTGGTAGTCCCTTTCGGTACCTTCACAGGCGGCCAGCTGCTATGTCTCTATGAGACGGGTTTTTGCTTTGATTTTAAGCTTGGAGACGTCCTCATATTCCCCTCTTGCGACCTAACCCATTTTAATTTGCATTTCAAGGGTACAAGGGGTACCTTGGTACTGCATTCTGACCGTCAAGGTGATAGCTGGGTCAGGGATTGCCATGGATGGTTGCCTCGTTTCATTAGACACACTTAGTATCGCGTCTGTTTTTTATGTACAAGAACTGAATTAATCGCAATTAATAGTGCAGGACTCCGCCTGACATGCTACTGTATGAGTATGCGTACGCAACGGGAAACAGGGAGTAAGGACAGTGGATGTATGGGTATGCCACGGGAAACAGAGAGATGACCGAGTAAGGACAGTGGATGAGATGAAAGATGAATAAAGGGGAGAAAGCCCGACACAATAAATAAAGAAAATAACGCTTCAATGAGGGGGGGGGGGGGGGGGGGGGGGAAGAACATAAATATATAAATAAAAGAACGATGGTCAGGTCAAACAAGTCCGAAGAAATCTACAAATGACGGAGGGTATATGGACAGAATCCAGAATTTTCTAGCACTAGGGTGCTCCAGGGTTGGCGGAGAGATCGCGATTCGCCCGACCTTTGCCCATCTTCCTGAAGCGTGGCTTTGCCTCCACATCGGCCGGAGCTTTGGGAGCGGGAGGGGGAGGCTAGAGGACTTGCCCCCTGTATCTGCGGTAATGGTAGACCAATTTGGTGTGGCCCAGGTGGGTGCAAATAGACCACCACCTCCACCGAAGCTGGACGACACGGAGGTAGTGGCACTGGGGAGTGAAGAGGAGCTCGCCAATGACGAACCACTAGCTATATTATCCAAGGGAAGTGGGTCAAAATCGAGATCATCGAAAATGGTAGGAGGGTCCTCGTTAGGAGATAATGGCTCGAAGGAGGGGACGGGTGAAGGTGATCTTGTGCCAAAAACAGAGGCAAGAGTTGGGGCCAGAGGCGGGTCATCGTCGTCATCGCTGACGATAACAATATCCTCGTTGGTCAATCCAGACGGCCCATCCTGGGGGTCTTCTAGGCCATCGCTGCTTCCCGGGATAAAGAGGGAGTTGCGCTTGAATGTCCCTGGAATGAAATAAGCATGGAAAGCGAAGAGCTGAGGCTTGAGTTCAGTACCAGTAGAGATGCGAGTCCTCATTTTTGCCGCCTTCCTCATGTCAGATTCATCTTCTGAGCTGACACCTGCCACTTATTTGGTTACGAGAAACGAATGGATAATAGGATAATGCACTCACTGGGCTCTAACTTGATCTTGGGCTGCTTCTTAGGCGCTAACAGAGGGTAAGAGAAGTTTGGAATTAAGGTATCAAGAAAACATACCAGGCTTGCGCGGCGTCATGATTATATCCTCAGATGGACCAGGGTCAACGTCGCTACCCAAATCCTCGCTATCGGAAGCGTTCCATTTCCAGTGCCTCTCGGCGATCTTGGCCTTGGATGCTTTTTGTAATATGTCAGTATTTCCATGCACAATAAAATGGTACACAATGCGCACCCAGGAAATGTACCCGTTCATTGGTAGACCTACCCGCAGCCTTGCAGTGGTCTGCTAGCTCCACGCCTGTCGGGAGAGGATCACCCGCAACGATAAGGCTCTTGCCCTGTTTGACGCAGCCCATCCACAGCTGCTTCTTGACCGGCAGTGAGTCATTGGGATTGCCGGTGTATGGCTGATTTTCAAGAAAGGCAATAGCGTCTGCGACCAACTCCTTGACGTGAGCATTAGCCTCCTTGTTGCCCCAGTTGGTGTCGATGAGCAGAGGCTTTTTGGGATTTGTCAACCGGACGAGTCCAGCAGCACGCATGGCCTCCAATTGATGTGCAGATGGAATCTTGGGATTTTCCAGAGCACCATTCTGAATGCACACCATATCAATGGAAGAGGATATAGGACGTTTGAGACCGGACTTACAGATATTCCACATGTAAGGAAGACCAGCTTCCCATATTTGACTTTCTCTCCTCGGACTTCCTAGTCTATCATCAGCAGTGACTTCCACAACGACAACGACGACTCGGACAAATATTGAATGGACTTACTTTGCCTTTGCCCTTGGCCTTCTTTGAAGCAGGTTCAGTGTCGGTGTCAGACTTGCGCTTTTTAGTCCGCAAGCCAGCACTCGTCTCCGCTTCAGCCTCCTCTTTGGAGGCCTTGGCAGTTCCTGAACCTGAACCTAGCCTCGCCGCTTCTCGGAAACCCCTGACAAAAGCACCGACACTGGGCTTTGGCTCAGGATGAGCACTTGCTATATGATCGCAGCTTTTGCAGAGACTCCGGTTGGTCCCGTCTTCCTTGTACGTCTCGTCACATCGCATACAGATGCACTGGTTGCCATCTGCGTCTTTGCCGCGACAGAGAGTGGGGTCAGACATGTTTTGAGCAGGGGGCAAAAAAGGGCAATGGTCGTTGGCAACAGAATTTTTTCCACCGCGACACAGGCTGAAACATTGACTCAAAAGGCGCCATTTTGCCTCCGTGAATACTGCAGACAGCAAAATCACTGCGTTTTGCTGAAAATATCCTGTGGGGTGGACCAGTAGGATAGCTATTCTGTCCTGGCAATCCATACATGTAGCCTACCTATTCTTGAGCCTCGCCACCGGCCGGGAGAGACAGAGAATCCCCAATCAATCCACATCTGGACAGCCAAACTCGCCCAAATAGCGCGCCTGTCACCCGCCATGGACAGATAGGCTGACCGCCTTTGTGTCCATGGGATGGCTCTTTCGACTAGCCTCCTGTGGCACTACGGGACAGCTTGCCTGGCCTCCCATGGCACTCTGGGACCCTTCACCTGGGCATTGCGCCGCCTTCTAAAAAGGCTGGCTTGCCTTGAAATCTTCCAAGTCGAATTCAATGAAGTCCGAGTCCGCGACCTCCCGTTCTGCCGCACGCTCGAGCAGGTTCTCCCCTCATACACCTCCTCTCCCTAAACGTCCCAGTGCTATGACCTTGCGCAATGGAGCCCGTTTGCGTGCTGCCCGACTTGCCCGCCACGCCATGCTAGATGATTGGCTTGCCGAGAATATAGTTCCACACTCACTCTTTTGGCCCGACAGAAGCTTGCTTTTCAACGAATGGTTTTTTTGACTATAATTTATTGCCTCTCACTCCTCATCGAGCTTCGAGGGTCCTCCGCTCCAACGACGATGCCGACGCGCCGCTGTGGACCCGCATCCTGCACCCCGGCAAATCACACAACTTTGTTCAGCCAAGAACATTCGCGGCTGCCTTGGTGCGTGGAATGACGAATATAAAGGTGGAATCTATGTTTGAGCTATGTTTCTTCTGGCCCATGCGATGAAGGTTTTTTTGAAACAATGTACGCGTCTAGGGAGACATAACATCGCGGATGTGGATGTGCCTTTGGGCACGTACCGTCTCGGTGCATAGTTCACATTTCTTTCTTACACTATCCCGTATGTGGTCGGCATCGGCGGTGAGCATTTTTACATTTTACCTATCAGTTTACATGCAGACTTGCTGAGGACTACAAATTATGTGCATTAAGCGAGGAGTACATGTGCTTGCGGGCGATCAAGTCCGACGGGCTGGCATTGCAGACTGCGGCGGGGCGGGGACGGCAGCAGCAGGGGCGGCGGGCAGGATTATATAATAACACTCCTATTACTATGATTTAATTTTGCCATCGTATTGTCTAGCATAGGGTGAACAAGTAATATACGCACCGATGCACATCTCAGCCAGGTCGCCTGGCCCTGCACCTAGCCGTACGAGGACAGGCAATCTGTCCATAGCATACCAAGTGGCATCTCGAATGCGTCCACCCGAGCACTCTTTAGGATTATCCATTGGGCACATACCATGGACATGGTGGATTATGTATAGATCCCTCGGCCCGTCTGCCTATGCACAGCTCAAGTCGCTACCGTATGGCTAAGTGACCCATTTTGGAGATCCCCCGGCCTGTCCATGGCGTAGATATTTTCGGGAAAACGCAGTGAATAGTGCATTTGAAGACCTTGCAAGGGATTCTGCAGAGGCAAAAATGTTTTAATTGTTCTTCTAACACATCTGGATTCTATGATTTGCGGTCTAGCAGCCCAGCAAGAGGGTAAAGAGACTTGTGATGGTTCGGGAACGGTGATGGCGGGAGGGCGGCGTAGGGATACAGGCCCAAACATGCCAAATAAGGCAATTCTCAAAATGTGTGTGTGAACCTGCCGTAAATGTGTGTGTGAAACCCGCCGTTTGTGTGTGTGAACTTTAATGTACAAAGTGAACACCATATAAAACAGCCACCTTCAGCCCACCTGCGCCATCTTTCCGGGTTCCTCCACCCGCCTCACGCCTCACCTGCGCCCACTTCCGCATCAAAATGCCCATCTCGCGCCCATTTACGGTTTACCGATCGATCAGCTGGGCATTTATCTGCCATGTGGCTGTGTAGTTATCTGCCACCCACCCATTGCTCCATGTAGTGGTTTCCTAAAAGCTTGGAAATATTTGAGGACGTGTATAAAAGAATATAAACCAATTCTGCTGACTCAAATTTGAAAGTGGTGCGACGGGTATGGAGTAAAATGCCATGGCAGATAACCTTGTGACATGGCAGATAACTTGTCACGGGTCAGCTGGCTGATGTGACACCGTTATCAAAGTTATCTGAGGAGAGTGGAATATTCTATGATATGTCCGATCCATTTCGCCCGATTTTGGCCGTTTCCGTTCATCAGTTTTCCCTGAAAGTGTGTCCGCATTGTGATCAGGTAAGTAGTTTTTCGGCCAAAACAGTCAGCGAAACCGATCGGACCTCTGAGCGACGCACATCCGTCAGCACAGCCGATCGGACCTTCGCCAACAAGGCTTCCGTTCGCATAACACGAAAAAACGGAATTTGAGTAACGGGATTATATACATTGCAACGTAGACGTAGAGACAGTCTACGGGGTTCTGGGTCTAGTCTCCCCCGCTTTCAGCATGCTCCGATTCCTCAGACTCCTCTCCTGCCCCTATCACCGACTCAGACGGTCCTTCGGGTGTGGCGTTCCGAGATTTCGACAGGTGTTCAAGTCGCGTTGGGCGTGGCGCACTCACACAAATAAGTACCATCTCAGAGCTATGTTGTTCAGACTGTTCACATGTTAACAAATACTTAGTACTTAGAGTTTGACGGAGAATTGCGAGCACCTCCCTTTAAAGTTCAACCCCTCCTCCTTCCGTCCTAATGTGGATCGAACATCAAGTCTGACCGGCCAGTTCCGTCAGCAGTTTGGATCGGACGTAGCGCCGATTTCGGGCCTAAACGTCAGCATTATGATGGGACATGGAGGCCTTTTTTGATCCAAATCCGTCCGCATATGGATCGGACATATCATAGGATATTCCACTCTCCTGTTATCTGCCATTCTTTCCTAAAGTTTCCTTTGTTGCGTTGCGTCCTCGGCACGCGTTTGGGATGCGATTTAGGGCCGTCTGAATACCTGATTAATACATTCAGAGAGTTGGGTCCCCTGGTTGGCCTAATATTATAATATATGCTGTCAAAACATGGAGAAAAATGGGTCTCATTCAATCGGTACTGCCATGGAACTCCGCTAACAAGTCTTCAAGGGTGACATTGTCTCAATTCGAAACAAATAATCCCAGCTCATTTGATTGGGAGCATGGACATGATGTATTTAGGCTTGGAAGAAACTTGAATACAGTGTTATATTTTTGCTCAACTGACACCCTGTTGAATGCAGTGGTTAAAGTGTTCCCATGCTATTACTGTGTATCAAGACAAGTAGCCAATATCATGCACGGATGGTCTGCTGTGCTTCGACAAAAATTGTCTCCAGGCCGATTGAACATTTTGACTGTGTTGGGTTTTTGCACCCTGAGACCGAGTTTGTACCTCAGGAGTATATTTTGGGATCAAATGCTCATCCCTCGATGTCTACTGTAATTATAGACCGTAGAAATAGCTCACTTTAAGAATAACCGAAGTGAAGCTAAATTTGTGCAGGGGCTCGGAGGGCACCACTGATATATGTGTTGAAACAGGAACACACTGACTTGGAGTCTATATAATCCTTGCCCAGCACAACTCAAATCCCACCACTTCCAAGAAAATCGAACGCTCGCGAGGTCTTAACGCAAAATCCAATGAGGCTTGGGAGGGGTTTTTAAGGAGTAGGTTTGTTGACTGGACTAGAAATGTATTTCTGTGTTTCTGTACCGAAATGAACAGTTTTCCGTTGGCTATCTACTGTGTATGGGAATTACATGGTTGAATAAACATCATTGGATGCTTGATTCAAATGAGAACACCCTAGATATGTGTTTGGGACGCCCTCCGGGCATCTCGGAGATCTTTCCTTTTTCGATTTCTTTTCGATTTTATACCCAGTAGAACCATCGGAAAACCCCATTTACTGTCAACTTTCCGCAAACTCCCGGCCACCTACGCAACCGCCTCCTGCGACCACCGGCCCACCTCCGCCCACCTCACACCGATCTCGTCGCCACCTACCTGTCCACCGCGGTATTTTTGATTACGCTCCCCTACCGCGCCCCTGTCCGCCCCAAACCTCCTGTGCTCACCACCAAACGCGTTCACGTGACGTGTTTGCCTGGCGCCGTGTGCCGACATCCCCCGGCCGGATCAGCGCGTGCGCTATCATCTCTTGTCTTCTCCGTCGACGACTCGCGCTCAGTGCGTGCATCCCACCCCACCCGACCTCAATCCACCGCCCCACGTCAGCTGGTCATCATTCCCTTGCTCAACCATCATTCTGTTGCTCAGCCAACCCATCTCGTCGGCAATCCACGGCCTATCCTTGTCTCTCCCCCCTACGCTTCTCTACTCGCCGCCGCTGCTGCCCACTCCTTCACCTACCTCTGTATGCCCCTCCGGGGGTCCATCCCTGGCCGCGCATCGCTTCTCACGTCATCCTCCCGACCCACAGCGGCAAACAAGCTCCGTTGTCACTATTTGACTTGCCGTTTTCCTCCTCTGCCCCGCCGTATTCGCCCGTTGCTCCGCGTCCCCTTTCCTGACACGCCTCTATGCAGCCCTCGGGATTCATCGGGTCAGAACGCGTGCCGTCTTCCCTCGTTCTCTCCTCCTTGCCTCTTCCTCTTAATCCCCGTGAGAACACGTCCGTGTATACCGATGCGCCGGCAACAACGTGTATCCTCGCACATCCTCGCCTTCCCTCTCCCTCTTTGTAATGCTTCCAACGGCACTCACGCCCGATGATGGTGTTCCATTTGGAACGGCCCCGTCGCCTTGACTGCCCGCGGCGCGTGTACATCTCACTCGCCCACCTGCTCCACCCCATAGGTCACCCCTCCTCTCGTCTCGGACGCCCTTCTTCTCCGTACCATCTCCGCACGTGGCCATCCGTTTCATCACCCTCATAGACGTCCGCCATTTTTCGTATGTGGCTGTCCATCGTACATGAAGTTTATCGACGCCCCATTCAGATGGCAAGCAGATAAACCTGTGTGTCGGTATTTAAGCCCATTGTTAAGCCCATTGTTGTGCCATTTGTATGTAAAATCTCGTTGCCTCAGTGCGCACACACCGTCTCATTCACTCTACGTTTAGTAACATCCCCACCTGTTGTTACGCCGTGCAGCATTCCAACGGCTGACCGACTTGGCGCTTGCTTCGGTTCCAATCAATGGTGAGATAAAATAGTTGTCTCAGCGCACGGTGTCCCAATTAATCTATAGCTGTATTCCAAGGATCTGGCCCGAGCATCACTTTCCCCCCCCCCCTGTCGAAGGCGTCGTCACACCCAAAGTATTGCTGAAGGTCCGCCATTTACCACAAGTCAGTCAAATTTTCAACCGGTCCGGTGTAGAAGTAAGGTTGTATCCTGAGGTGGACAGAGGAGGTGCTGGTCGTGCTGGGTAAATGAATGCAAGCGTGCTGTAGGAAGCCGATAGCCAGCGGGGATGAATCTGGACTAAGAGTAGAATAGAATATGAGCTCAGGATATCAAAAACTCAGCTCAGAGGAATCGTAAGGGCTCAGAATCTCGCAGGGAAAGCCTTAGATAATAGATGGTGGTGGTGGGAAGCAAGAGGCGAACCCTGTACATGACAGCGGTAATGAGTGTAAATACGATCGGTCCAAAAATAGGTAAAGAGTCCATGGTATATATGTGCCTCTGCTAGAGCGAAGCCCTCGCCGTCGAACCAACCAGGAGCTACGCAAAGACGAAATAAGGAGAGCACGTTGCGCTGCTCAACGGTGACTCGTGGGTGCCCAGACCACAGTCGGCTCAATCCCCGGCGTAGTCTGAGAAGGCCGAAAACTCGAGTCTTCACTCGTTGCGTTGGCGTACGTAGGTGAAACAAAGAAATGTCTGTAAAGAGTCAATAGGTAAGTAAATAAATGAGTGTGAGCATGAAAATGTGGAGTGAGAAACATATCAATCAAGAACCAATATTTATTGTCGTGGTTGGAAACTCGATGCAGAAGCGATGGAAGGAATATGAAGGTGCGTATGTAGCGCTCGAGGAAATCGGGGATGTTGGAGAAGCTGATATGTGATACTCGCTTCGATGTGGTGGTTGAGACGGACAGTGCGTACGGAATAAAACTCAACGCGGTCAGGTGATCAAGATTGCTGGAGTCACAGAATGTCCGGAGGGACCTATGGCGACGTGGGAGCCATATGGCACTTCCACACCGGCATCTCTGTCGCTCATATTCCTTCCTGTGAATCTCGCAGCTCTCTTGATTCTATACTTGGTGATGTCCGCACACTGGGACCAATTCGTTTATATCTGCGTCCTCTGTCTCCCGCTATGAATCCTAAAGAAAAGAATCGACGGCTCGCGCGAAACGCTTTCCAAGATCCTCATGCGCACGTCTGTAATGCCGTGGCTTCACCGTTCTCATTGAGGTATTCTCTCTCGGACAGTTTTCGTGTCTGTTTTCGTTCGAGATTTAACTCCGGCAGCTCTTTGGCGGTTCGATGGGTATCGGCGCGCGGCAGTTGAGTGTCTTATCATCGCGGCATGGGGACAACATTTCGCTTTCTGCGCGAGCACTATGGGTCATGTACTCATCCCACATTCCATATACTGATGATGTAAAGCAAATTCACGTTCTCATAGTTTAAAACGGATGGGTGCGCGCAAATGAGTTATGTTTGATCTACTCATGCCTCCCCGCGGCGCACACACCAAATTCATATGCGCGGCACATTCTCCCGCATCGCCGTCTTCCTCGTACCCTATCTCTGCCCGATGCTACCGTCCTCACACGGCTTCACCCCCTGGACGAATCTTGTGACCGGGACAATAAAATGTAGGTGTATATCGGTAAGATCTCTGCTGTCCCCATTTCCCTTCTTACGTCTGTCCGGCCCTTATGATTGAACGTTGTTATTGGGCACGTTTCGCACAGATACAACTTCATCTGACTTGCCGATCCGTACTGCGCGCGCAGCGTGAAAACTGGTACCATCCCTATTTGCTCCTCGAAATCCAGCCTGATTAAGCTAGCTTTGGACGTTGCTTGTATTCACGAAGTACACAGCATCCACGTTGCCGCGTTTATAGACATTCCAGCATAACAAAGGTATCCAATAGCAAAGTGGATCTAATCCTTTTCTCGTCGCGATTGATTCACTTTGACCGCAGATGGCCTGGGGATCTCAAAGAGCTGAACCGCTTTCCCGGGAAATCCCTGGGAGTCTTCGGCTACGTATGGTTCAACCAATGTCCCGGGCACGATTTTCGACCTTTCGTTTATCAACTACAGTTCAGACTTGGGTCCGTTATGGTATGTCCCGCGAATGTAAACACGCTGTCTCACTGATTTTTCTTGCTGCACCTGTACATTATTTGTTCTCTCGGGTAACCTACCTCGACTGATAAACAATACAGAGTTGCACATTGAGAATAAATGCAGAACACAATGTCAGGCCTGAGTACGGCAAGGACGCATGAAGGGGCAGAGTCCAACTCTGCAATACTAATAATACAAGCGGCTGACGCTGGCCGTCATACTAACACACTTTCCGCCACAACGTGGCATCCAAATGCGGGAATTTGATGGCGGCCACGGCGGCAAATGAGACTTTGCCGAAAATGTGCCGGTTGGCTGTGCTGACCCAAATTGGGGCGGAACCAGTTTCCGCTCGACGAAAAGTCTCTCAAAAGAGAGAGAAACGGTGAAATATATCTATGTTGATGTATATCTACAAGCACAGGTAGAAAGCTACTGGGCGAAGACAGGCAGCTACGCGTTCCAGCTTCTCTACAATGACCGAGATCACCTTGGGCTTTGGTACCATATCGTCCATGGGGGTGCCGGGTTCAGATGGAAGAGGGCCTCCAGAGGAAGTGATGCTAGGCGGGGGACCTCTGGGGTATGCGGTGCAGCTTCATGTCCCTCGTTGAACAGGCGTTCGACTGCGGAGATGTGTTTGCAGTACGAGATCAGCGGGTAGTCGAGACAATCGCAGGTGTAGGTTTCTATGTCAACCTCGTACACTTTTGAAGGGTCCGACTGCGATTTGACCAAGTATCATCCGTCCCCGAGGGCCTCGATATCTTCGTGAGTATAAGTGAAAATGCTCTGTCTTTGTTCTCCGGCGTCGGAATGAGCACCCCTCCGAAGTGGAAAATTTGTGTTGGAGTTTTTCTCGGCGCAAAAGGAAAGGCATAGAATTTTTTGTTCCATGGCCCAGGCTCGATTCGAATGACCACTTCCGCAGGATCTGCGTTCTAGGAGTGGAGCATAATTGGACGCGGGTGCGGAACCATCCGCTACTGGGCCTTGTCTTGCTCATCCGCACCGTCATTATAGTTATCCGAGAGAGCAGTTGAATTTCTAGCTGCGGGGTACCTTTCCGTGGTCGGAAGGCATTAATGAGCACCCCTCCTAGAAAATTTGTGTTGCAGCTTTCCTCGGCGCCAAAGCAAAAGATACCATGACCCGGGCTCGAGTTGAACCCTTCAATATTAAGCGGGCCAGGAAATCGCGCTATCACAAAGGCGGTCCAGAATAGCCATGGCTCTTCGAACGAGCATGCCCTGCAGAAATTTTCCCGTCTCACCTAATTAAATGCAGGCGCTGACCATCCGCTACTGGGTCCTTTCTTGCTCACCTCCACCAGCAGGTGAATTTCCTCGCTGCAGGGTACACATTTTCTTTATTTCCTCTCCGTAGTCGGAATGAGCGGCGAGCGCCACCTTCAGACATTCGAGTGGTTACGAATTGAATCAATGAACGCAGGCGAGGACGATCCGTTGCTCGGCCTGTCTTGATCGCCTCAGAATTCACGCCGGCCTCCCTACGGACGAAAAAACAATGACCGCACGACACATGGCCCAGGCTCGATTTGAACGAGCATGACCTGTATAATTTTCACGACTAAGTATCTGTCATCAATCAAACGCAGGCGCAGACCATCTGCTACCAGGCCTTTTCCTATCGACCGGTAATGTTGTTTGGAGGGCATCTCAACTGACTGCTTAGCAAAAGAGACTATCCCCACTTACGGCCCAAGCTAGATTCGACGCACTTCCGCAGAATCTTGTTTCCTGGTTCTTGTTTCTTGCAGTGGTGCATTGGATGCGGGTGCGGAACCATCCGGTACCGAGCCTTTTCTTAGAGAGCCGGTGGATCCTCGTTGCGCATGACAAAAAAAAATGGAAGGAGGCAAAGCATGGCCGGGACACGAGTTGAACGGGCATTTGCTGCAGAGAATCGAAGGGAGAAACTGCACATGCGAACCATTCCGTTACAACTCAAGAGCAATCGTTTCCGCTCAACCGGACCGAAGATGTTCTCGGGGCATCCCAAGAGAGAGAGCACTGCTGATTTACTGTAATCGAACAACTGCTGCTTATCGTCATGTTCAATCAAGCCCCTATCCTAATCCGGCCGTGGCTATGCCGAGACCTCGTCACCCTCTTCCTCGACATCCGTCCTTCTCCAGCTGCGCTTTGTGCGTTCCTGGATATACTTGGAGTCCAAGTGAACAATTCTCGTCTATGTCCGTCACCTCCGCGTCTATTCTTGGGCCCAGGCTCCGAGCCTGGCTCGATTTGGGCGACTTTTTCCACCCGTCGGTAGACGGCATGACGTGGGGCTGTCTGCTTCACCTCCTCTTTTAGACTTGCGACTACACGACTTGGACCCGACTCGTTGGTATTCACCCGTCAACGCACGGATCGGAAGCAGTTTTTCGTCGTCTGAAGCAGTCTCCATACCTTTGGCTGAATATCGGCGTCTCGACTCCAGAGTCGTGAAGAAACAAGGTAAGGAGGTCCAGGAGATCGCCGACGGCTGGCAGGTCGTACGATCTCGTCTTGGCAGCCCGCTCTCACACCACACCCAGCGCGTCACCGCCATGCGGCGTTCCTTGAATACCCGGGGTCGCATATAAACTGGCCACAGGCCGACTACCTCACCATTCCATTCCCCACGACTCCCACTTACGCCTGACGCCGACGACCAACAACGAATCGATGTCCACCCTAACCTTCCCCCTGACGCCCTTTGAGAACAAGGCGCGCATTCACGCGCACGTCGCATTCTTCGCCTACCTCGTCGGACTCCCGCTGGGCATAGGCATCGCGCGGTATCTGAGGACATTCACTAGCGCGTGAGTCGAGTGGAATCG
The DNA here is from genome assembly GCA_029378395.1 of Mycena leptocephala. Classification (NCBI taxonomy): domain Eukaryota; kingdom Fungi; phylum Basidiomycota; class Agaricomycetes; order Agaricales; family Mycenaceae; genus Mycena; species Mycena leptocephala. The sequence continues at coordinate 199,321 of JARJLF010000076.1, read as the reverse complement.
AGCGCCGCAGGCTGTCCGAGCGAGCGGCGAGCGGCAACTATGACCGCGCCGCAGGCATTCTTCCCCTGCGAGCTTATGGCGAGCAGCAATTATGGCTGCGAATGCGGCATTCTTCTGCGCCTGCGGCCAGCTCCTCTCACGGCGAGCAGCAATTGTGGCCACGCCGCACGCATACCTTTCCTCCTCGTTTCGTCCTATTCCGCTCGACTCCGGAACTCATGCGCGGTTTTCACAGCTGGTTCTGGCCCCACGCAATCGTCAACTTCCTCCTCACCGGCCCGCTCATCTTCGCCGCCTTTGCGCTGGGGTACCAGACGACGACAGCGAGTGGGCTGCCGCATTTCACTGATCCGCATCAGGTATGCCAGCGCTATCTTTCTACCTCCGCCCTTTCTTTTCTCGTGTGATTCTCATTTACTCTCCTTTTTTGTTTTTGGTGCCATAGAAAGTCGGCCTAGCCCTCCTCGTCCTCTACCTCATCCAGGTCTTCCTCGGCTCCTTCATCCACCTCGTCAAGTTCCCCCGCTTCCCCGGCGGACGGCCTTTGCAAAACTACATCCATGCTGTGCTTGGGCTTGCGATCGTGGGATTGGCGATGTGGCAGGTGCGCCTATTTTCCTTGCTTTATCCTCCTTCGCTCCTTTTTAAAAATTGATCATTTGCGCAGACACACTACGGCCTCTGGACCGAATGGGCGCTCGTCACGGGCAACGCGCACCCCGTGAACATGCGCTGCAGGCATTTTTGGTTGGCGATCGTGGTGGTGCGTTCCGTTTTCTTCCTCCTTTCTCTTTCTTTATCCGTTTATACCCCTCCCATTCTTTATCAAATCCCCCTCCTTTCTTTTTCTCTTTCGTTACCTCTCCCAGGAAATCGCACTCAATCCGAGGCACCAGATCGTCGCCTCCCTCTACGCCCTCGGTCTGCTCCTCCTCCCGCGCCAGTTCCGGCAGGAGGCCAACGCAAGGAGGACGAAGAACGCCGATGTCGGGCAGAAGAATTCGCCGGAGCCGCTGATTTAAACAAACCACGCTGCCTCAGGAGTTGCCGAATAATACTAGTAGAATATTGAAGGACGAGGAAGAACTTGTATATTACTGTTGTTCACGCTTTGCCATGAAGAATTTGTAAATGTTAATGCTGATACTCGCACTCACGTATGGCGGAGCCTGAGGAAGGTTGAATCCGGCGCGAGAATCTCGCCAACCTCTCACGGATACCTGGGAATTCAACCTGATCGCAAAAAGGAAAAAAAAAAAGAAAGAAAGACAGAAATTGAGGTCTGTGATGACCCGGGTTCGATTCGAATTGCGGAACACAGGTGCGAAATGTGATTAACTGCAGGTGCGGAACATCCGCTAGCAGGCCATATTCTCGTACTTATGCACTCATTATCAGTGAGAGGAATTTGCGCGCAAACTCACCGATTGATGAAAACAAAACGGAATTGAAGAACTGTGGGATGGCGCGGGCTCGATTTGACACGACATGGTCATATTCTGGTATCTACATCCTGTAGTATCAGTGCCAGCCAAAACTGAAACCAACTGAGTGGAAAATAAATGATCTCGGCAGCTTAGGCTTATATGGCCCAGGCTCGATTCGAACGGGCGTCTCCAGTAGAAATTCAGGTGCCTCCAATGTATCGAATGCTAGCGCGGACCATCCGCTGCTAGGGAAAAATCGGTCATTCCGAGGGCTTTATTTCGCCGGAAACGGCCTCAGATTGCCGAGGGTTTCGCCGCTTGGCGGGTTCGGTTTTAATCGGTCTCCCGACCAATTTGCCAACACCCATGGAATGGAGGGGTTGCCGTGTTCGTCAGATGCACTTTAAACGTGCCATTCCAAACCAAATACGTGTAAATATATGTTTCAGTCTGCTGCATCATGGATCTATGATCCTTGTGAAGACAAAGTTCAATCAGCTCGTTTGCGTAAATACAAACTTTGAAACTGTGAAGTCCGGCGGACAGCAGCTGGTTGTAGGAAAATTTTGCCGTGCAATTCTGTGGGTGGCGCAGTCGAAAAAAATACCACCAAAATCATTGTGCTACATTTGAGCGATACAGCAGAGACTCTCTTGTCGAAAGTGAAAGTGGATGTTGTGTGCCCACACGGGTGGCTCCGCTATTTTGTCCGTGTAAGACGATCCGTAGCCAGGAACTTTGGCCAATGATTCGTTAAAACTTGAACACAAGCCTTTGTCCGTAAAATTGCCACCGCTAGGACCAGTGCCGTCGGGTTCCAGCCTCGAAACCATTTGATCAAGTAGTCATGTGATTTTTCCGGCGCCATTTTCTTATTCCTCGTTCATCCCATACACACCGAAATAACGCGTAAAGAAATAGGGTGACACGTCCAATCGTTATGGCAGTGAAATCGACTCATTGGGCATGAGCCCTAAGCCTTGTTTGCACGTTTTCTGATGAAATGGAAACCATTTGCAGGAGATTCCCCGTGAATTTCGAGTCCGCGCCATCTTCGTCACTTCGTTACTTCGCTTAGCGTTGCGAATTCATGATCTTGATGGAAAGCTGGGAAAGTTCGTGAGTTGCGCTGGACTTCGGTGAACTGTGCTGTGACCAAGCTCACATGGGAGTGACCGTGCACGTGGATTAACTCTTGTGTCAGAGTCTACTTGATTCACTCGACCTGTGCTCGTCCCCGGCTCGAAAATATCAACCAAAATTCAACCGACACTTCTGATGATTTAATATGAGGAAATTACTGCCGACACGATACAATGCTGAAGGAGAGATTGTATTTGACTTGTGTTGAAAGAATGTCTGGAATTGATTCCAAAGCTGAGAGCCTCCTAAAATTCATCTACTATCAAGGAGCGGCAGAACTTACCTCCCCTCGACCTCGATTGATGCACATCTGGTCCCAGAGTAAATGTCTGTTATATAGATCGACGGTGGAGACATAGTCATTCGAGTTGCATTGTTGAGTAATTGATCTGCTCTGAACGATTCCTGGATAAAGTGTTGGTCCTGGCAATGAATTGTAGATGTGGCAGTTGAAGAAACTATATTTGAACCATTGACAGGAGAGATAGATATTTTGAACAACTCTCGAGTTACTTTCCGCACTCGTGGTCGGAGCATTTAACTTGCTTGAGTCAGCCTGAGGTTGAAATATTGCAATTCGACTGTTAGGGTACATTATTGCTATCACAAGTCTAAAATTTTTTTGGCGGCCAAGCATGGCAGTTGATCTTGTGGAATTTTGGGTTTAACATCCCGGGGAACGCAGGACTCAGGTCACTAAAACAATCACGTCAATCACAGAATTTCGTCAAAAGGAGGCACATTGACCATGAGACTCGACGGTACTCTGGCTCCGATGATACTGTGGTCGCAAAACTATGTTTGTCAAAGCACAGAACAGTATCTGCTGATGTCGAGTGGGTGTTCAAGCAGAGTTTACTCCGGAGTTGAACCGTGGGAGCGAACCGGCTGGAATAGCATGGGTGACGAGCGTTTAATTCCACGGACAGGAGCGATGACTAAATTGCAGGCAGCGAGGTAGAAATCAAAGGGATAGAACGGCTCAAAAAATCAAGTGGAATGGGGGAGAAGTGGAAATGGCCACGAAACCGTGAAATAGCGTGATCGACCTTCAATGTGTGGCTCAATTCGGCGGTCGTGACACGCTACTGAGGAGCCGCTGCCCCCGTAAGTCGCCGAGATGTCCGATCCACAGTCTAAATACCGGCAGTTTGCCCAACTGCTTGACTGTACCGTGTGTTTGAATTGATTTAAATATACTGCAGGTATCTAAAGAACTAAAGAGTCATCCATTGCGAACCGATGGCAGCTCAATGTCGGTAATTTGCTTGAAATTCGCTTCAGGGGTTCTGAGCACACCCCACCGCACTTGAATCAACCCTGACAGTTATTAGAAGCTGGCATCCGGATAAAGAAGCACCGAACCTCCTGTTGGTTGAAATTTTACTCCGAAGCAGTAAATCTCATAGACGCGCTGGGTATCCATGGTTTCGTATCTGGACCAGGGAATGGGCGACATGAAAGGGATGATACAGTACTTTTGTGGTGCTCACTGAATAAAAGATTCAACCAGATCAATTGCAACTCCTTTCGATGCGCTGTTCGATACAGGCTGGACGTCTTTAACTGCTCTGCGATGTAGGCCTCAATCGCTATTAATTCCGTCAGTATCTGTCGAGTATGAGCCCTAGACAGATTCGTATGATAGTAGGATTACGGTGCTCGTTCTATCTTCGTAGGATCCGGATTAGGAATCGTGAAGTCTATAGGATCCCAATGTAGGCATGTATTCTTCGTAGGATTACTATTATCAGACAGAAATGGTCGTCGCAATGTAAAGTATTACAGAAATTTAACATATTGTGGATACTGCGCCGCAAATTCCTCCGGCTCCTTTTGAGCATACTCCCGAGGGGTGACCGCCGTCGTCTTGTCCCCAGGAACCAGTTCAATGGCCCACCCAGCGAGTGGGTCCCCCGCTTTGCGCCGTTTGGGCTTGGGTGTTGGCACAACTGCTGCCGAAGTCAACTTACGTTTGCCGTTCGACGGAGCCGCGTCACTCGGGGAAGTGTAGAGTGCCGGTGGTGGAGATTTGGCTCTACGGGAGCGTAGGTGTCGCAGATTTGCTGTAAGTGGACGAACGACGAAGGATGATTTCACGCACCTGTCCACTTGTTTCATTACCCATTTGCAATGCTTCACCCTCTTTTTCACCCTGCATACCCTCGTGCTCATCTTCCTGAATATCTTCTCGTTCCAACTCTACGCTACGAGATGCGACACGCGAAGATGAACGCTGAGAGTTGTCGTTATAAGCATTCAGATTGAAAATTGGATCCGAAAAAAGGGCTCACGCGCAGTGCCGATGCCTGCTTCGCATTCAACTGAAAAGGAATGAGATAAGTAAAGAGGGGCTTTGATTATGCACATACCTTTCCCTGAGTATTTGTCTCCGCTTTTTTACCCTTCGACGGACGCCTGCCAGGTACTCGGCCAGAAGAATTTGACTGGTTTGTAGTCAGCATTGGTAGCGATCGAAGGAATGACGCACTTTTGCTTCTGTCAAGTCCGAATAGGGAACCGGTAATGAAAGCATCAGGCTCGCGGCGCGAGCCGGTCGATCCTCCGTAGGAATGAGGGTCCTGAAATCATTCTCAAGTCGAAATTCAGAAACATGAGTAGATGATACACACATAGTCTTTGAGAATAGCGTCAATTGTTTTTCTCTTGTCCTCCGCAGCCAGGGTATTCGCACAGACAATAAACGCGGTCGCTTCCTCGGGAATGGGAAATTGTGAGGGTATGCCGTTCACGAGCTCGATGTGAAACATCTTTGTTTTCGTGGTGACGGGAAACCCGTCAGGGAAATCAACAACCTTCGAAGACACTCCAGGATCTGTCCATACAATCACAGAGTCGCGCCAGGGCCAAGAGTCGCGTGCAGAGCTCGAGGTAACGGAGGCGTTGGTGGGACCAATGACCACGTCTATCTCATCTGGGGTCAACTCGTACGGAGTGTGTCCATCATGCGAGCTCGAGCCTCAGAGTCGGGTTGAAGCGACGATTTAGGGAAACTAATGAACGAATGAGCTGGAATAATCGCAGAATTGTACCACCTACTGTGTGCCGACGAGATCCGAATCCCGGTCAAGAGCGGAGTGATTGGAAGTGGACTCCGGGAACGTCCCGAAATCGCTGCAACGATTATGCAAGTCGGCAAAAATCAGCGCTTGTGAAACTCACTTTTCATGTTGCTCCAAATCACTCGCAAGCGGGGGTGCGAATGCGGAAGTGGAATCCTGGAAAGCTTCGGAACTGCTGCAACATGTATGCGTTAACTCGGCAAAAGTCACGGTTTAAAGCTTACTCGTCATGCCAATCAAAATCACCCGGAAACGGGGATGCAGAGGCGGGGCGAGATGGGTTGGACTGATAATCACTGTAGGATAATCAGGAGTGCACTAAATCGATCGCGTGCCTCACCTGTACATTTCCCACTCACTTCCACTGGAAGGCGGGCCAGAGTAATAATGCCCGAGGCTTGCATTCGGATTACTCCAGGAACTGAATATTCGCGTAAAGGCAGAACACAACACAAAGAGGAGAAATTCACCCCATATGTGTTTCAAACATACTATAATCGCTCGCGCTCGAGGGTGGGCGAGATGGAAAGGGAGAGATACTGTTGAAATCAAATTGATCCGCATTCCTGCCGGCTATTCAGTGCATGGGTTGCGTCAGGTTATTCGATGCTCACCAGATAGTTCCGCTGTCGGCGAGTTCGTTGGGGCCCAGCTGGTTCAAAATATGCTGGTCAATCGATACGGGCGCTGAGTTTGGGGTTTGATGCAACAGGGTGTGCGATTCCGTGGGAGGAACGTTCCGAACGGACGTAGGGACATCGGCTTGAACGTGCGATGGATCAAAAAAGCCGTCGAGAGTGTCCGATGCTGTCAGATATGACCACGATTGGCTGTATTAATTGAATGTGAGCCATCACGGTCATGCTGCCAATGACCACCCACCTTGTTACATCAAACGCGCCGCTGCCATACTCTAAACCTCCGCCGCTCCCCTCGCGCCGCCGCGGCAAAGCCTGTAATGGTGGATTTGTCCACGCGTCGTCCCCAGCCCAATACCGCGACATTGACGCGCTGCAGTGTCAGGTAAGTCAATGTTGAGGATGTGGGGGCGGCTTACCCAGAACAGCACACACAGAACACGCTCGTCGACGTGCAGAGGTGGTGGCGGGAAGGAAAAAGATTGTGACAGTCACTTCACCATCACATTGATGCGACTCGCTATGCCAATCCTACGAACTATTCTATCCTATGAACATCGCTCTAATCCTACGAATGTTTTACGTCCCCATCCGGATCCTATAACCTTGGCGTGGGAATCCTACGCAGATCTCGCGCGCGTTACAATCCTACTATCATATTCATCTGTATAATACTCCTCAAGTATCGGAGACAAATATGAACGCACTCTGATGAGCCTTGTTCCCCAGCTCGCTCAGTGCCCTTGTTGCTCGTCGTTGACGGCGCTGTGGTTAATTGAACCTCTTTCAATGGCAGGAGCATCCGACATACCGTGCTCGGCTCCTCCGCGTTCAAATCCCTATGTCTGGGTCGCGTTGTTGGTATCTTCTTCGTGGTTAGAATGAGCCGATTGAGCTGACAGAATGCGTTAGCTAGCACGTTGCAATCAATTTAATCGACATCCTGCCGTTGCGTCTGCTCTCCGTTCGTGTGATCCGAGCGCCCCGTGTAGTGTAAAAACACGTTGTTGGACGCCATAGCAGGCGGGAACGCGAACAGCGGTGGCGTGAGGATGGTGGTTAACGAAGACAGGCGGCTGCTCTGTTCCGCAAACCCAGCACATGATCAAACAGCCAAAGTGACGAGAATTCACTGGAATTTGGTCGAGGTAACGAGCTTTCCCAAAAGTGGCTCTAACTAACGAACTTTCATGGTTCCGGATCAAAGTCACGAACTTTCGCACCTCTAAGCGAAGCAACGAAGTGACGAAGGTGGGTACGACTCTGAATTTTTGAATTGGTCAGTCGATCGGGCCGCACGGCCGGAGACGCATTGCTAGGAGATATAGATGCGGCAGCTGCTTATCCACCAGAGGATGTCCGTCGTGCAGGGACTCCAAAACACCGAGAATTGCACCCTCAGCGTTGAAGCGAAAGTCTGGAGTTGAGATGGTGGGAGTCAAAAACAGGGAGGACCAAAGAAAGAAAATATCACTTGCCAGGCAACGGAATATTCAATTTGCAAGCCAAGTTCTCGAATTCATGGCGCATCTAAGGCTGGACGGCTCGCGGTGCTCCACTCCCTGCAACCACCCAGGAATAATCCCAACAAGGCCGTTTTGAGCTCCAATGCTACAAATATCTTCCCTGTACCCTCACAACACCCAGCTCAATGCTTCCACGCACATCGATACTCAGTATTAATGGTTCCTGAGTACTAGTAGGCATTCCAGGGACCTACCATGCTTTGACTGTGCGACATTCTTCTATTGAATTTTTGAACCATGTCACATGCTCACTTCGCGTCAACATTGATGAGTAAATAGTCGCAAACATTGGTTGAAATATGCTTCCCGTGAGATGATGAGGAGATCAAACACTGTGTGTATGCACTGGTTCTGCACCGGCACCACTACAAGACATTCAACAGGCAAAACTGAGCTCTTGAATTCATTCAGCCCGGCTCACAATTATGATTAAATGAGTGACTTCCCGTAAGGTAAATCTATCCTGGCGCAATTTCTTAGCTTGTTTGAGGGTGCCAGTGATGCGATCAAAAAGAGTTGCCTCAGAATAATAATATGTAATCTGGTTGTGTTTGCGACGCGAAGAAGCCACCCAGAGGCAAGAGGAAGGGTGCCGGCCTGGTCTTGGATCAATTTTGACCAAAAAGGTTTGTTCGACCGACCAAAATTATGGAGGAAGGGTAACAACCCCCCCTCCAGAATTTTATTCTATTCGAGTGATGGCGCTTGAAACCTGCTCCTTTGAGCTGTAGCAATTGGTGGGGTCCCAACAGCTGTCTCGGCAACCCTTCGAAATCTTCCCCCAGAATAAATTTACCTCACGGGAAGTCACCCAATATGGACCCCATATCATAATATAATCATAATTTAATAGACAGGATGCGCACGAGCCGCAGGCGGCTTTTGGCTCTTGTGCAAAGCCGCAGCGGATTTCGTGTTTATTTTGAGTTAAGCACCATCATTACATCTCCAAACTTCTATTTGATGCCTGAAACACCTGGATCTTCAATACTGTGGAATTCGTCTGCGAGGAGAGCTCGGGAAACCCGTTTTTTTCATGGCATCGCTCAAGCTGCTGAATTGTTGGCTCCTCTAATAAACCGTTGGTGCTCTACCTGGACAGCCTCAATACACGACGGTCTACTATACACTTGTTTTATATGTATTCTACCGAAATATATGTTATTGAGGCCCCAAATTAACCGTTCTTTAACAAAATGGCTCCCGATTCTTTGAATTTATTTGGCCTTTTCTCCTTTTGCACAAACCCTTCGGTCTTTCTCAGCTTTTCGGCCTTACTTTCACTTCTTCCGCTTACACGGTCTGTTCATCACTTTGCCCATCTGACCTCGAAACCGACAGCACGCAGCCCGGCGCAGCCCGATTCCAGCTGCCGGAGGACACGCAAGTATATGTGAAGTTGAATCTTCTCCATTTATCCAGCTCCTTTTCTCTTCCTCTGCTCATCGTCTGTTGCTTAACCCCTTCCGTCTTCGATTTTATCTGGTCCTTCGACACCTTTTTCATTTAACGCTGCTCAGCTGATTTGCGCGCAGTCTTCTTGACAGCTCAGTTCAGCGCAGTTGTCGGAGATCAAGCCGCGAGGCCACGTCGTCTCCCCGGCAACGGGAGATATAAGAATGGTGGACCATCAGCTTTTTCTGTAACCCTTCGCCCACCTTCCAACCCCCTCAAATGATGAGTTCTTGCTCTGTCTGTCAATGAAGGACTGTTTCCGTGTGCTCCTGCGGGACCTGGCCATACTCTCCACCAATGACTGCCGTCCAGTCCTTTCATGTCCTCCCGGTCACAAGCTATTGAACCCCTGGATCAAGTTCTATATCTTGTCTTTTGTTTTGGGTGCGGCTTTGCACAATGTCCAAAAGCCGCATGAAGCCGCATGTGGCCTATGCGGCTTTTGCGCATCCTGTCTAATGTAATGGAATGATCCATAATGGGTGACTTTCCATAAGCATTAGAATATTCCTGGGGAATATCTGAGCTCTTTTCCCCCAGAATCACCGCAATCCCGAGGTAGCTGTCAGGTCCCCAATCTCGCTTGATTATTTTCGACCGTCTTACACAGCTTAATTTATTATGGTCCCTACCCCCTCTACAGAGTATTCTCAAGTCGAATAAACCTTCTTGGAGGGATTGACACGGCACTTCTGCCTTTTCGGTCCATGTTGCCGAAGTGTTTCTCTCTCCGATGCTATATTCCTTTCACCGGAGTCATCGTAACAGCTTCGACATCCCACAATCGCTTTATCTTGCCTTTCCCCTTGGTTTCAAGCACATTTCAAAGCCCAAACCTTCTGCTTTGTTGATACCGCCGTGTTTTCAAGCTGCTGGTAGGGATTGGACGCGTCAGTGTCCACTTATGCGGATTTGTGGATATTTTGGAAGATAACGGAGACGCGACGCGTTGTTTGTGTTGTGTCTGCTGTTCAAAACTCACAAACAGAATTAACGGTTCCACAATATTTTATTCCTTGTGGGAAGCCCAACGATTACATTATTGGGAATAGACCCTTATGCCGACATCGTTGGCACCCCTCAAACAATCGAAAATTAAAATAATCCTCATGGAAAGTCGCCCAATGCCGGAGCTTAAAATTACGCGGAAGCCATATTTAATCGTAATTTTAGGATTATAATTGAATATATTTTAATATACTCATATTTTCATCCAACCTTAGGCGCATCGCTTCATCAACATATAAGTTTTGCAGCTTCAGCGAGCATTTTGTAGTGCAGTTTGGCCGGGTAATCTATATTGGAGCTCTGGCCTAACACGTACTCAACGTCGCCGATGCGTGCCTGTCAAGTTATAGTTAGGACAAATGATAGGTGGGGAAAGAAGTTGACTACATATACGACTTGTTTTGCAGACCCCGATCTGATGCACCCTGTCTCGTGAAAGGGTTGATTTCTTTTTGATTTTTCAATGCCGTCTTTCCAATCGGCCGCAACCGAAATTGTTTCCCATTCGGGTTCGACGGAGAAGGACAAGTCGACTTGGGCTCAACTGACCATAATGGAGTAGCGGCGAAAACGATAGGTGGCCATCGGAGGGTCCCAGGAGAATAGCGGGGGAGGGGCAACATTTCTACGAGGGGGGACGTAGGCACTCTTGCGGACCTGTTGCGAAAGACGGACAAAACCACCTGGAGCGGCAGGCGTGCTCGCGCGGGTGCTGGAATGTTGAGAGGTCCTCGCAGACGATGGCGCCGCTGAACCCAGCACCAAATTGCCGTTGGATACCTAAGTGAAGCGGTAAGCTTGCCAGAACGAGAAGATGAGTAGGCCCACGAGTTCGTCTTCGGGTACAATGACCTGCCTGGATAATGTGGTTTTGGGTCTTGAAAAACTCGAGGAAGTCCAACGCGGTCCCAGTTATTGTGGCAAATACGGAGGATATTCGTTGCCGAGATAAAGGCAAAGAATGTAACCATTGACCTATAGAGAGGGTGTTAGGAGGGAGCACGGTAATTATCACAGTAGACGTACCGGTAAATTGTGTCAACGATGGACGCCGGGGCGAAGGAGTTCAAGGCGAGGTGGCTCGAGGAGTGGGCCACGTCCCCCCGCTTCCGCCGCATATCCCTCTTCGATAACGCAAAGCCCAGCACCGCGGTCGCGCGGATGTACGACGGCCTGAGCCGCCCGCAGTGCAGCGTCCTCACGCAACTGCGCACGACCCATCTTGCCCTCAACGCGTACCTATACCGCTTCCACCTCGCCCCCTCCCCGGACTGCGGGCTCTGCCTCGTCCCGGAGACGGTCCCCCACTACCTCCTTCTATGCCCCCGCTACCACCACCAACGCCTCGACCTCATTCTCAACTTGGGGACCGCCCGACTCTCCTTGCGCCGCCTTCTCGCAGCCAAATCTGACTCCAAGCCAGTACTGCGCTTCGTGCGCGACACAGGCCGCTTCCCCCGATATGCCCTCTGGACCCTACCCCGCCCCGCATCTCCCCCTCTTGTCTCTGATCACATTATATCATCGTTACTTTTACTTTTATTTTACTTAGATTACATGTCAAGACACCCCGCTTCGCCAAAACTCATACCACACCCTGTAGCATACCACCCCGATCCCTCTCTCATCTATACACCATGCCTTCCCGCACACCCCGTATTGCCTGCTAGGTTACATACATGTATCACGTATAGTGCCACATGGGCCCCCAGGGGCCCGCGCGCACTCAGATGGAATTATGAATGAATGAATGAATGAAATTGTCTCAGCCAAAGGATACGAAGCTTGGTGGTACTGTTGGATTTGCTGGACGATTCTATCTTGGTCACTAAGAACTCGGCGAAGCGAATGTCTGGGCCTGTATAGGATGGGCTGAGATGAGAGCGGAATTTAAAGATCAGAGATAGAGAGGACACACCACGACGAACGTCGATGCAACGAATTTCACCTTCTTTCCCTGGTCGCGCTTGTCCCGCATATCTTGTAGGTATTTTGGCCTGCAGTGGTCGTTCCTGTGCCAATACCTGGGGCGGTCTTGAGATCCTTGGCAGCGGACACTTTCAGGAGGCTCGGATTTGCGCACGGGGTTGCTGGCCTAAACGGTGTTGAGAAACGTGTTGTTTTTGCTCTTTGACAAGGTCCCACATGTCAGAGGTAGATTCACTTGGCTGATGGGCTAATTTTGTCAATGGTTCCGGTGTAAAGCGACATTGCAGCCGGAGGGGAGACACAGTTGCCGTACTGTACCGGTGTGTATGGTAGCAACCGTAACACGTAACGCAGGCCCAAAAAGTTGCCTAAATCGCGCCCGTAACGCAAAAATTCCGACTTTGGGAGCTCTTTTAGGCTATTTTTCGAGCCTGCGGCGCCGGTATTGCCTTTTTAGGACGGTCCGGACCCAAAAAAGGCAACCGGTTGCTAACTTTTGAAAGTTAGCAGGCGTAACGCAGCCTCAGCAGTTGCTACCATACACGCCGGTACAGTATACAAGAGAGCAGCCTTTGCACTGGCCTTTCTCCTATTTACAAGTTTCAGTGACAGTAAATGCAAGCTCGGAAGTACAGGCTGCAAGCTGGCTGCATTTTTTGCATGCCCGACCATCGTCTAAAGTGCCATGGAAGTCTATGCTGCACTCTGGGCAGACCGGCATGGCGAGACGGAAATTTACATGGGAAAAGCCGTAGCACATGTCCTCTATGTAGACCATGACCTTACTGAAATTGTTTCATTCAACATGTTGATTTCTGTTTGGAACTGGTATTGCAAATCACTGCCGCCTTGGCGGAATCATCGGAATTCGGGTTGTGGGACAGAGCTCTACTATCACACTACTCACCTTAGCAAGTGAATTTTCCTGGAGACAAACGGGCAGAAGCTCAGTAACTGGATGCGTCTGAGTCATTTCGGCACAAGGTACTTGTATTCTCATTAACAGAAGAGGAGTAGCATATCCACCTACTGACTCAACGACAAAACGCCACCTGCGCATGGAGTCATGGACGAGCGGACGAGACGCGGCGAACCGGCGAGACGTGGCGAGCGATCATGTGGGGGCGAGGATTGCAAGAGGGTGACCCGGTGAGATGCGTCGGCACTCGAACGTGATCGCCAAATCGGGAAGTTTTCTCGGCACTTCGGTATCCCACTTTCTCGCCGCCTGAGTCCTGGATGCCGCGATACTTGACAAACTTGGCCAAGTCGCGTCGTCCGCGGACGGTCGTCGTCATCTTCCCAAGTCACGAATCCAAATATCATGAGGGAAATGACTGAAGATAGATAAGCGGCTACTTTCAATACGAGTACATTGTTACATTTGGCCCACCATGTACAGTAAGATAGTGCGACAGACAAAATATACAGCGCGTGGGTATAGTAGACGTAGGTCTATTGCACGGACCGTGATGGACGCCAGCGTGCAAATCCGGGCCAACGTAGCACGAGGCTCCGCATTATCGTCGCGTGCGCAGGAACATCGACGATCGGTGCGCACGAGTGCCGTCCTGATAGCACTCACGCCAAATGAGACCCGCCCATCCACCCACACTTGCAAAGCGAAAAAGTACCGCCACATCGCCGTATCCACTCACACCTGCCCGCCCACAACCCGCGCATCTCCGCGCATGCGCATTTGCACCAATCCACGCGCTCCCGAAAAAGACGCAGCTGTCAGTCCGTGGGAAGTCCAGCAGCAGGACTGAAGGTGGCGGGTGTGAAGAAAAGAAGGGGCGGGGGTGGGGGCTGATGGCGAGGCGGCGAGCAGGCAATGGTGGTGGGAGGTAAGGACTACAGTTGGCTGACAGCTTGTTTGTAGTGAGCAAAGTGACGGACTTTGAAATGATGCCGAACTGCCGAGAAAATTTTCCCGATATGGCGATGACGTTTGAGGCGGAAACTCAGGAGTGCCGGCAGGGGCAGCCGCTAGGATCCCAACAGCAAATTTTGATTGGAAACTCCTAAAACAGACCATGATCTCTATGGTCAACGGTAATGGGAATTGTCTCCCAGAATAAGCTCGAGACCAGAATAGCGAGGCAAATGGTAGGCTCGTCCCCATTTGAACATATGCAACGTGGAACTCTCATCAGCTAAGACAGTCAAAGTCCGGCTGTTTTGGGATCGTGGGAAAGTTGAATACTATGGTCGGCAGATGGCATGAAACGGTCCGACAACCGTTTACGGAGTGAATGTAGGGTCAAATCAAGAGATTGACACGAACAAACGAAGGACCCCGGATATTTAACCAAAATGCCTGACCCCAATCCCGACACATCTTGGAAATTTTTGGCGTTTTGCCTGTGCCAAATCCCGACATTTTTGGCCGAAATCGCGCGCAGGGCCTGCGCAGAATCCGGACGAAATCGCGCCAGCGGAAGAAATTATCCAGAAAATAGCCCTTGCTGCGTGAAAATTTGACGAATCCCGACGAATTTGGTCCGATTTTCCGCATAGGCCTGTTCCAATCCCGACAAAATCGTCCAAAATCTGAGATTTCAATCCTGACAAAGTGGGCCCGCATCGGAACAGGCATTTTGGTCAACTATCCGGGGTCTTACAAACGATTCGCCTCTTTGTAGAGAGATCGGTTACCGGTCTGGTCATGTGTGTGATGGCATCAGTGAAGGACCGGGTTTTAACGGGACGAGGGCCTGGGCCAGTCTCCACCGCAGGATCTTCTCGAGCTCCATGCTCGTCATGCTGCGGAGGCGCTATAAAGGCAGAGGGAACATGGAGTAATATCTCACATACCTCTACAATGAGTTCAGCGACAAACCCTCAACCGAAATCCTCCACCTCCGCCGGCATCGGCATGAAAGTGAAGTGCGTCTTGAATGGTTGTGGATTACGACGGGCAAACTCACGATTTGATTTGGCAGAGGCGGTGTCCAAGTTGCGAAGGGGCTGGGACACAGTGTACGCGGGACGACGATGAGCGCGATTGATAGCGTCGAGCACCGCGATTCCAGCGGCAACGACGAAATCGCGCGAAGAGGCCGCATGGAAATTGATCAAGGGATCGCGATGATCAAGGGCCGCTCTATGAACAGTACCACGATCGGATCTCACGATGCCGCAGCTCAGAGTACCGGCCCCGCCGGAAACTCCCTCCAAGGTGGGCATTAAATTTGGCTTGCTGTCCACGAAATTTGACCTCTGGGCATCAGGCATCGACGGTGCTAATGCCAATGCCACCACGAATAGCACCGCATTCCCGCCGCTAAACGGCCAGGAACACGCCGCAAGTCAGAGTTATCAGCGGCGTTCACACATGCGGAGAATTAACTACTCGCCTAGATTCCACGACTGCCACGAACATGAAGTCGGATCTTGGTAAGGGGCCGAACGCCTTCAGCGGCAATAACCTTGACCAGCAGCCCCCTCCACAGTCTCTCCTATCAATGCCCGGTCTCTCCTATCAATACCCGGCGCCGGGTGGACCATCCGTCACATAGCGACCCGATGTGAATTGGGGCTAGGGCCGCGGCACTTGTGCAGGGCATGACTCGTACTTCTTTTTTTCCCGTCCCCTCAGTGGATTGTCTGTCTCGGTCAAAGCAGAGAAAAATGTTGTCCTTTGCTATCCTGCGTATTTCACTTTCCAGTCAAGAGCCACCGAACAGTACCATTCGAGACCGATTCCTGCCCCCGCCGAACCTGTCGCCGGTCGACAGCCGTCATTATGGAAATCCGTCCGGCACCCGTCCCGTCGAAAATTTCCTAGAGGCCTCGACGGAACGGGTCGGCCACCCGTCGCACGGGATGGACACGGCGAACAGCCCTAGCGGCAAGACCACTGTCACTGTTCCGATGGTGCACAACTATGGGTAGGCTTATTCATCCGCGTCCCACCGCGGGAAGGGAAAGAGTTTGGAAGTAGTACCCGGAAAGCACTCTGGGATAGTGCCTTTCGCATTCCCCGTAAGTACCCCAAGGTACTTAACTAGAGTGCGAAACGGCAGAATCCAGGCTTAGATGGAGTACCCTGAGAACTTAATGGTAGTACCCGGGGTACTACGACTGAGAGCCTCAAGGTCTGCACTTGAGCGGGAAGCACTATGTCTAAGAACCTCAGGTACTTTGCGTAAGTACTTCGGGCACTCAATGGGAGCGTGAAAGCACTCCCTTGCAGTTCCTTTTACATCTCATCCATGAATGTTACAGACATGGTGGTGCGGGATATCAATCCTGCTGGGGGTCCGCGAGTCTGGCAGTCGATCTCCTGAAATCAGTGGTGAATAAGTAAACAATCCGAAGTACTTGCATGTTTTCGCGGCGATTCTGCTGACCAATGGACCGATCCAATTGCTTTCAACCGACGTGGAAGCCGAACCATGCCGAATCAGAGATTGAATTTGAGGCGGCCGGGCCGCCGGTGGCAACCAATTTGTCACCAATCTCTCTTTTCCTCTTCGCGGCCATCCACTCGGAACGTCAGTTTACGAAATACAGCGAGACATCTCTGGAAACTGACCATGACATGTCAACGTCCAACGGCGGCCCGGTCGAGTTTCGTCCATGGAGTCATGGACCACGATTCTCATTGCCTCCCTGACATGGTTTTCGTGCCGCGTCTCCCTAAGTTCTGATTGCTGGGGCGATGTGGAGGTGTGTTGTCTCACTTGCCATCAAATTTGGAGCTCCTCAGCAATGCAATAATAGAGGGGAATTCCGACACAGTGTATCAATTTGCGTGGCTGCTCTAACACCAAACCACAATTCTGGTCAAAAATCACCAACAAGGTCGTCTTGTTCTCTCTTTTCACGCTGCACTTTTGATTATTTTTACCGGATTGCTAAGATCAACCTGAAGCTCGGTGGTATCAACGTGATTGTAGACCACACAGGATTGATTGTCCCTGGCAGTGTGCCTCCTCTAGGCAACATCCAGAACGCAACCCCAGAGGCGCCGATGGCACCCATCCTTCCACAGGAGGAACACTTCACCCTGAGGGGGGGGTTTGATTATACTCGCGAGGTCCACAACACGAACAACGAGTCTACCGAAGACAAACATGTAGAACATATGGGTGGTTATCCATACATAAACCTACAAGATGCCAACGGAGCTCCTAGGACAATTCCCATGTTCTATCCGACATTCATTATCAGGAATTCCCGTTCCGCAACATTCCTTCCCACAAATTTGCGGGAAGGATTTCTCTTACAAAAAAAAAAAACCCCCAAAATTCCTTCCCGCAAGGATTTGTCACCCAAAAAATTTGTCACCCGAAATTCCTTCCCCCAATTTTGCGGGAAGGATTTCTCTCACCCAAAAAAATTTGGGGTCGCCACCCAAAAAAAAAATCTTTCCCAAAACAATCACCTACACCCGTTCCTTCTATTCAACTCCCGCCCCGACCTTAGCGCGCGGATCAAGGGGCTGTGCAACATCAGCCTTCTTGTCCGCTACGCCCACCAGCGCCGCCGCGGGCTTGCCCGCTGCTCCGCCGCACCTTTCCACGCCACGCCGCTCCCTCCCCGCTCCCTCCCCGCCCACCTCGCACACGTCTTCCGCGGCCCTCGCCCACGCTGCCCAGCACCTGCGCCCTCCACCCTCGACCCTAGTCCGGGCCCATGCCTGTCCCGTTCCGCCTCGCTACTGTGTCCTCCGTCTCGGCACGCCCCTCCCGTCATCCCTCGCGGCTTTGTCCCCTCCCCGCACGAAACCCGCCTTGTGCCTTCCGCTCGTCCGTTGCCACGCCCATTTCCCCCGCCTTCCCCTGCGTCGGCTCTGCGCACCCGTCCCGTCCCTCCCCGCCCCTGCGCCCCCGGCCCGCACGTCTGCATTACCTAACCCGTCCCGCTGCGTCCTCTCCACGTGCCTGTCTGTCTTGGCACACTCGTGCCGCTCCCTGTCCCGCCCTGCCCTTCCCGTCCCGCCTCCACACCGCCGTCTCCCTCCCCCGCGGCTACACCGGTGTATGCCCGTGCTTGCGCCCCTACGCATGTCCCATCCGCCTCCACGTTGCCGCCGCCCCGTGTCCCCGCACACGCCACCCCCAACCTCTACCACCACGCTGCTTCTCGCGCGCGTTCGAGGCTCCCAGCTCTGCCTCCACGTGCCCGTCCCACCCCCCATCCCATTCCAGCCGCGCCCCTCCCCTGCACCCATACCTCCGCCCTCTGCACTTCGTACACACCTATTCCGCCGGATCCGTGCTAATTCACAGTACCCCCTTCGCGCGGCGCTTGCCCGCCGGCAGCCCGAATCGCGACGCGCCGCCGCACGCGCGATGCCAGCATCGACCCCGACTCGCGCGAGCGTGGGCGCATCCCATCCCCGCCCCAGTCCCGACCCGCCTCCCTCCCTCACTTCCTTTCCCTCCCTGCTTCGACTCCCCTGCTCCCTTCCCCTCTTCTCCGGCCCGTGAACATCGACCCTGCACGCTGCTCTGCTCGCGCTGCGCGTGTCCACTCGCGCGCGGCCTTCTTGGGCGGTACTTCCTTGCATCCCTCCCCACCTCCCTCTTCCCACCTCCCGCGCCCACGCCAAGCCGCTCTCCCTATTCCCTTCTCACGCGTAGACGTCAAGCCGCGTGCGATGATGCCGAGGCGGTGTCCATATTTCTGCACCACCTGCCGGAGTTCGCGAGCACCGGTGCTGCATTGTGCACACGCTCGGCCATCATCTCCCCACCTCGCACATCCCCATTCCTCGCTACCTATATTAGGTTTACTACGTTAACGGCACGCACGCGCACCCATTGACACTCTAATACATACAATATCTCTGGTAGTCGGTAGCACGATAATCTGCAGTGTGTAGTCGCTTGAATCAATAGAATTTGGTCTCTTACATCAATGGATGTCAATGTACATGCCAGTCGAGAGTGAAATTCAATTACCGAGATTGCTTGAAGCCTAAGGAGGCGTGCGAGGCAGGTCACTTAAAGGCTCGAAGTTGGAATGAAAGTCAATAATTCAAAAACACCCAAGTGCGAGTCTGAAATGAGTAACGGATTGCATGGAAATGAATTAAAAAAAGAGGGAGAGAAGACATAGAAATGAAAATGAAACGACACAAAGACGCGGAGAAGACTTAAATATAGATAGATTCCGCTTTGAGCCCGAGTTTGAAGGGAGAGATCTGGAGGTGGATAAGTTCGATAAATTGATAGGTCGAGATAGAGATAGATTAAGTCCGCGCACTTGAGAACGCGTGCCCACGCCGAGCTAGGAGAACTTGGCGATGACTGAGTCTTCAAA
Source organism: Mycena leptocephala (assembly GCA_029378395.1). NCBI lineage: Eukaryota > Fungi > Basidiomycota > Agaricomycetes > Agaricales > Mycenaceae > Mycena > Mycena leptocephala. Next base: position 179,837 of record JARJLF010000076.1, on the reverse strand, counting down.
CTCGAATTTGGAGTTTTGTAGGGCAGAGATCTGAAAGTGCGCAAGTTCGACGAATTGAGAAATTAAGACAGATGCGGATTGAATATTGAATGCTTACCTCCAAGTCGGTGGATCGTGCTGTGCATCTGAGAGGACGTCCCGACGCCCAGCTCGAAGGCCGGAGGACTTGAAATACACGGCAAGCCCTGGGTAGATGGGAACGCACCTTGAATGTACTGAAGACTGGTTCAGTGAGAGCATTGGTTAGGGATGAACGAAGGACTAAAAAAAGTGGTGGGCACATAGTTTCAGGAAGAAATACGGGATTGGGAAGGGTTTGAAGCAAACGAACTTGGAACGCACCTTGTGCGGGAAGATCGACTCGAACCAAGGTAGGTGGTACAGCGAGTTTGAGCCGGGGATAGCTCAGCGAGAAGTTCATTGACACAGTGAAAGTTTGGAAGGTCTGGAGGGACGCACCTGAGAAGAAAAGAAAGCCCAGTCACGTCAAACGGAGCAAGCCACAGTTGGAGTTGTGAAGTTGAATCTGAATTTGTAGTCCAGGTTGAACCGTGAGTCGGTTGAACATCAACCTGTTGAGCTTCAACCTAGTCGACGAGATTAAGTAAAAGGTCGGTTCAGGAAGACACGAAGAATAAAGGTAAAGATGAACACACCTGGCATACGATTCGAATAAACTCAGCATCTATATGATCCCGCGGTAGTCAGGGAGCTGGAAGAGCCTTGGATCCACTACATTCAAGGTCGCTGAGTCAAGAAAGGCATGAAATAAACCCGGAAGAAGCAATCCAAAAGCTAGGATAGCCGAGTCGGCGGAAATGGGAACTCAAGAATAGATCTGAAAGGGCCGAGAGATGGAGAAGGGAAATCTGGCGCCAAAAAGTGCTAAGTTCAAGTAAATAAGTCGGGCCAAGGTTCAGTTCCGAATCTACTCCAGTGGCAAGTCGGTTGGAACGGGTTTGAGATGAAGTGAATGCAAAACTCGCCTCAGGGAGGTTGTCCGGTGAAGGGAAAGTCAAGGTCAGTTTATTGAAACCATCGTATGTGGTGCACGTCGGACTCAGCTACATGATGGAACGAGGCGCACCTCGATCGGAGCTGGGTTATGGAATTGAGGTCGTTGGGACTGTCCGAGTCAGTGGGGCGAGATAGAAGAAAGATATAAGAGAAAAGAGTGAAATGAAATTGAAACGTCGGGCCCGAGCTTGAACCCGAGGATAGTTGAGTTGAGATCGAGGGCCAGTAGTGGCGCTGGCATTTGGGTTAGTTCTAAATGAAAGCATGGATGTAGATAAACCGACCTGAGCCAGCGTCGAGACGATAATGGTGCAAATGAACTGGTGATTTCAGTCCACAAGATATATCGAGTGAGGAATAACAGCCATACACTTACCCAGAGTTTCGGCCAGAGTTTCGGCTAGGTAAGGCAGGTCAGTTGATTTGATTTGAGCCACGGTACACGAGGAATGTAAGTACAGTTTGAAGTTGAGGACATACCTCGAGCGTTGAGAGTTACTTGAGCCGGAGTTGGGTGGGCTGAAGCCGAAGTCAGTGCCAGAGATCGAGGTCGAGTTGAACAGCATATATAACAACTTCAAATACATGTAGGAGCAGAGTCGAATCGAATCGAAACATATCTGAGATGAACCCCGGCTTGATAGTTGAACTATATTGGACTCAGTTCAGGGCGAGCACAATAGAATGGATGGGGAATGGCCAGCACAGCCGGACTATAATCAGAAAGAGAAAGTCAAAGGCTGCATCTTGAAAACGTCGAGACGTACCAAGATGTTGAGGAGGAGGCCGAGGGTGTCAGACAGCTGATGTTTGCAAGATACCGAAATAGAACGGTGCACAAAGTCGAATGGACGGCCAGGAAAAGAGAGGGTTAGGTGCCAAAGAATGGTCACTACTTATAAGCGATTCGAGACGTTCGTCAGAGATTTTGATACTTATAGTACCGGATACTTGAAAAGAGTATATTGTGGCCAAATTGGCGTAGACACCCCGATATTTGAGAGTGGAGGACGACGCTCCACAGACTCTAGTATTTGGGAAAATGTTACCAAAGCGTGTTCAAGCGCGTTTCAGTTTCGTCTCTGCGGCACTGAAAACGTTCCTGTAGCTAGCTGGTCGTGTGCTGTGAGCACTCCTAGCGTCATTCCAGGTGAGCGACGCCTCAGACTCGAAATTGAATAGGTAAACATACACATGCAAAATATGTACGCATCCGAATCTACTTTGTCGTAATATTCAGCGATCTTGTTGATACCAGCAGTGAGGGCGGGCTCAAAGTCCACGTGTGCTAGTTTATTGCCTGGGTTTCTCAGCCGCGGGTGAAGAGACTCCAGTGCCGGTATGGCCAAGCGCATACTTGGCCCTACGTCGCAGGAGAAAGCTTGCCGGGCCGCATCCGCATACTGAAATGTACGTTAGCATAACAGGAATATTTAATATTGTCTCTTACCCCGAGAAGCCCGACAAAGGTTTTTACCCGAGCCCACTCACTCTCGGAGAGCAGTAGCGATTGGAGTTTTTTGCTCTTCACAGGTTCTTTCTCCTCTCGTGTAATCTTGAGAACGAAAGCGTCGACAAACTAGATTAAGGGTTAACCTAACGCACAGCTTGCAACATACAAATAACTTAGCGTGCAACCGCGGTGAAGCATGGCATACGTCGAAGACCACCGAATTATCCAGAATTAGGACCGTCTTCGACCCAGCTTTCTTCTGGAGTGAGCAGAATGATGCTTTCCGCTTCGCAGAAGAGCACTCCTGATGAGAGTATGAGTTCCACCTCGATAAATTGTGTACAAACGTACTTTGGCCGCAATCGCGCGAACGATACCAAGAACATCTCGGTGCGATTCGGTAAGGTCAGGCACATGCTCCTCTGGAGCATGCGGATTGTAGCATTTCGACTTTGAGTATGTCTTGATGACTGCTTGCTTGGGTTAGGTTAGGTCGCCAAATAAATTATGTGCGCTAAGCACCTAAAAATCGGAGTTAGCCATCACGTCGAAATGGACGAAGAGAAGTCAGAAAGAAACCTGAAGCGCCGTTCTTTAGCGTCGTATTTACGGCCGGTTACGCGACGAATCTGAAATGCGAACTCGACCATCATGGTTCCGTTGTTGGTCGTGTTATCGCATGTAATCCAACCAACCTAAAGTGTTCAATTTGAGTACGATGAATAGGAGATTAAAATCAACAGAACAAAACCTTGTTTGTTGGAATAATGCTTGCTCCAGCCGTTTACCGTTGCGTGCATTTTGCAAGCAGACAAACCCGAGCGTCACGGTACGTTTCTTCCAACGACCGTCACTGAATTTGATGAATGATCCCGTTGCCACAAAGTAAGCATCGAGATTATCCGCCTGCCAAGCGTCAAAGGCACGTTGTATTTCCCCAGGGACGTTGGCGCTTTGAAGGATGATCAACACAATATTGATGATTCGATCGAATTACACTGGCACCCCGCTGGCACGGAAGTCACATTTAAGGTCTTTCAGCTTGAGGAGATTCGTCTTGAACATCCGTATTATCTCGGCTGTGAGAGCTATGAAAGCAAAGGGTAGCGAGGCTACTTGGAATGGACACCAGCAGTGGCGAGAAGTTGAATACAGGAAACCGGATGACCCTGAAACCGCGCGTTTCGACAATAGGGTCACCACAGACGGCACTCTGGCAGATGCCTTCCGCATATTCACAGAAGGATATGCCAATAACACGGTGGAGGCCCCGGATGTCCGTTTCTCCGACAATCCAGCACCTGAAGTTAGAGTCTACACGGACGGATCCGCACTGGACAACGAGACCGACAAAGTACGGGCTGGCGCGGGTGTATATTTCGGAGACCACGACCCTAGGAACCTCGCGATACGGGTGCCCCGAATGTTGGGCCCGTCAAACCAAGTCGGTGAAATTCTGGCGATAAAAGAGGCAGTGGAAGCCGCACCGCTAAACGCACCACTGACAATATTCAGCGACTCGAATTATGCAATAGATGGGCTCACCAAGAACCGGGATAAATGGCAGGATGAAGGTTTCTACACCGTTGCCAACGGTGACCTCTTCGCGCTCACGGTTGCGAGGATCCGCGAACGGAAAGCAACCACGGACTTCATCTGGGTGAAAGGCCACTCGGGTGTAGCTGGTAACGAGGCCGCAGACGCCTTGGCGGGGGAAGGCAGCCTGAAGCCGGATGAGGACGACATAAACATAGACGCCTACGCATCGCTGAACTTACCAGGCGCGAAACTTCAAGCCATGTCGCAGTCAACAGCCTACAAAATTATAAGAAGAATAAAAATGGACAAGAAATCTTACCGTGAACTGCTAGACAGAAGAGCCACAGTTGCAAACCTTGCAATAGCGAAGGCAGCGGCCACGAATGCCACGGGCGGTGCCCCCCCTGCGCGGAAACTGTGGCGCTCGACCTTCGATAAAGATATCTCACGAAGTATAAGATTTTTCCTATGGATGTTGATACACGGCGGCTACAAGGTCGGAAAGTTTTGGGATAACATACCAAATCTCCAGCATAGAGGACAATGCACGAAGTGCGGGGTCCATGAATCAATGGAACACATCCTAACAGCATGTCAGGAGCCTGGCCAAAAAGAGATCTGGGATTTAGCGTCAGAAATGTGGCAGATGAAGACAGGAAAAAACCTCCGCCCCACAATAGGCCAAATAATGGCCGGAGGTATTATGAAGCAAAGTAACCTCGGGGAAACGCGACTTCATAAGATCCTAATCACGGAATCTGCTCACCTGGTGTGGCGCTTGCGGAATGAACGAGTAATACAAGGCAGCGGCTCAAAATCTCTTGACGAAATTCGAAACCGCTGGCTCAAGATGATAAACAATAGATTAGATATTGACTGCGCGATGACAGATGTTTTCAAGTATGAGAAGAAGGCACTGAAAGTGTCGTTAGTAAAAGCAACTTGGACGAAGACGCTCAAGGGTGAACGCACCCTGGCCAAAGATTGGCCCAAGAGAGTCGGGGTTTTGGTGGGTGTCGGCTAATTGCACGTAATGACGGTTGATCGGCGTCTGACCTTCGGGTTAGTTGCCGGGATACCCGAACGCGCAAGGAGCTGAAGCCCCACATATCGTGCTACAGGGGCACGAATGCGGTAGACGCATCTCCTCGAGAGGTTCCTTATCATCATCTGGCCTGGTTCCAAGTCCAAGGCCTCATTCTCAAGCGGGCGGAATTTGACCGACTTTGTCGGCCCGGAAGCTCCGACTGGTAGCCCACGGGCTCGTCGGGGGGGATGGAGAACGGCATCGAGCCTAACTCTCCTTTCATTGCGAAGCTCAATATCTCTCCTACGGAAAGTTATTGAACACACCTCAAAAAAAAAAAAAAAAAGTTTGCATTTTGGATTCTCGCTAGTGGCGCCATCCCGTTTGAGTTGAAATCCGGGGCAGGGACAGCCTTTTCCCTCCTTTCCAGAGCAGGGCACGAGAGCAATTTTTTGAGAGTGTACGTGGCGATGTTTTTTCACAGTTTGGGATCGTTTCGGCTACTTGATTCCATCAAAGTCGAGACGTGATGGTTATTCAAGTAAAGACTATGGTAAAACAATATCTCCTCTTTCTACCGCCCGGATCTTGGCCATCATTTCTAACCCCTGTGCACATGCAGCTGCCCGAGGCCACCAAACCCGGAACGGAAGGGGAGTTTCAATGTCTTTGCGTCCGACTTTGACTGCCTCTGTTTCAGGATAAAATCCATCTTCCCACTCCACTTCTGCAACTCCCATTCCTATGGGAATTATACCTGTCCCGCACGACCTTGAATGAGTCATAAAAAATTCTGCCAACTTCTTGACTGCCAAAAAGAAATTGGTGTTCCGTAACTTTAATAGCTTCGTGCCGAATGTGTCGGTCTTGGTCGCCCGCGATGGCCAAATCCAAGTCACCTGAACCACGGCTTAATAAATTTGGTTGCAAGTATTAATAATAACCTCTTACCCTCATTCGCATAGCACTGAAGAATATCGGGATGCACATTCTCGAAGTCATCCGCATATTTACCATACCTCAATTCACCAACGAAGCGCATGTCCTGTATGCCAAGCTCGGTGAGAATGTTCTGATCAAGAAACGGTAACACGTTACAGTGGGAGTTTGCCTGAGTCCTTTCCCAGAAATCGGGTGATGGTTCCAATGGTGCTGGAATTCGACACAGTCCTTGTTAATGTCATCCAGAAAAAAAAATTGAAGGAGCCATAGATGATGAGGATTATCAGGATCAAATCTATGAAGTCGTTCGAGGCGAAGGAAGAAGCCACGCCATTGTCGGGCAAATTGAGTCTCGACTTCCACCCATAGTCGTTCAATCCGAGTAGTTGCGTGTGGACCTAGACGTGTGCTCTCAGAACATCGTCTAAAACTTATAAATTAACTCACGTTCCCCATAAAAATGACCCCCGATTTGGCCCACGATATTTGATCATCCACACTGAAACTTCGATATTCTCTCCTCCGCGGTCCCCACGAGTGCGTGATGGTGCACCATACTTTTGGACCGCTTGTAGAAATAACTGAAGGACTATTTCGGCCTTGTCATTGGTACTCGCTTTGAGCCCGACCACCTTATTTAAGTCACCATTGAGCCCAGCACATAGCATGTGAAACACAACTCACCATCCTGTCCATCACCAAAAGCGGGAGATCCATCCATGGCCATATATGGCCTTCCAAGGTACGGCACGACCGGAAACCCCGGAAGGCTTCACCTAGCCATGGACAGCAACCACAACAGCTTGGAAGGTTCACCTGGCCAGGTGACTTTGGGGCCTTTGTATGCCTTCCAAGGCCGTGTATGACCTTCCCCGACAATCTGAATTTCCCCATGTCCCCCCACCTTTATACCGGTACCACGAAACCATTCATGCACAGTAGGAAAAATTATAAAACAGTTATATTGAGCACAGTAAAACATACAACGAGGAATAAGTCATCGCACGCTCTCGAAGCTGCAGGCACAACATAAGAGTCCGGGCTAAAAGCGCCGCAAGCGCGCTGCCATAGGCGGTGAGGAACGCCGCAAGACAACGTCCCGATAGTGACAGGAGCGGTGAGAGCTGAAACCATTGATGCCCGCGCCAGGCGGGTCTTGCATCTGGGTGCTTAAGCGCGGCTGCTTGATGACTTGTTGGGGCCAGTGCAAGCGCAGGGGCAGTAAATAAACTTGAGGGTCGCATTGTAATTCAGGCCTTGATTTTCTTGCGGTCTTGTATGACATAGTACTTAGACGTCACTGTTCTTGAGCACCTTGACAGCTATCTTCTAGGGAGACGGAGAGGTGGAAGAGGAACGAATGAAACTTGAGGACGATGATGAGTAGCTCTTGGTTTTGCTTGAGTCTTGTACATCTTGAGGAGCTTGAGTCTTGTGCTTCATTCCTTGTTCATTCCACTACCAGACTTTTCGGGGCGAGTATTGACACGAGGACAAACACAAGCCGCATGGGAGGATCTTGAGGGCTGCTTGAGTAACGGCGGCAAGGAAAGCGACCGAGGGGAGGAGGAGGAGGGAGGGAGGGAGGGAGGGAGCAGAAGGACATGAAAAGAGCAACGAACGTCCCATCAATCATCAACCAACGATCACGAGTGCGATCAACAGCGCACGGACCATCAAGTTGATCAAAGACCGTGGCAGCGCTTGGGCAGCGCTCAAAGTACACCAGACGTTATAGGGCAGTGCTCCCCCATCAAATTCTCATCAAAATCTGCCTCGACGACATCTGCACATTGTATCCCCGTTAGGATCCGTGCCTGCGAACGCAGCGAGCGACTGCCCTATAACGTCTGGGAACGAGACTAGAAAAGCCGCGGTAAGCCACCAAAAAAGGACTTGTCAATTTGCTAATGTGACTCGAAGTTGCCGCCACACTCTGCTTGGAATTCCTGCACAACGCATGCACCAAAGCAATAAACCCTCCATGTGGTGCCATCTTCTTTACCTCGCGTATCCTAACGTATTCGAATTCACCAGCCGCATCCAATTAATTACTATTACGCCCAATGGGTGTGGATTTGCACAATGGGTGTGGATTTCTAATATCTCTCTTTCCTCCCTTCCTCTTTGCCCCCGGAATTTTCCGGGATGAATTCATGTACTGGTTGGCTACTAGAATACAAAATATCTAAGGGATAAGCAAAGAGGAAGGTATTGAGAAAGAGATACCGGAGCATCAAAGTCAGTGATGTTTTTGCAGTCGTATATCTCCCGGCCTCCCCACTCATTTCTGACCTCCGGAAATTTGGGTGGCCTTTTGTATCGTTTATGGAGCCTTCTGCGTCTTCAGAATATTTTGCCGGGACATGGTCGTCGCGTTCTGGAGGGGAGGAGTCGATGGTCACAAACGGTCACAATCTAATTCAATCTCCGCGTTGATTGATGGAATTACCGCTTTCAGCCAAGCCACCTCGACTCATGTCCGATGACTGCTTGCCTTCCTCCCCTGGGACTATCTACAGCTTGGGCCTCGACTACGAGCAATCTCAACACAAGCAAGAGATCCGAGATGCACGCGAGGCTGAAATGTCAGCCGAGGAGCTCGAATACAGAGCCGAGCAGCGTCGCGTGAAGCGCATCAAGCTGGGTCTCGAGTCTCCCGATGACAAGGAAGAGGAATTCTCCCCCCCTTTTCGAAGTGTTCGGTCCCCGCAGGCCGAGATATCCGAGAAAAGCTCACCCAGCCCGGCACGAACACCACGCGCGTCTGCCGTGAACTCCGTCGAAAAAACAAACAGGTGCATTCACCTATGAATTTACTTATTTGTTTCTAATGATCACTCTGTAGGCAATTTCTCCCGTTCGGACTTTTGGACTCTCAAGCCACGTCCCAGGAAGCCATCGAAGCTCTGATTGCTGAGCAGGAACGAGAGCACGACATCACCGTCAATATAACATCCCAAGATGTTCTCGACCAGCTGGACTATCGACGACAACCGGTTATATATGGCAAGTGGCTGAATTCTGATGCTCAGTTGTGCCGCTCACTCACGTTTAAAACAGACCACGACATCTCCGAGGAACCGGAAAGTTCTGAAGAGCTTCGCGCGCATTGCGTCCAGGCCGAGATGGAGCGGGACCAGGCCTTCGAGGAGCTAGCTAGTATAAGGTGTGCATATGAAGAGACTTTGGCTGCTAAAATTCGGGTGGAGGAAGAGTTAGCGGAGTGGAAACGAGCGGCTGTCTCCGCCGCACCCCTCGTAGACTTGATAAGTAGAATGAAATGAAATTTGCCATGTTTGCCAGGTGTCTATGAACATTAATTGAGTGAACTATATACTGTGTGGTAGGAGGTATAAGAACTACTATGAACAAGTACGAAAGGATTATGAGGATTGTATCGAAATTTAATATGTATTCTCGTAGTCAGTGTAAGTACTGAAGGGATCATCGAAAGGTTGGAGATTTTGAAGAGACTGGGCAGGGAAGGCCATCTCATAAGGAATTTGCGGCGCAGCGAAGGGATTGCGGAAATTTTGTGGGTGAGAACCATGTTGTGCTTGAATGGGAGGCGGGGGGAATGGGAAGCTATAGCCAAAGTTTGGGTGATACGGGGCGCCATTGGTGTGCAAGGGCAAGGACTGAAGGGCGGAGGAAGAAGGGATATGGGATGTCGAAGGTTGAGGAGTATCATTCGGAAGAGGAGCGGTGGTGGCGGCGGTGCGGCGCCCACGTGGTGCACGAGCAAAAAGGCCGGAATACTTTGCACTGTCGCGCTGCTCGGGATGGGTGTCAAAGTGCTTGGTGATGCGTTCCAGCAATTGGGCCTTCGTCCCTTCAGATAGATTTAATGACCACGCAATATCCATGAGGTCGTCCTTGTTTTTGGCCGAGAGAAGGCCGGTCAAGGCAGCGCTGTGGTCCCAGTTACGACGAGTCTCGTCCCGGCAATTCTCCTTCTCTTTGCGACGCTGAGCCCCGTCAGCCTTGGACTGTGCCTTTCTCGCCCTCTCTGCGTCTTTCTCAGCTGCCAACCGTTTCCCTTCCGCTGATGTCAATACCCGCGCCTCCACATTCAGCTTCCTTCTCTTGCTCACCCTCCCATCCCGCTCATTCAATTTTCGCTTCTGCTCTGCGAGCTGGAACTCGACCATGCCGACATGTGCGCGCATCGTATGAACCTCGTTCTCGAGCCGTTGGATCCTCGCAAAAAGGACAGGGTCATGATAGAAATGAGTCGGCGGTAACGGGGACTGGGTGCTGTGGCGAGACGACCGTGTCGAAGGAGAAGTTGAGGTTGAGGCATGAAGAGAGGGAGCAGGAGATGGTGTGGGTATGGAGGCCGAAGAGAAGGTGGGTGCTGCAGGCATGGCAATGGAGGAGGGCGGCTGCTGCGGCAACTCGGGCCCATCGTCCGCATCGAAACCGGACTCTGAATCCGAGTCCGAGTCCGAGCTACTGTCGGAGTCGCTCCCGGAATCAGAGTCGTATCGACGGGCTCGTTTTCGAGTGTGAGAGATCGTAGCAGGGGACGGCGGGACAATGGGAACCAAGGGATCGAATTCCGGAAGGTCCGGCATGTCACGAGCCTCCGTCGAGTATGGGATACTGGGAGCGTAGTCTTCCGCAGTGAAGACGTCACGGTTAACAGGCCAAATTCCGCTTTTCTTGAAGGCTGCAACGACAGTTGACCGGCGGAAGGTTTCCTCGCGGACTTCCATATACTGCTTAACAAAATCCTCCTTCCGCATTTCCGACCCGGTGAGAATGACAATGTCGTCGCAGACATCAATCCATTTCCGGGAGAAAGGCCCGAAAATACCGACGTCGAGCGGCTGAAGCTTGTGGGTCGTGTGCGGGGGAAGTAAAAGCACAATAATGTTGTATTCTGCCGCGAGATCGATGATCGTGATGGTCTCGTGCGAGCCGTGGCCATCGAGAATGAGCAAAATTGGCTTCCCCGATGTATTGCGAGCTGTCGCCTGAGGAATAAACGACAGCCTGAACCACTCTGAACCGATAAAATCATCGGTCCAGCCATTCAGGGACATGGCAATACTAAAAAATCCCAGCACGTAAGAAAAGAGAGATTTAAGAGGACGGGAAAACGTACATAATATCATCGTCGTAGTCAAACCACTCGGGGCATCTGGCAGTTCCCGAGAACACGAAGCCTGGCTTGAGTTTAGTACCATCCGCGCACACGGCCTCGATGATTGTGATGAGCTCCAAATTGGCGCTCCGGTCCTTGTACTTGGCCTTTTGTTTGCGCGAGTACAGATACTTCCGCCGGCTAGCCTTCTTCCCACCACCTCTCTGAACCCCTTTCTCGTCCATATTGTAAACATTCTCGATGGGGATGTCGTGCTTTTCGACGAGTTCGGCGAGCTTGTCAAAGAAGCGACCAACGACAGGCTCATTGAAAGCCTTCGCACGCTTCGGATCGAGGCCGGATGAGGTGGAGAAACCGACGGAGGGATGCCGTTTAAGGAAGCTATAGACCCAGTTACGGCTCGGCTTCTTGTGCAGGGGGTGTAGGTGCTGGGCACGAGCGCGGATTGTCTTTTTGCACATAGGAACACCGGTCGCGCCAAGATGCTCCAGCCATTTAAAGAGGACGTGCTCCACAGAAGGGCTGAGGAATTGTTGGGCCTCTCGAGCCTCTGTGGGGGATTTGCGAACATTAGTGAAGCGAGCATGGAGAGTAGAGTAACGAAGGCCAAAATCGCGGGAAGCCTGCTTGATGTTGGGTTTCTGGCCATTCTGCTTCTGTCGGAGAAGCTGTTCGCACGCGCGCTTGATCTTCTGTTCCCTGTCCTCCGTGGGACGCGCTGGCATGCGACGCGTCGAGGAGGACGTCAACAAACTCGCTCGTAACGTGATGGGCTGCCAAAACAGGTGCCGACGCGTTAAGCGAGCTGAGATTGAATTTGTCACGCTCTGGCAACCTCCCCTCCAGAACGCGACGACCATGTCCCGGCAAAATATTCTGAAGATGCAGAAGGCTCCATAAACGATACAAAAGGCCCCCCAAATTTTCCCGGAGGTCAGAAATGAGTGGGGAGGCCGGGAGATATACGACTGCAAAAACATCACTGACTTTGATGCTCCGGTATCTCTTTCTCAATACCTTCCTCTTTGCTTATCCCTTAGATATTTTGTATTCTAGTAGCCAACCAGTACATGAATTCATCCCGGAAAATTCCGGGGGCAAAGAGGAAGGGAGGAAAGAGAGATATTAGAAATCCACACCCATTGGGCGTAATAGTACTTAATTTGTGCTCTCCGTTACGGTTTCACCCAAGTTCCACCGCCTCCGATTCAATTATTTGCCTTGTTCTTTCTCTGCACGCTGCAAAGTACTAACAGAATGGCAGAGATACAGCTGTTTTCAGAAAAGAATACGGGTTTTGATGAGTGTTGGAGCCTCGTTTTTGCTTACCTTTGTTTGACGGTGAGTCTCTCTTCCGCAGCGTTCCGCTCCACTTTGTGCGTCATAGCGTGATACGCGGTGTGGTGACTCCACTTTATTTAGGCGATTCAATTTCTTTGTCTCTCTCTCTCTTCTTGAATTACTTCTACATGTCAAACAACCAAACCTTGTCGCACTACCGAGAGCACACTCGGCAACCAGATGGATGGACTGTCCTTGCTCCACCACTTGGCGAGCACCAGTGTGACTCCCTCCTCCGCCTCCGGTGACGTCGTGGAGACACGTGGAGCAACTATGACAGAAGCGGAGCGGAAGAGAGACTCGCCGTCAAACAAAGGTAAGCAAAAACGAAGCTCCAACACTGTATCAAAACCCGTATTCTTTTCTGAAAACGGCTGTATTTGAAGCTCCATCTCTTCGTGCACTGTCGACATCTGGATGCGAACTATGTTCGCTTCGTTCCGAATTGCCTGACCGTTTTATTCATATTGGGAAACATAGAGGCGGTGAAGTTAGGGTAATGCCGCAATGGTTCCGCGTACGGATCTTACGGCCGAATGATTGCCGGTTAATGAAGTGTCCGGGGTCACGACCAGGAGTTTTGGTAAAGTTTTTACTTCCCTTTGCGTTTTCGACGAAAAATGTAAAAATGGTCGACTCATGCCCCTCCGCCGCTTTTGGCGGGGAAGCTGTATCTCCGTAGATAAAAATCGCAAAAATCTGCAAAAACTGGATTTCGAACTCCCAGCCATTTTCAAGATTTCCCTGGACCGAGTGTACAAAATTCGAGTATTTCATTTCTCCTTCACTACGCCGCCGAAAAAACACAGCCACCGCGTCACTACCGCATCACGTCGCCCGTCATTCACATGGAGCTTGCATGGAGCTTGCATGGAGCCCTTTCATTGACTCGTTCCACCTCAGATCCCACCTTGCCATCGCACCCCCACGTCGACGGCTAACCCCCCCATTCCAGAGTTTGGTCGCGCACCCATCCAGGCCTCCCATAAAGTCGAATTTGGTTCCATCTAGAGACTTGAAGTGGACACGCGGAAGCCCAACAAAAAGATGCGCGAGTGGTACTCTGGATTCAGTTCAGTGAAGATCGAAACAAAATAACTATTACTATTAGGCCAGCTGAGGGCACAGACCCACCTCTGAGTCCCAAACATCTAGCTTCTTTCAAAAATCAATCCATCCCCTCGTCCGAAGCACTCACCGCCCGCACGTGGCTGTACGATGCAGAAAAAGATTTGACGCACATCAATGAAGCTTCAAGGATCCTCGACTCCCGTCGTAGCGCCCTATTACCTCTGATAGCCACTTATCGTGTGGCTCTGGCACCGCATAAAACCCTTCCAGTCGAGATCATCCGCAAAATATTCATCTTGTCCGCAGATTGTTGGGGCAGACCCAACCTGAACCTCGTTGTGGTCCCACGGCGTTCGCTGAGTGTCCACCTGGACATCCGCCTCATTCTATCCCGTGTCTGCTCCCACTGGCGAACCGTCACACTGGCAACGCAGGAGCTCTGGAACGATATTCGGGTCGACTTCAAGGACGGAGACATCACGCGCCTGCTGAACGCCCTTGATATCTGGCTTTCCCGCAGTGGTGAGTATCCATTGACATTGGAGATCAAAGCGGCGGGACGTGATTATGGCTTCCTGCGACTGCTCGTCCAGTATTCCGGCCGAATTCTCAATCTAAATGTCGATCGTCTTCCCTTCCCTAACGCCTTTTTCGCATTGCCCAGCGGGTCGGTCGATCTGTTGGAGGCTCTCGACATGGGTATTTCCGACAATTCCGATGAACTCACCCGGCTTCTCAGCCCCATGTCTGTGTTCGTCCAGGCGCCTAGCCTCCGTTGCGTCACGTTGCACTCATGGAGAGACTCAATCGGGCTCAGTCTTCTTGGGATTCCATGGCACGGTCTCACCGAGTTGAACATCACATCAATGTTTTCTCCCATCTCCCATTACTATTCCGCTCTTCAAGAGTGCCGGTCCCTTATTACAGCACTTATTTCCGTGGATTCCGACGACAATGGGATCCTTGAATGCGCGCAGTCGGATATTGCCCTGTCCCAGCTCCGGAGGTTGACTGTCAACGCCGACTGTCTGGGTAGTGCGGCCCGATTCCTCCAAAATCTTTCACTGGACTCTGTCATACAGCTCTCCTTGGAAGTGAGGGGGAGTTGCTCCGGACCGATTTCCCTCGTCCGTTCATTGCCGGCCCTTCAGCAGTTCGCTTTGGAGTTGATCCAAGACTGTGCTCTATCGAATTCAAATATAGTCATGTGGCTGCGCGCATGTTCCTCGGTTTTCGACCTGTTTATCGACTATGCCTTGGCAAACTCGATTCTGGACCAAATAGGCGACGGAACCCTACTTCAGAGTCTTCGAGTCATCAGTGTTTTGAGGGCGGACCCCGGTGTTCTGCTCACTACACTCCAGAGTCGCCGGAGCAGTACTATCTACTCAACCATCACCGCGGCTGGTGCCTGGCCAACCCGGGGATCAACAAACGAGGAGATTGAATCATTTACTGGATTACTGACCTCCGGCATATTCGTGGCCAGGGAAGGGAGCAGGAGCCGCAAAGAGGTGCGTTGTCATGACCAGTATGTTTGAAATCTGAGGGACACTGACTGCTTCACTGCTGGTAGATCGAGATTACGGCTCAGGCCGATTTTGAGGGAGGACGGGGTTTCTTTGGCTCTCCGCTCTCACAACTTCCTATTTGATATGCTATCGATACTATTGTTGTCATACCTGCCTAGCAGTATACGTAGCTAGTTGCAATCATGTTATGCGTGCTTCTCCGCGAATTCGAGTCAGTCATCGTACCACCTATAATACTCGTTGCGTTGGCAGGCTTACTGCTATGTCGAAACACTGCCAACTTGACTGTCAAATTCTAAAAACGTTATCCTCACTCTGAAGTATCACTGACGACTAGTTCGCCAACAGGGCCGTTCCGCGACTCGGGGATAGAGGATGAGCAAGGAGAGGAAAACTGAAACCGAAAGTGGTAGTTATGGAAATGAGGTTTGAAGGCCATTAGCGTAAGTCATATGCATACCAGGCCATGATCCAATGGTACATATTCCTAGGTGTAGTAGGACACGGTGACAGAGCGGTCTGCCAGCGCCATTAGCGCTGTTCGAGGGGCCAGAACAGTGGGCTGGTCGGCAGTTGCATTGCTTCATGAAGGAAAAGACATAATTCTTTATTCAGCATGCATTGAACATGATTCTGAAAACAAATGAGACGACTCCCGGGTTCGCTCAAACAACGCGGGATCCTTGTGCACAAGGTCCTGGTGATCACAGCCGAGGGAATTTCACCGGAGAAGACCCTCCTGTTAAGTGCATCGAGATAAATCGGTTGTAGGGCTGCTGACCCGAACCGTAAAAGACGGTTATACGGCTTCCGTAATACGGCACCCGTACCGTCCCGTCGCCCCTTCCACCCCACTATTGGACGGGACGGGTTTTGCCGTACCGTACGCCATTACGGCCGTCGAAAATACGGCCGTATACGGCGTTGAGCCCGTATTTACAGCAACTCCAAAGTTATATCCAAATGGCCGGCAATGAATTGAAATCAACAGAACTGGGACACAACTCACCGAAAGAACGGCTGAAACAATTGAAAGGGGGAACACTCGGCATCCGGCGGCATTAGCTGATGCCGGCACTGCCGTGCCCAGCCAGACTTGGCGAGTCGATGTTTTTCCTTGTATCCCAGCTGACTCCAAGTGCAGTGGTTCCAAAAATTCAACTGTAATGCAGCATATTGATGCGGTCTCGGGCTTTCCCAGACACTGCTGCTAAAACGGTGTTCTGGTTCTTGGTTCAAATATTACGTTCTTCTCGTGTATCGGAGCAATTTTTATCCTGAGCGCATCCTGTATTTTGCTTCTCTGGATTTGCCTTGGGAAATATGATTGTTTTTTTGACTATCTCTCCGGGATGAAAGTCAACGCGGATGGGATGAATAACCTCGTTCAGACGCGGAAATTTCTGATGAGTTGCTCCTCCCGAGTCCCAATTGTGCATCTAAGAGCCATTTCAGGGACAATCTCAGACGTACCACACCTAAATTCGAAGCCAGGGTGATGAGTGGGACACTTGGTACACCTTAGTTAACCTGTAGAGGTCGTTTGTAAAATTTTACGTACCGTCCTCCCGTATATGGCCGTGTTGGTGCCGTCCCGTACCGTCGAGTCCCTGGAATTTGTGCCGACGGGACGGCATACGGTACGGGTAGGCCAAAATACGGCCGTCAAATGTACGGCCGTCCCCGTATACGGTATGGTCTGCAGCCCTAATCGGTTGGTAGGGAAGACTGGAGGATAACATTGACCAGAATTTCTGTCGGCAGGGGCGCAGGATCAAAAACAGGTGATGATATGTCGCAGGGCGGGAACTAGAATTGGAGTGCGCAACATGAGGGAAACAATACTTGCTATCCAAGATCGCCCGAAATCCAGAACGTGAATAACATTTTGCGGGCGGCGACTGAATTAGAAGTATTGAGTCGGACTGTTCACGGTGTGAGTGACGTGCTAAATGACGTCCACATCAGGAAAATGTTTTTGAGCTGGCGCGTCTGGCGCCAGGCCTGCCAACAGCGCCAGCACGCCAGAATCGCTCCTGGCGACATAAAAAGATAGACGGCCCCAGAAGCGATCCTGGCGCCAGAATCACACCAGAATGTACATTTGGCGCCAGCACACACATCTTTTCTATTCTTATATCGCGCTCACGAACCGCAGGATGGAAGAGAAACAAAATATATTCATGCAGAGCTACCAATACAGAGTACCGAGCTCCTGCTTGTGTCCACGGCACATCTACTGTCCAGAACAAGCGACGAGCGCGGACTTCCTGCCAGGCGCTCGCGCGGCACGCGTAAGCACAACGTCCGAGGGCAGCTTATGTATCTTGAGAAGGAAGTCAGTGATGTACTTAGAATGCCCGGACTACGTATGACGTACCAAGCTCCTACTCATTTGCTCCCATCCGTCCCGAACTGCTGTATACTGTTGCCCGTTGTCTTCTGCGGCATAAGATACAATATGTCATTAGCATGCGTGCGCATGGACAGCGCATAGCCACGTAACCAAGTGCAAGTCTTGACCGTGTCAATAGAACCGGGGACAGAGGATCCGCGAGTGCACCTGCTGGAGTCGTCAACTGGAGGGACCGGGAATATAAGGAGGTAAAGATGTACCTTTTAAAGGACAGAATGCCTGCGGGATAGTCAGTAGAATGCGAAGAATGTATCTACGTAGGTGCCACAGGCGGCTGGGAGTGCAAAACAAAGCCCAACTGAAAGTGAGATGAGGGAAATGAGAGGTATGTAGAGAAGAGGCCCGAGGGAGCTCCAGAGCCTTAAGAAGTAAGCCGCCCAAGCCAAAGTGAGAGAACTTGCGGATCCAGGAAGGCGGGGCACCGAGGGCCAGTGGGTCTTCAACAGATATATGGCAGGTTTGACGAGGTTTGACGGCCTTGAGACGTTGATATGAGGAGCTTGACGAGAGGACATTGAGGCGAGATGGGGGGGAAAGAGCAAACGACGTGGCGATTATCAACAACACGTGCATCGGAGTTTAAAAGACTTGGAAACATTTTGCCCTCAGCTCGATCTCTAAAGCTTCAAAATGGATTACTGCGCCTTTCTCGTCAACTCCGAACCATTGCAGGCCTAAATCGAGGTCTTAAATAACCTGGAGCGAGGTAGCAACAAAAATCAAATCAATCAATTCTGGCGCACATTCTGGCGTGAGCTGGTGAGATTGCCCCAGCAACGCCAGATGCGCCAGCTGCACCAGCCCGCGCCAGCACCCGCCAGATGAAAAACATTTTCCTGATGCAGAGTTGGGACGTACTTTGAGGTACGAGGCTCTGAATTTCAAAGACAGAAGGAAATGAGTATGGTGCCATCAGAGCCGTTTCTGCATTTGAGATGGTATGTACCTCAGTGCTAAGGCTCTTTACCAGGAGTTCCCGCGCTTCTTCCCAGTTGTCCTCAGAAACCCGTGACCTCGCACCCGTCTTCTAAGCTTTTTCGTGCGATGGGTAGGTACATTCGTGTACTTGCGCTACCACAGCGACTGGGCCGTTGACGACTGTAGCATACAAGGGGTACCCGCCGGAGAATGCCGAGACACCGGCTAATGGTATGGTGGGTGTCTCGACCGTCTTATTTCACTTTTTGGAAAAAGTTGCAGAACCCCTCAAAAACGCGTTTGAGAAGGTCCGAAAAAAAAAAAAGATTTTTACCCCCGCAAAATTTTGAATTTTTGGCACTTTGTGATGGTCGGGTCACCGGAGATTTGCGCCCCGAGTCCTCGCCAAACAACCGGCTGACACGTCACACTGCCACAGGGCGCATCGAGCTTCTCCCGCAATTCTCCCGCGCCAATCCCGAGCAGAGTGACAGGCAGTGTCCGATCCTTTGGAGGTACAATTAATTAAAAGCCCACATTTATTCCAACGATCAAGCCACTTAAACGGTGCCAGCCCAAGGATTTGCGCCACACAAGACTGCCACTCTCAGAGCGAGAATTGAGCGAGAACCCGGTGTTTACAGCTGTTTGCAAAGCTAATGGCACCAACGATCATTTTATAAATAAGAGCAAATTAAATACTTCCACTTTTGAAACACTCACTGTGGGCTCAATTCTTCACCGTTTTCCTTGTGTGTAGGTGCGTTCGAACCCAATTTGACAGCTCTTTCTGCCCAATATACCCTGGGCTCCTAATTCCATATTCCATTTTTCGAACTTATTCAGGTCCATACATGGTCACATCTAAAAGAAGGTACTGTCAATTGCTGTTCGAACGCGCCTACTCACGAGGAGAACGGTCAAGAATTGAGCTAGCACTGACCTCTGCAAGACGGGAACTAATTAATTTGCTCTTATTTATAAAATGATCGTGAGTGCCATTAGCTTTGCAAACAGCTGTAAATGCTCGCAGAGTCGTTGTAACTTGAAAGTATAATTGCAATATATATGAAGAATAGAGCTGTTTGGCAAGCAATGTAAAGTGATTTTTTTTACATCGAGTCCCAGAACATTTCACATTGTGGAGCTGAGAGTTTACACTATCTTTTGGTTGTCTGACTGTATTTTGGGGCAGCGTTTACATAGTGAAGCAAAGTTTTTGCATCAAGTTTCGCTTAGGTTTTCAGCATATTTTTGGCTTACATCACTTGCCAAACAGCTCTAATACCGCATTAATTATTCCAGGTTCCATCCGGACTGTGTTGGGTTGAACGAGGCTCCGATTTCGGGATGGATTGCGAGAACTGCCAGCTAAAGATTTAGGAGGGGGGCCCAAAAATAGAAATGTGTACACCAAAACAATATTTATGGCACAAGGATCGAATACACCGTCTCAAAATACATGTCAAATGGCCTGGACAGGAATACAGCCCAGTGAGATGGTGTGGTTTCCCGTTTGGGACATGCACGTGACTGTGAGACTCTCGGCTAATGGTATGGTGGGTGCCCAGCGGGCCTTAATTCACTTTTCGACCCGGTGTAGAAAATTTCTTTGGCGGGTACCCCTTGGTAGCATACATAGTACGCGTGTATGTTGGTACGGTACCTGCTTGTTCCTTATAGGGACCTCCGCAGTAATATATTCTCCTCCTCCTCCTCCTAAGGATCGCCAGGGGTAAGGGTATACCTCATTACTGTAGTATTTCATTCAAATCGACAGTCACGTGTCACGCACCCCCCTATCGATATCGAAGACGCGTCACGCAGCCGTTTGTCGAACCTCCCGAGCGTCACACAGGGGTCAAAATTGCCTGTAAGACCCAAAAAAAGCCAAAATTTTCGTTTCGATGTCGAAAATTTCGCTGGTGTCACGCCAAATTTTGGCTGTTGTCGAAATGTCGAATTAGTTTTTTAGGTCACGCATCACACCCAGTGTCGATTTGAATGAAATACTACAGTACCTGCAAGCACCCCTGCAAAAAACAGTGCACGTGCACTTTCCCACCAGCCGCTAACTCGTCAACGCACATTTGTATAGTACCTAGGTACTTTCGGGGATATAAGGCTGGGAAATAATGTCCGAGGGGTCAATCATGTGCGAGAATATGTGTGCTTGAATTTGATCCAAGTCAGAGAGTAAAACAACAACATAAGCTAGCCTACTAGGGTACTTTACGCGTGCGGACGAGGTGAATAACGCGTATTCGCGTGCGCAGACACGCTAACACGGATTCTCGCGCGTAGACCTGGGGATAGATAATGCGCTGCGTGGCCGGGCCGCCCTCCATGCCGATGCGACGATGCCACCCGTGCGCGGGATGCCAATGTGATGCCACCGACTTCCAATTGGGCGCGGTGTGCTTAAAAGTTGGGCCGTTAGCAGGGCGACCTCCAGATGTCATGAGCTATGGGATCGCACCCACCGATTGCGCCGGCAGTGTCGGGACGAGTGAGTCCCGGTTGACGATCAGACGATGCCACCTCGAGGGGAAAGGTTGCATTGGCGAAATGTCCTGCGGGGACCGAAGGATCGCGGGGCGGGCTTGAATGGCACAGGTGTCGTAGTTGCAGTGAGTGGTGATGGTGAAAGAGAGAGCAGCGCTTGGCAATGGACGCTTGTTTGGACGGCACATGATACCACGTGCTCTGTTTTTTTGCAAGGGTGCGATTGCCCGAGACGTATACCTCTGGAGGTACGGGAAAGGTACAGGGGAGGTAGAGGTAAAGGTTGTCAGATTTGTACCCTTTGTAAAACATCTCCCAACCTCCGAGGGTACAGAGGGATGGAAAGGTATGACCACCCCAGGAGGCTACGAAAGCATTACGTAGGGTACCTTTAAGGTGGGTTTTCGTGTATGAGTAAAACCCACCTAGAAGGTCCCGAGGAGGTGTAGCCTCCGGCTTCTATTAGTAATGTTCCCATTTGGGAAGCACTGCCGTCTGCGCTCATTGGGCGGGCCCTCCGCCTACGCCATCATTTTCAACCAAATGCGGTAATTGCGGTTCTAAATTGCCGCCGTTCGGTAGCCTCCGCGGCGCCTGTAGCCTAGCTGGAAATTTGCGTACATAGTACTAGTTTTGGCCCAGATATCTCGAGCAATAATATCATCCTGAATAGATGGTTGTATCTAAAGTGGCTTCGAGTTTTTTCATTGGTGTAGCCTCTGCAATGCTCCGCAAATGGCTCACAGCTGCTCCTTAGGGCTGCATCTGTATTTCTGGGCTACCAACATTGTTTTACAAATATTATCATCCTGAACAAATGGTTGTATCTGATGTGGCTTCAAGTTTTTTTATTGGTGTAGCCTCCGCAATGCTCCGCAAAAGGATCACAGCTGCTCCTCAGGGTTGTATCTGCATCTCTGGGCTACCACCGTGGCTTTACAAATATTTCCATCCTGAATAAATGGCCGTATCTAATGTGGCTTCGAGTTTTTTCATTGGTGCAGCCTCCGCAATGCTCCGCAAACGGCTCACAGCTGCTCCTTAGGGGTGCATCTGTATCTCTAGGCTACCAACATTGCTTTACAAATATTATCATCCTGAATAGATGGTTGTATCTAATGCGGCTTCGAGTTTTTTTAATTGATGTAGCCTCTGCAATGCTCTGCACACGGATTACATCTGCTCCTTGGGTTGTGTCTGCATCTCCGATGGCTTTGCAAATATTTTCATTGGTGTAGCCTCCGCAATGCTCCGCAAACGGCTCACGGCTGCTCCTTAGGGGTGCATCTGTATCTCTGGGCTACCAACATTGCTTTACAAATATTTTCATCCTGAATAAATGGCCATATCTAATGCGGCTTCCGGTTTGTTTATTAGTGTAGCCTCCGCAATGCTCTGCATCTGGTTCACAGCCGCTCCTTAGGGTTGCATCCACATCCCTGGGCTACCACCATGGTGTTACAAATGTTCTGGTAATCACTCTGGCCCGGGAAAGGTACTTGAACACCATACTTGGGTTTTAGGGCCATTGCTTTGCATGGCAGAACGAGTCTGTTTCTTTTGACATTTTCAATTTACGAAAAGCAAGCTGAATGTTTAAATTGAATAGTCTACGACTATAAAGAGGGTTTCGTCCAATATGACATTAGGCGAACAAAACCGGCACGAGGATCTCGCATCAAATTTCGTATCATTCTAGATTTCGCATCAAGCATCGCGTCAAATCTCGCATCGTTCACAATTTCGCATCAATATTCGCATGATGTGATCTTTTACTGATTTCTTGCGTAAACGACACATACAGCAGTCTTCTCCCCACACTTATGCAAGATTGACCTGTCTTGAACTGTTCGCACATTAACTTCTGGAATGCAGTTTCTACCAGTAGTTATTCCATCGTGGAAGAACATCCCCCCATCTATTCCGATCACCCTGCATGTGAAATGTCCCTGTCCCCCGTAAATTATGCCTCTAATTTTCAGCGAAACTGGTGTTCCTGAGAGCATGAAAGTGAGTTCGTTGTCAAATAATAGCTTGTCGTGGGTGATATCCAGGAACATTATAGATGGAACGTCTCTAAGGGTTGTATTCATCTGGAGTTTAGTTATTGTGTCCCTTGCTCTGCAGGTGGGACAGCGGTGCCTTCCTTTCTGCAGATATCTCGACATCCAGTCTTGCAGGCGCACTCCATCAGGATAGTGATCTCTCGAAGTCAGCCCAACAGTCAGAGAAGACTCTAGCATTCCGTAAGTGCGAGTGTCTGAGTAGCCACAAAGGTCACATGTTTGCCTTCCGACAGCGTAATACTTGCTCGGCAGCAGTATTTCGGCTAGGCGATCTATAGCAGTTGTATTTCGGCCATAAGGAGTATTGGCTGGATTCAGTGAGTGGATTTCTCTCCTTATGATGTCCCTCGCATTCTCAAATGTAATAGTGCCTTCCTTCACGGCTTGCATGGCCTGACCGAAGTTCCCCAGAGGTCCACTTAGATAAGAAAAATTTCCCGACCATCGGATCGGGTCTTCCGCCCATAAGTTACCGAGTATAGTGAATGTTGCATCGTACGCACAACTCCAGTTTGTGTTGTCCCAGATCAAGCCCATCGGTTTCCAGGCACGGCCTTGTATTCTACCTGCAGTGGTGTCCAATGAAGGGTCAGCACGATCCCATTTCATTATATCATCTTGGTCTTGTTTGATACGTTTTATACGGAGCTCCGCAGCGTTTGATGTGGACGATATTTCTGTGATTTTCCGTTTATTTTTCCCCGTGACTGTTGGTCTCCATTCACTGTAATCCACGGCATCTGGAATCCTAGGACCCATCGTCTTGTTCCACTTCATTGCAGGGTGGAAATGCGGGGGTCTCTGTGGTCTGTTTTCCAGGCAGCATAGGACCTGAGTAGTCTTCGACGATATACTCCGGTTACACTCCGAGGTAGCTTTCCTTCATATTTCAGCTTCGTTATCTCGTCCAACATTTCTAGTTCTCGCAACTCTTGACGGAGATAGCCAGAAATTCCTGATGTAATTTGTTTCTTGTCGAATCCCTGGACTATAATTGTACCTTCTGCAGTAAAACCTCTGGACAATGCAACATAGTAAGACCTGTGACCGCTGCAGTAACCTAATTCAACCAGATTCTTAATTCTCGACTTTCCCTGGGACGTATAATCTGTCATTCCGAAGTTTAATAAACATACAACTTGCTCTCGAAGCACGGACAACAGGGTGTCGTCTTCGAGAAGACAAGTGATATGTGTAATGGTTCTCACTAGAGGGACTATATTTTCTGGTAGATCTTTGATCTTGATGTTTCTTGGCGGGTTAATCAACCGAATAAATAAGGTTTCCAATACTTGTTGACCAGCGGGGCCTTCAGATGAGTGCCACCCGCAGACCACGCCTTCTTGACCTTTCGTCATACACATCTCAGTTGCATCGTTTGCGCGCAACATTACTGGCATTCCAAGACACAGTGATAGCTTTCCCGGAATAAATTCATTTGTGCAAGAAGGCAATGCGTCCCATAGTCTTTTTTGTAACGACACCGTCATTTTCCTGATTTCAGACTGAGCACAATTTTTCCATTTACTTTTGTCTACAGATCTAGCACTTATTCTGTCGATCGAGCAGAAATCAATCAGTTCTTGGTTGGTGTCCCTTGCAAACCTTTCAGCCCCCAACTTGTTTAAAGTGTCTTTCTGGCAGTTGCGCGCAGTAATTATAGATACATTTCGGACTGCAGCGGTGTTCAATTTCGGATTCTCAGGTCTGAATCCAGCGACTCGGGATTCTAAGAATGTAATATCATCGTCGGTGCAAGCACCATACCGCATATTTTCTAAGGCACGCCGCAGTTTATCGTCGGCTGGAGTTTGTGTCAGCTGTCTCATGTTCTGCCGCAAAATTACCACAGTGTTGAATTGGTGCCACAAAATTTTACCGAGTACAGCGTTTTGATTCCTTTGGTCCATTGCATCTGATACTTGCAGTGTCACCTGTCCACTGTATAGGGATGGGCCGGTCATTGGGGGTAGTTGTGCAAAATCACCGGCCACAACCAAGCTCAAGCCACCAAAAGAGTCGTCGTGAATATTCCTTGCCTTGGCGGCTTGCGTCGCTAGCATCTGGAAGTCGTTGCACGAGACCATTGATATTTCGTCTAAGAAAATGTAGTCAACTCCTTGCAAGCGCTCGTTGACAGCAGCAAGTGAAGTGCCTTCGTTTTTTATTCCCTCAATATCATCGTGATTTTTACTCTTCGATTCTCTAGGTATTTTAAACACTGAATGATAGGTAGACCCGTTCAGTAGAGCAGCTGTCGAGCCGGTGGGGCCTAAAACCATATATCTATAATCTTCGCCTCTCGCTTTGAAAAATTCAATAATGGCTTTCAACACCTGGGATTTGCCAGTTCCACCCATGCCTCCTAAGTACATCCTCAAGGGTAAAAGTTGTGGTCCAGACGCATGGTCCGCAACAATTCTGAAGGCTCTGGTTTGTTCGGCGTTCAGTGCAAAGTCCATCACGATCTTCGATATAATGTCTGCATTTTTTGTTGGATTGACATTGGATCTGTGGTTGAAATAGTCATACGGTAAGACACTGACACCATTTTTAACCTGTCGGTTCGACTTGGACACAGGAGGCAGATTTACTAATTTATTCCCAATTAATTCCATTCGCTGAGCCTTGATGATGCTGACCCATTCAACCCTAGGTTTAAATTCCAGCATGAGATGGTCTTTGTCTACATGTGGGATGTTATCAGAGCAGGCATCTAACCAGCCATTTGTTTGCATTATACGTCTCATGTCCTTCGCCAAGGCCATTAATCTCAGAGTCTTTGGACCGGGCTCTAGGTATTCATCAGCATCTTGCATGTTCTCATCGTCCGAGCCATAGTCAAAATCATTCAAGTCATCCGCAAACTTGTCCTTGTGGGGTAAAAATCCGCTCGTAAATAAATTTTGTCCAGATTTCTTAGCTTCGGCAAGTTTTTTCTTCATCTGGGCAAAATGATCATCCCGTGCATCGTTGCATTCGTACCGTACATCGAAATTCTTAATCAGCTGCTGTTGTCTGTCAGTGAATACATGCTCGCGGAAGGTCTGTTCCCAAGTGGAGATTTCGTCTTTCAAGTCAGCTGGGAGCCTCCATGGCTTAAATAACGTTAGCATTGTCATGCAGTAAGCAGATCTATCCCCTTTATCAGACCGAGGTAAGGCACCTCCAATAAAATTTGGAATTACCTTTGACAACTTTCTGAAGTCGCATTTGACATAGTGAGAGGTGAACAGGGGATGTTTGGGCAAGAATGCGTGGGACACGGGATTCTGGAGTTTGTCGTGCTTGGCTTGTTTTTCCAAAATAATGTCGTCCTCATCATCTGTCTCCCAGTCTGACACGTCGTCTTCATCCTGGTCCTGGCCTCCACCGAGGTCTTCATCCGAACGGTAATCCGAATCCTCCTCATCTTCTAACGTGTCTTCTGGAAGCTCGTCTACAATATCGTCCAAATCTTCACCATCTGTCCTAAGTCGTTCCATAGCTTCGCGATGATAATCAGCCTGCAGGTATTTAGCTAGCTGAATTTCTTCCTCGAATTCTGCCCTTTCACGCGGAGACCTTTTTTTTTTTTCTGAGCACTGAATCCACTCAAACAGGGTCACATTGTTATAAATACCCGGACGGTACCTGTAGTCGTCTACTCCAGAAGTGGGTACAAACTTTCCATCCAACCGACCGATGGGGATTCTCTCCTCGTCGTCCTTTTCCTCGAAAGTTTCTGCTTCTGGCAAGTCCTGGAGCCAATATTTACGTAGGAATTGGACGTATGGACGCCAAGCAAAAGTCACGTATGTGTGGCTTGTATAGTGGTCGGGATTCCCGAGTAGATATAGCGAAGCCATTGGGCTTCCAATTTCCATTTTTGCGCTCATGGAATTAACCATCTTCCGCATTAAATGTCGCGCGTTATCCTTGTCTTTGTGTGTACCACCCAGCATTTCGGACTCCTTTTGAAAAACATCATAAACGGAAGCAAACATTTGGTACGACTTTAAACTTAATTTTGAAATGTAATCGGATACGTAGGATACAACAGCTTTCACGGCCGTGCCTGATAGCATGCTGGATACATCGGTATTGCATCTGTTCACAAACGTCAATACTGGATTCACGGTATTCATCATAGGTTCAACATGGCGTACATTTACATGGCCGTCCTGTGTTATTTCCGATTTTGAAAATACCTCTCTCGGAAACCTGGCGCGACAGACACCAGTTTTGGTCAGGCAACCCTTTCGCTCGCGCTTAATCTTGAAATTAGGTTCCTTGCCTTTTTTATTTTTTCTCTATTTCGTCTTCGCCTCCTCAGCTCGTTGATGTTCCACGGATAGATAGTGGGTATGCACGTTTGAGCGTACTAATAGATCGTCAACCTCTAGTTCAAAACCCTTCCACCATTTGGAATAGTTATTGCATTTTTTGCACAACTCTGTGCACTTATCTCCGGGGCAAGCACGTGGTGGTGGAGTCGGCAAAGTCTGAGTTGGCGGGCGGTAGGAGGAATTCAAATCAATTTCTTCATCACTGTCAGCGTCAAGGGACAGAGGTTCAACTTTCCTGTTAGCTATAACTTCCTCCCTAGATCCTTGGAAGTACTCTGCGCGATGACAACTTTCCAAATATTTTATCAATCTCTTTCTGAAGCGTGAACGAGGACCCATTATACGATCTCGGATCTCTTGAGGTGATAGAGCGTTCGCTATCCAGATCACGGCATGTAAATGCAGAGTCAATCGTCCTTGCTGCTCCACGGTTGCATAATAGGCGTTTGTGTGACCTAGAATACCCCTATCCTGACTCTCCCATCCAAGAACATCAGTTAGGAAGGCATTTACCATGTAATGAAAAAACCTGGCCGCGGAAACTGGGTTCCGGGACATCAGCTTGTTTCTCTCTTTCGAAGTTTTAATTTCTGGGCGGTATATAGTGTCAGTCTGTGCATAGTACAGGGCTAGAGGATGATGGAGATCGGACCAAGATATAGTTACAAACCAGCTGGGGGCATTGAAGAAAGCAATTGTCGACCAGATTTCGTTTCGCATGTATTTCTTTGACGTGATGGAACCTTTCACTCTGCCTGCGATGCCGTCGAGATCTTTTATCAAGTCAAAACATATTTGTTCGGCTGAGTTGCTGGGTCGTACATGGTCGCCGGCAGCCATTCTATCTGCTATATTGCCAGCAACAAGATAGTTGACGGCTGAAAGTCGCCGTGCTACCGCATCGAATATTGATCGCCTTGCAAGTAAAATACTGCCCGTTGAAGCCGCTTTCAACTGGTCATGATTGAACGCAATCATCGGAAAATAGGTGTCGACTTGAAAACGCTTGTCATGGTACATCAAGAGGTTCCTTTTTCGTGTCAGCTCCCCTGTTTTTTTAGCATGGCTCGGGTGACCAATCCCTCCCTTTCCATACGGAAATAGCCAGGGGAACATTCCTGGATATGCACCGACCTCATCGTACATGCTCACGGGTAATTCTGATCTCCCAATACCCAACATATTGCCCTTGTTGGTCAAATGTTGAAGAGCTACCAATTTGATAGTTTGCATAGTTGCTGTTGCATATTCAGTTCCTGTAAGACCGTGGACGGAGAAAGAACATTTGCCTGATCTTGTTCCGTACTCCTTAGCGTTTTCAAATACTGCGGTAGTTCCCGCAGGAGTAGCATCAGAAATTTCTTCTGCAGTCCGTCTGTAATCCACCACGACCGGGATATCCCTTTCCTCGTAGGAGTCCAGATTTTCCTGTGAAATCTCGAGATCAGTGTATCCCTCGTGATTTAATTTCAGCCATTCAAGAGCTTCAACCACTTTTTTTTTGCGGACAAGCATGGGTGTGCGTTCGAAGTCCTCCTGAGTAGGTGCAGCGGATCCCATGAATACAAAGGCAAGAATTTCATTCATCTCGGTCTTTGAAGGAGGCAGGCGGTTAAATATGGATAAAACAGGCTGAGAAAACATGATAGCATTGGCACTCATTCGAACGCGTCCAGAATTGACTCTAACTACACACCGGTTGTGACGCACTCGAGCTATCATTATTCCTTCTGCATACGTTAAATCTTCCAATTGTGCTGGTACAGGACCGATCCAGTTATGCCGGACCAATGCCATCCGAGGTACGACACCGTTGTTCAAAAAAGTCTCGCATTCAACACATATGTGTCTACATCCTTCAGCCAAGACAGGACCTTCGAGAAATTCAATCGGGTCGGTAGATTTGAAACGTTCCTTCCGAGTCACACCCGCCCTGATCAGTAGGCGGAGACTACCTTCATATTTATCTAGCGGCGTCAGCATGGTTAACGGGGTAAGACTACCGCATACAGCACAACCTGCTTCTCTGAAAGCTCTAGGACTCACAGTTTTACAATGGGCAGTTATTATTCGATGAGCGGCGTTCAAGGACAACGGTTTGGGGGGAAAAGCGGAGTCTGTCAGTCGGCCGGTTTGGGATCTCCGGTAAGTTTTTAATTTATATACGGACCTCTTCTTGACTAGTGCATCGTACGCTACCTTAGCCCCGGTCGGTGCTATTTTTTGGGGTTTGGCATACCTTGCGGATTTACCAAGGGGCTTTACAGATTCGGCAGTTTGGCCTGTACTGTCCGTGAATATATTTTTGAAAACAGATACCACTTTCGAGCATCCAGAGCATCGGTGATTATGGAACATCTTCCGACTCTCATCAACACCAAGTCTAGCAGGGATCCAGATGTCATGTAGCTTTGCGAGGGCTTGGAGGTCTGTCTTCGTCAAGATGCGCTGATCTGCGAAAACACCAGTTTCGAAATCGATGTCGAGTTTCTCCAGTGATGTGGAGCGGAGTGAATAGTTGGGGGGGAGCGAGAACGGTACCAGGGATCCAAGTCGCAAGGAACGCATGCGAATGGCGACAGAGAAAAGGGTTGGAAGAACTTCAACGGGCATGGCAATAGGGCATGCGAAATCCGTTAACTCCACAACCTCCAGTCGATCGAACAGACGAGCTGTTCTCCATTCCAATGGCACACAGAATGTCGATAAATGAGTTAGACTCGGAGTCTGCGATTGGAACCAAGTACCAGGGTGAAAGGGAAGAAGTAGGTCATCGCGATGGGACAAGAGGGAATAGTAGCCAGGCAAATAAGAGTAGGAGATGCGAAAGGACGTCAGAGACCGTGCCATGGTATCTGCGCAATGATGATGAACACGGGAAAAGACAAGGGGGTGGTCCGTGTCGAGCTCGAAAGATGCCCAACGTCCAGATGCACGACCAATTCGATCGAAAACAGAATCGACCCAGCGAACAACATTGTGTGGGGTCGCTGGCTGACCAAGAATCTTGCGTACGTTGAGGAGAGACATCCGGATGTGGACGTCACCCTCACCGCACTTGGCAAGGGCAAACTCCAAGGAAGCCAGAGGCATATCCTTGACAATGGTAAGATGCGACCAGAAAGTGTGGGCGGAATACAGTCGACGCTAAAAACTGATGAGACATGGCCATAGTGGGGGAAAAAAAAAAAATAGCAGAAATACGTACCTGCCAGGTCTTGGAAACGCGGGCGACAATTCCACGGCGAGCAAAGGTCTCCTTGGATGTTGCCCTAGTATCATATACGAAGTCCATCACGACAGAAGTCCACTCGTCGGAAGAGAGTGGACCCATGCCAAAAACCGATGTATCAAAAGTCTGCTGCAATTGAATAAACCAAAAACTAGACGGAGTAAAGTTGAACGAACGGGATGAGACAATTCTGAGAGATAATCCATGGCTAGAAAAGAGGAGCGCGAATAACACAAGTTAAAATAGTGCGGGTTATCGCACGAAAGGTAGCAGCAAAACAATAAGCGACGTACCGGATCCAGATTCACGCCTACAATCAATCAGATACGTCGGAAGAAAGAGGTGCGAGGCGATGTAGCATCCCCAAATCAGGTGTCTGATTGATGAAGCTTTCTGAGAGAAGATCCATCAGCGCGCGACGAGAATTAGGTCCTACGGGGTTATTTCAAGGCCAAGAAGGGAAAGCCCAAACACGGACTTCACAGGCACCCGAAGGTCAACCTGCTCTCGATGTCCACCAGAATTAAAACAATCGCGAGCGTACGCAGAGTATTCACGATACTGCGGGCTCCACCTGAACTGGTACTGTCACCAAATCCAACTCTGACCTCGGTAAGCAATGTAAATCACATGGACACGGAAATCTGCCACTCACCGAAAGCGAACAGCGCACCGGCACCAACCAGGGCGCAGCGTTGAAGGCGAGCTTTGCTGATATCATTGTCATCCTATCCGCAGGTCTGACCAAACCAATAAGCCGTTTCCTTCTGAACATTCAGTATACTACTTGACAACGGAGGCACAGACAAACGACGCACTTCGCCACATTCTTTCTGGGCCTGTAGGTTTTGACACAGAGTTCACGGATAGACGTCCTACTGTAGAAGAACAGTATATATTTGACGCCTTCCCTGCCGGGGGACCCACCAGAAAAAACGCCATGATAGGATGGCAGGTTGTCGAATCCAGAAGCCGTTCACCTTTCAAAGTGGCTTGGGACAATATCGGGCTTCGGCTCATCCAGATAGCGAGAGGGCGTGAGGTATGGGTGCTTGACATGTGGAAAATTAAAGGTGAGTATCATCTCGCGAAACGAATCCACAAAATAACTTCCAAACCAGCTTTTCCACGGGAGCTCATACGAATTCTGGGGTCCGCAGATATTCCTAAGGTTGGAGTAGGAATTATCAGAGACATCTTGGTCATATGGGACGACCTTCGGTTCGAAATGAAGAACCTGGTGGACGCGGGTATGATGGCGAAGTTACTACTGGCTGAAAAATATCCAAAATTAGCGTACGGCAACCTCTCGCTCAAAACTAGTGTGGAGGACGTACTGGGGTATTCCATCAGCAAGGAACTGAGCGAGAGCGACTGGTCCCTGACGAAGTTGTCAGAGGAACAGAAAGAATGTAAGCACTGGCGCAACCCAAAAAAAGTAAAATTAAAAGACACTTATATTCTTGATTCAGATGCCGCTCTGGATGCCCTCGCGTCTCTCCGTCTACACGAAGTGCTCGTCGATGCACTGGCTGTCAAAAGCAAAGAGATCAAAAGCGATATACCAGCCGCCTGGTACACCTTCAATACGAAGATCGGTGAGCCAACACGTCTGAAGCGAGACACAGACGGAATGGAAATTGTGTGGAAGCCTAGCGATTGCACATGGTATGGTGGGGGTCGGTACCTGGGCAGCCCGTAAAGAGAATTAGTAGCCAGGCCAACAATATAGAACATATTGGAGCATCGCGACTGTCGAGGCCAAGTCGAGCCTTCAACGCATCAATTCGATTATATCCAACTCGCATCAATTTTCGCATCAAGCCTCGGCGAACAAATCTCGCAACAATTTTCGGCGAACAAAATTCGCATCAAAACTCGGCGAACAGAAAACTCGTGATCAAAGCTCGCATCAATTTTCGGTGACTGCGAGTTCTTTGCTTCTACGTTCTGTCTATAGTCCTTCAAATGGGGTGCTGTTCTTGCATTTCTTGCTGAATTGTCATACTGAATCTTCAATAGCAAGATAAAGAGAAAACACAGGTTGACTGCGGCTCCACGTACCAAAAGAAAAACCGAATCCGACACGAAAGAAGTCCGCGCTCCTCCTCGATATGTAACTCACAAGGAACTCTCCGAGATGTTCGGATTCGAAAGTATCGAAGCTTATCGCGAACATAACCGCTTGTTGAACGAGGAACGGATGCGGATAGCTGATCAAAAAATAGAAAGGGCTGCAGCCAAAGCTCGTCGTTTTGCAGTACGACCTGTGGTACACTCACGGAATCTCAGAAGTCAGGTGAGATTTTAGTTATGGCCTGGGACGTGGCTTGAATAACATTTAGAACGGCCGTGTACATTACAAGTAAATATACACACAGACTCACTCATAGCGGTTCAGGCTGAACAGATATTTTCAGGACTACACCGGCTGCCGACGATGAGCAAGCTATTGGGTGCAGTGACCGCGATGATTCGGTTCGAAAAGACAGCGAATCGGAGCCGGAGGACAGGGACGGACACGAACTGATTCAGAATTTGGTACGTGTATCATTCGCACTATGTCACTGTTTTATATTTCCTCACAGTCTGTTGTGCTTGAACCATCTGCACCTACCACGGTTGTATCTCCATATCGGTTCCAACTGCACCTATTTTCGTCGCGACTGGACGGCGCAGCCAGATTCATTGAGCGACATTATCCTCAGCACAGTTGGCGGCTTGAACTAATTACAAAACTGCACCGCGAGTTGCTGGACAACTTTCCTTCACCATCTGATCTGCCGCCATCTTTGGCAGCGGAGCTGTCTCCGGAATTTGTGTTTCGCTACAGCTCAGTCATCTCCCACACTGAAAGTGATACACTGCCGTGTGAGTGGCACGGCGGCTATCCGATGTGGGGCTCATCATTTGCAGATTGTCCAGGACTGAGTGAATCCGATATATTCGAGCAGCGAAAATACTTATTTGCCTTGCGCTCTCATTTGACTTCCCTCGTGAACTTCATTCCGATGTATCCGGCCAATGCACTGATTGTATGTTATTCGTTTCTGGACCATATTTTGATAAACTTTGCGAGACATGTACCAGACATACAAATGCTCGAAATAAGGGCTAGACATATTCCATAAACAGCGTCGAATAATAAATGGACTCTCTTGTTCCACATAAGGTGCTAGCGTGCATACTAAGAAGGTCATCGCGGGTAATGCGGTATTAATTCAAGGCCTTACCGTTCTGCTGCACAGATCCACGGAAAACGCCATCCTGTCATGATAATGATCCCCTCTACCGCATATCGGCCCCCCTAAGGACCAAACGACTGAATGCAACCCGTCGTATACACTGTTGTCCAAAGCTGCAGGCGGAAGTATCTCGTGACTGTGAAATGGAAAGAAGGATCCATGACCATCGTGGAGCGTCCTAAACGTCGCCGGACAATTTCGGTCTACACCGCACTCGTGATTCGCGAAATCCGAGACATCACGGAGGTCAGTTGTAATGGTGAAGCCCCTGTCCCGATATTTTTGCAACGCTTGGCGAGTCCGGTGAGCTGCACGGTTTTCCTGCAAACAGGTAGGGTTGGCTAGACCTGTGTTGGCAAAAGTGAGGTCGGGGAAGGCACAGTATACGCCTTTATGCGAAGCAAAATTCATGACCAATGTGGAGTGGAACATAAATATGGCGACCGCCGCATTTTCCCCCATGACAACGATTAAATTGATCTTGAAAGGACCTTTGGCGAACCACCAAATCTTCTGAACGGCTAAGTTGTCCGGATACGTAGGTTGGGCGTTGCGATAGGAAGTGAACGCGAGGTCGCTTTCAATTAACTGCTTCATGTAGCTCTCGGAGGAGGCTGGCGAATAGATATCGACATCGTTAGGTGCAAACGTGGCGTTGGTGAGCGCTGCAAGCACGAGAGATCCGGAGATCAGGCTCTGGTCTTCCCAAGTGCAGGCAAGATAATGCTTGGGTCAACGCCGCTGGATTCTAAAAGGCGGTGGAATCTATCTTGGATTTCTGACATCCTTCATAAAGCCTTCAGTTGTAACTAGATTCTATAAGTGAGTTATCCTGACCTGGCAACGGTCGTTTCCACACAAGTCCTGTGATAGTGGCTGTGCATCATCAAATAATGTTTGGTCGTGCTTCCTCGTATCACTCTTACCGTCTGCCTCACGACTCCTATTTTCTACGATGGACCACGAAACACAGATCGCATTCGGGGTGCGCATGAAGGCTGCGCTGGCCGACTCCGACGCCATCAAGGCTTGGTTCAAGATCAACGCTAACGTGCGGCGACCAATATTCGCCCATGTGCATTTACTAAAAGAAGACACTGCTTTAGATTTGCACTAGCTGCGAGAAATACCGAGGAGCAGAAGTAGTGATTTGCGAGCGGTTTATTCACCTATGTCCTGCATCCTATGCCGCACTCGGAAAGTAGTATGCGATTACCGCAACGCTTACTTGTACGAGCGACTGAAAGACGAATTCTCCTTGGACAAAACTTCTTTCCAAGAAGCTCTGAAGTTACAGAAGACGAAGCGCAACTTGAACACGGTGTCCTTATCCGGATTGAAAGTAGACATCGATGATCCGGCGCCGCATCCCGGACCATCTCATCCAAACACCGGTATATCTGCTCAAACCAGTAAGCCTTTTCCATCCTATATTCGTTCAAACTAAACACTTTACAGATAATAATATGCTGGACCCGTCTGATATCGTGCAGCCGACCAATATAATCAACGGTGGGTATTTCTGCGGCTCGTTGAGCCAGCGTACTAATTGCATCACAGAGGCTTCGTCATCGACCTTGAAGGAGAGTATTCCAACTGATCCTGAAGTTTCGCCATGGGATTCTCTGGATAGGCAACAACTGGTGGATCTTATACTCATGCAACGAGATCAAATGCGGATTTATACAGGTTAGAGTCTCTCTAATAATCGCGCAAGTATTGACTTTCAACAGATATTCATCGTCGAATGATTGAGTCTACCGAAGGCGTTACTGCACGTGGTGAGCGGTACCCGTTGTCACTGCAGATTGACAATTGGCTGATCGAGTTCTTTCATACCAGCACATCCAGAAATGATATTGTTAACGTCCCACAAGGCACACTTTCGTCTCATGGAGATCGCATTTCTACTGAAGGCTGATATTTTGAGTACAACGTCACCTTCCGAATATTCGGAGCTGCAAGAGATCGTGGCCTATTTCGTGATGAAGATGGAACAAAACCTGTCGGTCATGGTCGAGGAGCTGGACGCCTGTAGGCGAATTCCTGTTACTTTGTGACAAGGCGACGTAGACATATATACATAAACAGAATATTCAACATTTTGCCGTTCCGTCAACAGTATTTACTTGAGTTGAGCAAATTTTGATTGGGATAGACAACACAAAATAAACTCATTATCGGTGCGAAATAATGCGGCCTCTCATCTGGGGAAGAGCGCAATGATGTGTCCTTTTATCTGGGCAACGATAAGACAACAGAATCTGGTTTCCGCAGCAGGACCCCGGCTTATACCTTTGGAGGCTAGATACCTGGCCCAGTTGGCCGATTCTTGTCCGAACACTTTCTGATTGAACAGCTGGATTTTTGTCGGAAGCAGCTCTAGCCGAGGAAGCGGGAAAATGGTAACTTCTAGCCACTTAATGCCCAAAAAAAGCAGAAAGAATGGCTCTTGGCTCGCCACCAACGGTAAGATTTAGTCTGAATGGTTGATAAGCTTCGCGGTTAGTATGCCCCAATTTTTGTCAGAACGGCACTAGGCCAAATTTGTCCAAACTCTGTCCTAACGTGGACCTGGCCTCCCACAGTATAAATCGGGGTCCTTCCACATCGCGCCACATATTAATATATATCGCATCATCGGGATTAAAGTTCGAATTATTGCCAACAATGGCATCCAATTCCAGAGACTACCGACAATCCGTTATGAACATCAGATGTATTCATGCATAGAAGATAGTCAAAGGAGTTGGATAAAGCATGAGTACTGGACAGTCAAATGAGGTGGATAAAGACTGGGAGCTTGAAGTAATATTTATAGCAACTCGCATCAAATTTCGCCGAAGTTATTCGCGTCAAATTTCGCATCAGAAATTGATGCGAGGAAGGGAGCGAGGAATTTGAAGAACAAAGGGTAAAGGCAAGGAGACGACTAAAAGCTCGTGGATGTCAGAGATAAACAGGTGCCAAAAAAAAAAAGGAAAAAAGCAAGTTTCTAGAGAGCCAAAAAACACAAGTTGGCGGCAATTTATCAATCTCACATATAGCAGAGATGCCGCCCCCCAAAAAAAAAGCAAGATTCTAGAGAGCCAAAAAACACAAGTCGGCGGCAAATTACCAATATCACCTATCGTAAGTGAAGATGAGTAAAAAACGAGGACTGTAGAAGGAAATGACCTGAAAAACTCCATTAAGCGAGGGAAATTCCCTTAAACGGCAAAAAATCCAACACGAATCAAAGACGTCATCGACACAATTCTGCCTCCTTCTTGCGGAAAACCGGAGCTAAAGACGAGCTTAAAAATAAATTTTTAAGACTCGTAATTTCTTGGTTGAAGCCTCTGCGACCCTCCACAGCATCTGCGCAGCGTTTTCTGTTCAAAAATGTACTAGTTGTTATCATTTCGACCCAGAACGGGCCATTGTGGTATGCATTACTCAAAACCGCTTTCCCTCCTACTCGCAACCACATCAATTGTTGTCATTAGCAATACTTTATATTCTTTTGATCCAGAATCGGTACTCGTAGCACCTCCTCCTACTTATTAGTTGGCTGGAGCTTTCATGAGCCTCTGTGGCACTGGCCAGCAGCTGCCTATCAGTCGGCACTGCCATTTTCTGTCCAAAAATATATTGCTCTGGCCCAGAACAGGCACTTGTGATATGTACTGCAACTTAGTTGGACTCTCTGTGACTCTCTGCAACACTAACTGCTGCCACAGTTAAATTGATTTGCACTGCTGTTTTTCTGTTGCATAATGGACTAGCTTTACTTGATTTTCATTGCTAATTTTCTGTTGAAAAATGCACTAGCTATTCATCTGACGGAGCAGGTATTCATAGTGTGCACTGTTTCTTGACCGGAGCATTAGTGATCTGTTATTCCGTTGAAGCCTCTGCAATTTTCAATACAAGATGAACAAATTGCACCTATTCAGTCCTTTGCGCAAGATATGGACTATATGGACATCTGCCATAGAGGTTCTACTCTACGTGAGTATCAAGGATGTTGAGGCTGACTTTATAGGTCAAAATGGCAGAAGTGGTTGCATTTATACAGATTTGGCGGAGGCTCTACCAAGACCTCTGCAGCAAGCATTTTTCCGTATTTTCCACTGGGTAATCTCTTGTTTTTACTTGGTAAGCTTGAAAAATGTCGGATCAACACTGCTCAATAATATGAGCAGGGTAAGTAACAAATATCACCCTCCAACACAGCAGAACACTGATTTTCACAGTTTTCTCCCAACTGTCCGGCCTCCTACCTAGTCAAACACAATAAAGGGGCATCTAAATACATGCCTGAAGGCTTCTAGAGGCAATCATGAGAGTTTGGGGTGGCTAGAATATTTTGCAATGTCAAGAACTTGGAATTTCAACTATATGCCTGTGTTTCAATTGCGAAACTTAGTTCAACTTGACCGCTTTTTGTGCACCTTTCTGAAATTCTTGGAAACCCCCAAGGTTTTTGTTATAGTCCCCATGGGGCATATCCAGAAGGGTTTTCGAGGATTTTTAGGTTGTGTATTGAACATACTAGACAAGACTTTTGTGCGGCTGAGGTTTATTCGGCTTGTGATTGGCTGATCAACTGATGATCAAAACACCGGGCCGCGATCAAATCACCCTCCGCGCCAGAGATTTGGCCGTTCAGCGGATTCTTTTCAGAAATTGTGAGTCATTGAACATCAGAACCAATTAATTCACACAATGTTGAAGACCCAGACATTCCAAGGAATTTGTGTAGCTTGCAGAGGTAGAGGTTGCGGAGGTTGCGGAGGTTGCAGAGGTTATGAATTCTCCGAGTTGCGGAGATTCTTTTCAGAATTTGCGAGTTATTGAACATCAGAACCAATTAATTCACAAAGTGTTGAAGACCCAGAAATTACAAGGAATTTTGTGTAGCTTGCAGGTGAGGTTGCGGAAGTGCAGAGGTTACGAATTCTCCGAGTTGCGGACAAGTTCAACAAGTTGTCGGGCGTGTTTTTCTCACTGGGACTAATTATAGGTACCAAGAAATTTCGTGCAGCTTGCAGAGGTAGAGGTGCAGAGGTGCAGAGGTTACAAATTCCCCGAGTCGCTGACAAGTTCAACAAGTTATCAGGTGTGTTTTTCTGACCGGCATTACCTCTACTCTCAAATTCTCAAAGTCCTTCCGATTCAGAGATACCGGAGAGGTTTTTAAAGCCTGCAGAGGTTGAGGTTACCGAGGTTTTGAGGTTAATCAGTATGTAATAGAATAAATAATTTTCTTCCTGGTGACATCAACTTGCCACAATTTTTTTTTCGCATGGGGAAGGGGCACAGCCAACTGAAGAGGTTGCCACAGAGGCTACGCATTAGCAAAAGTACAAGCTGGAACATCCAATTTTCATAGCCAGTTCGTCAAAAAGGGGCTAAGCTCCAATCCCAAGGACAGAGTGCAGAGCCAGCACTGATTCATGCGGCTGCAGGTAGGTGCGGAGGCTCCACCCAAGTGGCAGCACATATTATGGGTATCTATTCTTTATTTAAATGACAGCTAGTTCATTTTTGAACAATAATGTAGCACCAGATACCAATGTAACCCTTAGGAGTAGCTGTGAGCTGTGTATGGAGCACTGCGGAGGCTACACAAATAACAAAACTGGAAGCCACATTAGATATGAATATTTATTCAGGATGAAAATATTTGCAAAGCCATCGGAGATGCAGACAACCCAAGGAGCAGATGTAATCCGTGTGCAGAGCATTGCAGAGGCTACACCAATAAAAAACTCGAAGCCGCATTAGATACAACCATCTATTCAGGATGATAATATTTGTAAAGCAATGTTGGTAGCCTAGAGATACAGATGCACCCCTAAGGAGCAGCTGTGAGCCGTTTGCGGAGCATTGCGGAGGCTGCACCAATGAAAAAACTCGAAGCCACATTAGATACGGCCATTTATTCAGGATGGAAATATTTGTAAAGCCACGGTGGTAGCCCAGAGATGCAGATACAACCCTGAGGAGCAGCTGTGATCCTTTTGCGGAGCATTGCGGAGGCTACACCAATAAAAAAACTTGAAGCCACATTAGATACAACCATTTGTTCAGGATGATAATATTTGTAAAACAATGTTGGTAGCCCAGAAATACAGATGCAGCCCTAAGGAGCAGCTGTGAGCCATTTGCGGAGCATTGCAGAGGCTACACCAATGAAAAAACTCGAAGCCACTTTAGATACAACCATCTATTCAGGATGATATTATTGCTCGAGATATCTGGGCCAAAACTAGTACTATGTACGCAAATTTCCAGCTAGGCTACAGGCGCCGCGGAGGCTACCGAACGGCGGCAATTTAGAACCGCAATTACCGCATTTGGTTGAAAATGATGGCGTAGGCGGAGGGCCCGCCCAATGAGCGCAGACGGCAGTGCTTCCCAAATGGGAACATTACTAATAGAAGCCGGAGGCTACACCTCCTCGGGACCTTCTAGGTGGGTTTTACTCATACACGAAAACCCACCTTAAAGGTACCCTACGTAATGCTTTAGTAGACTCCTTAGGTGGGTATGACCTTCTCGGCAATGTTTCCACAACACCAACTCCGCAATTAGACAGTTTGCGCAGGAGCCACGGAGTCACCGGGGTGGCTCTCGGACCGTGCGCAAACCAGTGGCTCCACCGCCAAATTATGACGTCGATGACTCGTGGGTGGCTCTTTTGAGCCACTCGCCTGCTATTTTTGCGCACGGTCCGAGAGCCACGGGGTGGCTCCGTGGCTCCTGCGCAACCTGTCTATTCACGGTGAACGTGTCACACTTGCTTGGGAGTAGAAAGAGACACTATCCGCGGGCGGCGGCGGTACATCTCTATAAAGCCCGTGCGTCGCGCTGACCTTCTCGGCAATGTTTCCCCAACACCAACTCCGCAGAATGTTCGTCGCGGCGGGCGTGGTCCTCTGCGCCCGAGCCCAGGCACCCATCGTAGATCTTGGCTACGCGCAATACCAGGGCACGGTCTCCCCGGCCAACATATCCCACTTCCTGGGGATTCGATACGCGGCGGCACCACTAGGTCTGTCTGTCGCCCGCTCTCCGTCCTTGGCTTGTAAAATTAATCGCAGATCTTCGGAGGCGATTTCCGCTTCCGCGCCCCACAGCCGCCGACGAATGACACTGGTCTGCAGGACGCCACGGTCCAGCCGAACCAATGCTTCCAAGCATCGATCAACGGCGTGGACGCGAACGGCCTGGCACCGACGAACCCGCTGGAAACGCGCGCAGCTGAGGTCGTTATTTCGACAGAAGACTGTCTGTTCCTCAAGTGCGTGACGCTCGTGTACTGTAAACTATTCTCTGATGCGACATGTATGGCAGTGTGTACTACCCGAGCGACACCGCAGGAACTCCGGTCAAAGACCTCCCCGTGCTTGTCTGGATTCACGGCGGAGGGTGCGTCTACTTATAGCCGTCGCTTGCCGATTCGAATGAAAGTTTTGGGCAGATACGTTGCGGGCCGGGCCAGTTTATATGACGGGGAAGATGTCATCAACCAAAGCAACCGAGGAATCGTCGTCGTCGTTATTCAATACCGTCTCGGCGTCTTCGGTACGAAATTACTTTCGAAGAATAAGGCTTCCCTCTGAAACTCTGTATATCAGGGTTCCTCCCCGGTGCAGAGGTGAAGAAAAATGGGGCACTGAATGCTGGGTTGCGTACGCGCGCTTACTTTCATTGTTGTGCCATTCTGACATCGCGATCCCTCAGTCGACCAAGACTTTGCGCTAAGATGGGTTAATAAACACGTACGTTCTGCAATGCCCGATCGTCCACCCCATGAATGTACAGTATGGCCTTACAGATAGCCAAATTCGGGGGAGATCCGGCGAGAGTCACAATCTGGGGCGAATCTGCAGGTGTGTCTGGACGAGCTGGTGAGATTGAAACTGATCGACGGCAATTTAGGCGCGGGATCCGTGCTTCAGCACGTCGTGGCCAATAACGGAAAGACGCAACCTCAGCTGTTCAGGGGTGCGATCACCAGCTCGACGTTCCTGCCCTCGCAGTACGAGTACAACCACCGCATCCCCGAGGTGTGCGATTCACCTCGTCCTTTGTGATGTTTTCTAAAGACATAATTTGCAGCTGTTATACAGCGAGGTCGTCGTGCAAGCAAAGTAAGATATCAAATTAATGGGTGTACTAATCGAATAACATGCTTTGAAGCTGCACCGCTGCCACCGACGCGTTCTCCTGCCTCCAAGCCGTCAACGCGACTGCTCTAGAGACGGCCAACACCCAGATCACCATCTCGGGATTCTACGGCACTTACCTATTCGTCCCGGTCGTAGACGGATCCTTCATCACACAGCGGCCGACGGCATCGCTCCTGCAAGGCGCGGTCAACGGCGTTAGTTCTTCCAACAGTCCAAACGAATCTCACCTCACTGCGTCCAGGAGATGCTTCTCTCTGTAACGAACACGTTTGAAGGAACATCTTTTGTAAATCAGAGCACCGGCGATACGGCGAATGCGACGCAATACGCGTTAGACTTGTTCCCCAGCTTCGGCCCTGCACAGGCTAACAAAGTGAGGTCCCTGTACGCGGGCTTGGGCACGCAGCTCTTCCAGGAAAACGCGATTATAGGAGAATGTATGTGAGTCTCCATTCATCGTGCGAGGACAGAGTTACATGTATCGGCTTGCTGTCCAGCGACTCTCATCTGCCCCACCTATTACCTGCTTCGTGCATTCTACGGCCGTGCGTTCAAGGTGGGAGATCCCGAGCTGCACGATTTCGTCGGACCTAATTTGCACGCACATGCAGGCCGAGTTCGCAATTCCCCCAGGACTGCACTCGTACGATGTCCCGTATTACTTCCCCAGCATCGTGACGCCGTTGTTCAAAAACACGAGTTTCATCAATGCATTCGCGCAGAGCTTCATGTCGTTCGGCATCTCCCTTAATCCGAACGTGAAGATCGACCCCACGACGATCACACCACCGTGGAAAAAGTGGGAGGCGAGGCACACGGAGATGCTCTTCAACTCGACGGCCGCGGGGCTGCCCCTCGTCGAGCCCATGGAGACCTCCGACGCTCTGTTCGAGCGGTGCCAGTGCGTCTCGTCCATTCGTCCATGTGTTGTGACTCGTTAATGAGATTTTCCGACAGGTTCTGGGTCAGTGTGGCCAACCTGACGGCGCAGTAGGACTCGGTTTGAACTCCAGATTTATCACATATCGAT
Organism: Mycena leptocephala; assembly: GCA_029378395.1. NCBI lineage: Eukaryota > Fungi > Basidiomycota > Agaricomycetes > Agaricales > Mycenaceae > Mycena > Mycena leptocephala. The sequence goes on along the minus strand of JARJLF010000076.1, from coordinate 136,879 downwards.
TTCCATGTATGGACCGGACCGTTCGATCAGACTTTTCTCGCAATGGATTTTCACTCCCTCTCCCGGCCAGGGTTGAAATCGAGAAAATAGTGTGGGAGAGCACGGGGGAAATTGGTCGACATTTCTAGTAGCTACCACTTACCTCACGAAGGAGCGCGTTCCACTCAGACTCGCGCCCCGGCCATCGGCGCAATTAATAAGTATTGTTTTTCGATCGGCTTCCCCACCCTACTACTGTACTAATCCGACCACGTGTTCAGGGAACAGGTGACGGTACCCTGTGAACTGAACACTTTTGGTGTAGGTGACAGTGACGGAACGATTTTGTGGCCCAAAACGGCTGAAAAACACCAAAATTTTCGCTCCGGCTTTCACCAGACTACCATTTATGGGAATTTTCCCATGATTGCCGAGAAATGAACACCTTACCCAGTGAACACTTGCGGTGACGGGCGACACCCCATGAACAGTTGGCCGGGTTAGTATAGTACAGCTCCTCCTAAAGATTCATCTCAGTGAATCAATTATAAGCGTGTTCTATTCGTTGTTGACATCCCCCATATGTATACACCAGATTCACATCATACGTACAGATACGTGCATTGTCCCGACGGCCATCCTTTCCAAACTCCAAGGTTGCTCAAAAATTCAAAATTCAACCAACAGACTTGAACGGCGTGGCTGGGCCCGGAAAAATGCGTGCTGAGTCGTCCGGGTAAAGCCGAACACGCGACTCCACGTGTTTCCTAGCTGGAAAAAAAACTAATGAATACATGTCGCTTTCAGCTGGGACCAGCCTCCTGAAGGCTGGCCTCCAGCTCATTTCCGAATAGATCCACGCTGGAGCCAGCTTTAGTCTGGCGGCCAGCTGAACATCGATATTGCCACCATCTGAGCCGTCATCCGTTCACATGTTATTGTCCACATTACTCCCAATGAATGAATGGGAAAAATAATGGAATAAATTTGTAGTTATCTCAGACAAATATGCTACTTGCTGTGGCGTTGTGCTTACAGCGGCGGAGGCAGAACACTCCGGCACCATCTGTCGAGCCCACATCGACTCCGCCTCCAAGCACCGTAGCCGCCCAAGCACCTAACCGCCGGCTACCGTCCCAGGGCGTCGGCTTACCGCCATCGTCTCGCAAAAAGCGCAGCGTGCGGTTCTTCGACCAGGTGATGATCTGCAATGTGGCTCCATCTAGAAGAACGTCAGCGACCGGGAGGTGGCAAACACGAAGAGCGCAGAAAGAGTGGAAAGGGAAGGCAAAAGGGAAAAGGGAAGAGACATACACGTACCTCCATCAGCTCGTTCCTTTTACGCTACCGCCCATCTTCTCCGAGTCTTCGTTTCCGCGCCCGCGTGCTGCTGGCCCGCCTGACTCGGGGGCGGACAGGTGTTGTGTGACGCACGTGGATGAAGTGGTTTAGGTCTTGAAGCTCGAGGCTTGAAGCTTGAGGTTTTGAAGCGGGAGGCATTGAAGACCGAGGTATTGAAGCTCGAGGTCTTGAAGCTCGAGGCTTGAAGCTCGAGGTCTTGAAGCTTGAAGTCTTGAAGCTTGAGGTCTCAAGCTTGAAGACCTTGAGGGGAGAAAGGAACCAAGAACCAGAAAGCCAGTACCTGGCACCCTCGTGCCCGGATTATAATTATAATAGTTCCTAGTGAACCCCGGTGTAGAGATGTCCTCGGTAAACGCTGAGGTGATACCTCGCACCTTATAATTCCCAGGACCATTATAAACAGTTTTTAATTCCAGTTTTGTAAACAGGGCGTTTTTTTTTTTTTTTTTTTTTTGGTGGTACGATGTCGGCCGCTGACAACTAACAATAGGTTAGCCTCTGCGGTTGCGTAAGTTTTGGAGGAATCACGCCCTCCGAGAAAATAAGGGAAACCACTCCGAGGAAATGCATTACGCACAGTGTGCAGCACTCAACAGTGTGGGACTCCACGCCATCATCGGTTGCGTCCCGCCTTCCAGGTTGCGGGGATGGAGACCGTCGTGATCTCTTTGGCGCTATACCCACTAAAACCCCGGGTTCTCTGAGCCAGTCATCTGGCAGTTTGTCTTCATTTAACAATGTGCCTCTCCAGGTTTCCAGGACTAGGGAGTGCATTAGGGCGTGTCGCTTCTCGTACTTTAATTTATTTGTCAGGTGTCTATCAATATCGAGGCGCTCATTTATTATTTTAACCCAACGATTATGGACCTCGTTAGTAGAGGGGGGAGTACCACCTCGACCTATAACACTGTTGCAGCGCAACTTCCAGATCATGTGGGCAGACTCGGTCATCAGAATTTTATAGAGTCTTTCGAGAGCGGGCTGAGGTTTGCCTGCATCATCTCTGAAACGGGCGAGGCCGCTGCCCAATATTGACCCCATAGAAACAGTGGGCCAAACCGGGTGTTTCTTGGTCCAGAACTCTTCAGCAAGTTTCCAGATCTCACTTTGTCCTGGGCTTGGGCACATCAGCAGGATGTGCTCAAGGCTCTCTACCTCCCCACAGTGGACACAATTTGCCCTCTCCTCGCAATCAGGGATGTTTACCCAGTATTTCCCAATTCGGTGCGCTCCGTGTAGGCTCTTCCAGAAGAAGTTACGAATGTTGCGACTGATGTCTTTATGACGAATCGACTTCCAAATTGCGGGCGACTTGGGGTGAAAGGAGAATTCCTCTTTCACCGCCTCTTGGACGGCCTTGATGTTTGCATCAGTCTTTACGCGGGATATCGGTTTGCGTAATTCTTTAATGCCTTTATAGGCCAGAGACTGGGTCATCGACGAAAGTTTTGCCCCTTGTAGACGTTTCCCGGGAGGTACGGCAAGATGCACACTGTCTTCCTGTGTCATTAATGACCCTTTTTTTGCCAGGTCTGCAGCCGCGGTACTTCCTGGTGTGGATTTTGCTATAGCAAAGGTGGTTTTGGCTGTCCGCTCGCATAAGCCTGCAGCTAGTGCCTGGAGGGGGATTTTATTTGCAACACCTATCCACCCTCTATCTTCCCACTTATTTAGGTCCTTAGTCATCGCCGACATTACCCCGCTCCGTGGGTTTTCGAGTCGAAGTTCCGTATCGAGAGCCATGGTGTTGACTGCAATGATGGCGGCAACAACCTCAGCATTTGGTCGGGACTGTTCAAGTGCCGATGGAATTTTAATGGCGGTGTTCGCAGGACTTGCGTCCTCTAGCCATACACCTGCTCCGGCTGAGGCATCATCCTCGCCCCCTTGTGAACAGGGCGTTTATAAACGTGTTTATAAACACTTACTGTAAAAGAACCAAAAACAGTCTTTTGGATGGGTTTTGGCAGTTTTTCGCCTCAATTTTGCGCCGGGAGAGCGAAGGCAACCCAACTTCCGGACCTGGGTCTTCGTACGGCCTCTGGAAGGCTCAGCAGTTGAACTTAGGTTCAGCGATGCCCAGAATTCAAATCAGTCTAAATCAGTTTGGCCGTATTCTGAATCATCTGAGGGACACCTTTCATACTGAGGTTAGAGGTCATTCTTTAGACATTATTTTCAGTGGCGGTCATCCGATTTCTGGTCAATTTTGGGTGAGGTTGGACAGTACCCAAGCACTGCCACTGTGAATTAAAAACCGGTACTTTCAGCCCGACCATTTAAAAACAGGTTTATAATCCACTGTTTATAAACCGGTTTACAAACCGGACTTATAAACAGCGCCGCGCCCTAAGCAAAAGTCTGTGCTGCGCGCGCACTGCTCGGCTTTCTAGGTATCCACACACCTTATCCTCCTCGCCGATGTACATTCGGAAATTGGGCCAGCTAAATCTGCTTCTGCGTGCAGTCCTCAAATTGAATACCTCCGCTAATGCGCTACATCAACGCGGCTTGGAACACCGGATAATATTCTGTCCTTTCACCGACGGAGCTGTCTGAAACGCACTCGATCTAGGCCTCGGGCGCGCGCTTACCTCGTGTTCATGCATCACCTGTGCGACTCGGAGAACATGCCTGCACGGGACTGCTGCGCTCTCATGCGGTCCGCGTGTCTCAGTCGGATGTCGGACCTCTCTTCGTTCCTACTGGATTTCATTGTCCCATTTTCATCTTTCCGAGTCTAACCACTGCGCTCTCCTGGCTTTGTCGTTTACTAGTTACTTTCACCGACTCTCCTCACGCCCATTTCCCGCTGCTCGATTGACTCGAGTCTCCACTCCAATCTGACGCGGACCCAGAAATTCAAGTCCTCTCCTCCGGGCGCTCTCTTGGTCCTCAACACATTCAACTACGGTGTTCTAGTTGCAATGCACAGTATGCAGTATGTATTCGCGTACGTCCCTCGCGCTTATTACCTGTGATCCATTTCTGGTAGCTGGAAATTATGCCCGGATGTCTGGGCCTGTGACTCTGACTCTGATGTACCCGTATTCTCTGCTGCGCTCGATTCAAGGTGAAAACTTGGGGTGCACCTCCCGGCATCAATAATATTCGGGCAATCGACTTGCCTTCCCCGTTCTGTTATGGTCCGACACTATCATATTCTTGTCCGCTCACCGCCGGGCCTGTGAAACAGCTCCGACCTCAGTCTCGTTCTCTGCCTCGTGGTTGTCTTTTGTTCACCGCCACCAGCACAAGTAGTAGTATAGCGCCCTGCGTGGTATACGGCTACTACTGCGATCTACTGCGGTTCAATGGGATACTTGACGACCCACCAACGAGAAGTTCCGACCCCAAATTTGCTCTTCCTCCTGTTAAGATTCACCGTTCTGTGCTCCTCACCTGCTTTCTCTACTGTGTTTTTCGCGGTACATTCTCACCGCTATGCTGTGAAATATGACTCTGGCGCTCTGTGGACTTTGCCACCCTTGTGCGCTATACTCTGAATTCCGGCATTCTGGCAAAGGATTGTTCCTGCTGCGAACTTCTGGCCCACCCGGATTTCGTCCCGACTATGTTTCGGCATCAATTATTTTCGGCAAGACATATCCGTGCCTGATATTTGAATATCAGACCTTTCTTCCGGCTGCTTGCAATCGTGCTTCTTTCGACCGAACTAACGCTCTCATATTTTATTAGTGTTCTCGGGCTTTTCTCAGGCCATTGTCGGGGAAGTCCGTGATTGCTAGGGAGGGAGAGCGGGCGGGTTTTCGCGGAGGGATTGCGTCAAAGTTGTTGCCCAACTTGAAGCGCGAGAGCTACGAAATTTTATTGATGCGTCGCGAAAAGAATAATGAACTTCCCGCACAAGAGTACATGTTAATTCAAATTGGGGGCTTCAAACTGACCGAATTTACCATTCAAGTGCACGACAGAAGACCCGAAGTTGCGCAATTTTTTCCCCAGGACGCAAAGAGTGTGGCAAGGTAGGGTTTGCGTTATTTTCGAGGTAGTGAGAATTGAATTTGCTGGGGACCCAATAATCCGGTGCTTGGCATGGAAAATTAAGAGGGGTATTTTCATATGGGGAATCGATCTACAGAGTCATGCAGGCACGGGCAAGGAGTGGTTTTAGGCCTGCATGGGATATCTTGGTAGGGTTTGGCACGGAGCCGAAATTTTTCTTTCAAGTCCACGAATTGATTTTTTATCTAGGTAGCCCAATCTTATCCATGCGGGACACGCCGTCGTTCAATGGACGACGGCTTGTGTCAGGTCCGCATCAAGAGTGGAAAGCTGGACTCCAATTGTACAGTATGTCGTCGTGGTGATCCCGGGGGCATAGGGGGTTGATGCGTTTCTGCCCACAAACAGGCGCCAATTCTTCGGCGCGCGTAACTGTGATTTGCTCGATGAATTTTGGTGCGGCCAGCGATCTCCAGGAAGAATGTCGTTCTTCAAGATGTTGAGGGAGATTTTATTTCTAATGAATCTGTTCACAATTGAAAGGGCACTGGAACAGGATGTTTGTGGAGGGACGTGTCTCGCGAAATGTCCATGCCGCACTAATTCGGAACGTATATGTGGGTGGAAAGACAATAACGGCGCAAATAAACTTCCCCGCTTGATTCTGAAGGTACCAGGATCTCATAGCACAACTAGAACAGTTTCATTAGTTAGCGAGGATGTATTTCAATAGCGTTAGGTTTTTTATTCACATGGTGTCGAACGGTTGAGCAGTTCGTAGAATCTCTGCTGGTGCGGATGACCATTTCTGCTGACGAAAATTCCAAAAGCTGCCAGAGCACGTCCTAATTTACGGCTGTTAGTCAGTGTGCGCGATCCAGCCTGCTGCCCACATGGTCTCTTCAAATTCGACTGAGATTACAATCCCATACTCTATCCGTTAACAGTGGGGTGAACGTTATGTTCAGGCGCATACGCCACAATTCATTCAGTCATTCTCTTTGCTAGCCCTCCTCCCACCCGATTCCGCTAAAGTCCCAGGATTTCTCCTTGTCCCCATGCGCAACCCAGCCAAGCGCCGAAGTCAACACACCCGCGACGCGAATGAACAACGTCCCATCCAAACCTGCAGCGCCCTTGTGCGTTTCCTTCCCGTCTGCGTCCACCGCGCCGATGACGGTTCCAGCGGGAGTGCTGTCATAACGCTGGGCGCAGCGCACGGATGGCCTTCACGACATGCGCCTCGGGGTGCTACCCGGCGTTGTTCAGCAGAGGGAGCCACACGCTGCTGCCGCCAAGCTTGCCCAGCGCAAAGCCAGAAGCATCAAGCGTCTTCAGCGGGGCCGGGTGTGCAGGGTACGACATCGCGAGCGCGCAGTCGATGCGCGGGCGGCCGCGGATGATGACGAAAAACGCGGCCAGGCGAACATATGCCTGGAGCCTTGTGGAGCGGCTGCGCGAGTGCATCCACAACGACGCGAAGGAACAGCGCGCTCGTGAGGAAGTGCATGAGGGCAAAGTCCATGCGCGGCTTCCTGCCCGGCTTGCCGGTGGCGCCGAGCAGCAGCGCCGCCTGCCACATGCATTGCTCGATCTTGGCGGTGAAGTCGGCGTCGTCGCGGAGATTGAATGTCCACTTCGCGTAGATGGCGCGAATCGCGGCGCTGCGGGGGGGGTCTAGCCGCCGGGGGGGAAGCCATCTGCAATGTAGGGCATAGGCTTTAGGCTCGAAGTGTCGTAAACTTCGCGGAGGAGAGCTAGCAGAGTCACTCGCGAGCCGGATCTGATTTCTGGTACCCCAGACGTGTCCATAACGCTGGCTCCCTCGGGCTCCGTAACAGCTGCCTGCGCGAGACCTTGAAGCAAAATGAAACACCTGAAAATCAGAGGCACGTTAGCGCACCTTGGGCGACCATGAAATGCTGGCCGAATTCAATCCCAAACTGTCAGTTGATGTTGGCCTTTACCTTCAGAGGAAACGGAGACCAGCACAAACTCCGGCTTGGATATAGGGATGTACCAATCCGCCGACGAATCGCGCGAGCATAAGAGCACCATCGGCATTTGCGTCCTGTGAGAAGACATAGCGTTCAAGTACACGAGGGATACCGTGTTTGGCGATTGCCGATGAGAAAAACTCGAGATAATCGGGGTACATATTTGCACTAGAAATAAGACGTCTGATCAGACCTGCACGAAGCAGAACGGAAAATCAGGAGAGCACACACTTGGAATCTCCGAGGTGACTGGTCCAGTTGGCCTCCGTGATTCCGTCTGCCTTGGCTTCGACCTTGCCATGAAGCAGAGGGTGCTGCGTTGCGGCTTCTTGGTCGAACATCGTTTGGATGCACTCGGGCGACGCCCCCAAGTCATGCAAGGACAAGACACTGTGCGCGTCGATATCGTCAAATCATAAAAGGTGGCTGCGGACGAAAAGATACGCACTGGTGAGAAAGATGATTGGTGTAGTGCTGGTCGTTAAAGAAGCAATGGTGTCCAACAAAATCTCTGTGCAGCAGCTCTGCAACGAGTGCTGCCGACGCCGGTGATGTGCCGGGGAGATTGATGAGGCCAGGCTGGGCGGTTGCACAGGGAGGGAGTCCATTGGGGTATTTACGGTAGTAAATTGCGATTTGAAGTTGGTCAGAGGGTTGGATGACGCTGCTTTAATATGTTTGCGCCACGTGATCGTAACTGGTAGTCATCGAATTCATTGTCATGCTCACGTAGTGAGGACAGGTGATCTGCATTGTGAGCCGGAGAGGCTGAGATCGGTACCCGAATGGGGAGAGAGCGCTCCTAACTAAGTTGAGACAATTGAACTTCAATCAGTGGAGACACAATGAGTACAGACCTGGCGTTATTTACTCTTAGTATACAAGGTGGAAGGAATTGTTCCCATCGCCGGGAAGCATACTTCAGTGCAACCACCACGGAAACCACCGCACGCATCGTGGTGCGCCGGACCTACGTCTGCGGCGTAGTCAGATGACGGTGAATAGCCTATGAGTCAGATGCCTATAGTTATCTACCACTGAGGGAGCGTGCCAAGTGGCATCGTGTGGTCGGATGGGCCGGCGAGATGGCTGCCAGTGGTGCGCAGACAAATTGCACTGAAAGTGGAATATGAGCCAGTGAACCTCTCAAAGGAATAAGTATATCAGGAGGATTGACGAAATGGCGCACCCAAATAGATTTTGATGGGAGGCAGATAGAATTGATGGAGGCAGATTCGACAATTTACGACAAATGTGCGACACATTTCGGCGCGCGCGACACATTCCGAGGTTTCATACTTGGCCTTAATGTGTCGTACTTGGTGGAATTCATGTGGCCGAACCGTTGAACGCCTTGTTCTGCAGGTAGCTTGTATTAGGGGAAGTCAGAGTTGGCGATTCTGCATCGATTCTGATTTCGATTCTGATCCGATTCTAAGTCGAGAATCGGCCAAGAATCGACGTTTTCAGAATCGGCCAGAATCGCAGTTCCTCCTCCGGAGGAGGAACTGCCTCAGAATCGCTTCAAGAATCGACCATCTCTTGCACTCGATCATGCCTTAGCAGGTTGTCCATATTACATAATTAAATATATATTGACTCGAAATCTTTTTACACTTGTCGCTACCGTTATACCACTACTTTACCTCTCTGCCCTCGGACTCTGGCTCGTCCTCATGGGTCGGTCGAAAACTCCTCCTGGCCCACCTAAGCCAAAATCCACCCGCAAAAAAACCCTCACCGTGAAGGCCAAGGCACAGAAAAAACCGACCAAGAAAAGCAAGGCTAGCGCTGGTGCCAGTGAAGATGAGAGTGACTTCGAGGGTGACTTCGAGGGTGAAGATAACGAGCTGGAGGACACTAAGCTGGGTATAAAGGGCATCTCCGTCGAGTAAGCAAAGGGCTTCGCTGTAAATACGATGCTCGCTGACTCTTCCTCGGTCAGCTGGAGCGACATAGCCCTCAGCGAGCAACTTATTGCGTGTATCGTGGAGAGCCGAGACATCAAGCGCGCCCTCTTCCCACCTGTCGGTCCGAATGCATCCACCTCCAACGGCGGCGGCAAAACCAAGGTGGCCGCACATTGGCAGCTCTGTGTCCTTCTTCTAGGAGACAACCCCAAATACAAGGATGCTATCGAGGCTGCCACGACGCCCAAGGAGCAGCTGTCATGGGCAAACAGAATCAAAAACCGCCTCAGAACGTGAGTCTTTGCCGCGTATGACGCCGCCAGAGCATTGTGCTGAGTACAGATGCAGAATGGCCAAGACAACCCGGGGTTATATCGAGGAAATGGGCCAAACCGGCGCAGGGATCGAACGCGCAGACGATATCGACACCACTGTCACCAACAGCTTTACGACGAAATGGCGTATGTACGCACCTGGAAATGTCGCACTACATGCTTATTCCCTCCACAGAGAAGATCGCCAAGGAATGCCCCTGGTTCTTTGACATGCGCGACCTTATTGGCCAGCGCCCCAACCTTGTTCCCATCGGGCTTGGCCACAGCGACAGCGCCTTCGACCCGGATGTGATGAACCTAGCCCCACCACCATACGAGTCCTCCTGCGAGACTACTGGTCTAGAGAACACCATTGACGACGACATGAGTTCCAATCATCACGAAGACCTCACCTTGTCCGAGATTGATGCTGCAGATGACTTCGCCTCGTCTGCAGATTACGATGAGCCCCAGTCAGCCCCTATCGACGACGAGTACCGGCCGTCGAGCCCCAGCGGCGATGACTCCTCACCGAACACTGATCTCGACGCGAAGGACGAGGATGCAGATGTCGATGAAGTAAAGTCAGTGCCGAAGGGAAAAGGTGTGGTTAAGCCTCGCAAGACGCCTGCAAATCCTGGACGGTCCAAACCCGCACCCGCTGTCGCACCCGCTGCTGCCCCCAAAGCTTCGAAGAAGGGCAAGCTCACCGAGTTCGCAGAAATCGCGAAGACGGAGGAGGTCACACGCCAGAAGGAGCTAGACTTGGCGGCAATGCGAGTGCGGCAAACGATGAAGGCACTGGAAGTCAAGGGCCGCCTCGCTGAGCGGCGGGAGGAAAGACGTCGTGTGGATAAGGAGGCAAAGCGGGAGGAGAGGCGGGCCAAGCTCAGGATCAAGCAGATGAAGCTCGAGCATGCCCAAGAGCTCCGTCTGTCTCGCATTCGTGCCGCTGGCAGTTCTCACACATCCCACGCTGCCAGCTTCTTCGACAGCGACACCCGCGGCGTTGATTACGGTTCATCGGAGTATGCCCAGTCCGACGCCGACTCATATCTCGACAGCCTGGGATCCATGAGCGCCGGACCCTCCACTGCTACCACATCTTTCGGTGACAACATGCAGTCGGTGTACCCGTCGATGCCTTCCCTTCCTCCGTTCGATAAATTCTGATGGAGCATTGCTACTCTCACTGTCCCTACTCGGCCTTTCCGTTCTTTTTTTGAGTTGATTGCTCCATTAACTGTCGTTACTCGGTTGTCATACTGTCCCTGCTCATCTACTTCGTTACTGGTCTACTGTCGCTACTCGGACTTTATTTATTCTTCGCTACTTTCGCTACTTAGTCCAAGTTCTTCTCTTTGTCTACGAGCACGGTTTTGCATACGTCGCTCTTTTGCTTTGAATAGAGCACGTTTGAGGGATTCGCGTTTAGCTTTTCCCGACTGAAGACGTGGATTATTGCCCCGGCTACGTTGCTGTGGTGCTTCGTTAGCCGATGAATTGGAAGATGACGAAAGTCCTTCATCGATAAAGGGATCAGCCATGGCGGCTTCATCATCAGAGCTGTCCCCGCGTTCTTCCTCTTCGCATTGCATGGCAAAGGAATGTACACCTATGCAGGCAGCAACCCAGTATGTCGCGAATTTGTGGGCGTTCGCATTTTTGATACTGACTCGAAGGCTCTTGAGCGATTGAAAACGGCCCTTTAAATATCCTATACAGTGCTCCGAGCGAATACAAACCATAGAGACATGGTTATTAAATTCTTCATTCCGGGGAAGGTCACGCTCGGGCTTTTTGTACGGTGCCACAACCCATTTTTCTATCTAAATTTTATCGTAATGATGACCGTACACAGAATTCAGATTGATTCACATACAGGATAGGCGGAGTCGGCCCAAATAAACTCTCCCTCCTTCATCCAGATGTCGTGCTCTTTGACGATGCGGGTCTCCTCCCACGCCGTCGAGTCATGTGTGCTCCCAGTAAAACCGTAGCCAAAGTCGATGATCCGCAGATTGGGAAGGGAGATGATCTGTGTTAACAGTAAATATACAAGTCCAAGGACATGGAAGATGCGCGCACCTGGATATTGAGAGAGTAGTTACATTTTCGGTCAAAGTAACTCTCGCCGAACCAGTATGGACGGTCAAAGAGGGGTATCAATGTCCCGTCGACTAAGCACCATCCGTCTCTCCAGGCCTTGCAGGAGTGTTCCTCAACCCATGCTTTCGCCTTCTCCTTCTCCGAGTCAGTGGGCATTCGCACCGCCTCTTCCATGAAATCCCGCCGAAGGATCGCCGTCATCACCCTACGAGTAGCCAGAGTCACGGTGCCTTTCCCCACGCCAGCCCAATTCGCAACTTTCTGCAAACCCGCGGCGTTCCCTGAATGGCCAAAACGGAAGAGTGTGATGGCTAACTGGTCCTCGATCGGCATTTGCCCGTTACGCGAGTCGCTGGTGAAGACTGCATCATCACGGATGCTGGTGACGAGCTTGTCGAATGTGCGCGGAGATACACGGAGTTCCTCGCGAAATAGATCCGGCCGAGTGTCTTTCATCTCGGTCAGAACATGGCGCATAAAGGCGGGTCCACGAGGGAAAGTGTCCCTCGGCATCTCATAGCGATGGGCATGCATCTCCTCTAGACTCTGCCGTACCCAGCGGAGAGGATTACTGCTATGTGGCATCTCGGCATCCTCGTCTGTGGGTATGCTGTCCCAATCCCACTCCACATCTCCATCTTGCTCCGAGACCGACGCCGATGAGGTGGTATGGCCAGAGCCAGCACTGGCGTCGTCATCCTCTTCATCCGAATCCGGATAGCCAAAGGGATGCAGGTCCGGCATTTCATCATCTGCATCGCCGCCGCTGTCTGAGTCCGAATCAAAGGTAGAATCTCCCGAGGACTGGGAAGAGTTCTGAGAACCCCTCCAATCCGAGCCTAGAAGATCCGACCAGTCTTCGCTTGTTGTACTGGAATCCGAGTCCGAGTTGTCAGTAGAGTCCGTGTCCGAGCCCACAGATGAATCTAGAGAGGAGTCTGAGCTTTCAGCGGCCTTTAGATGCATCGGGTACAGCGGTAACGTGGCCTCGGGCTGAAGAAATGCAAGTTGCTGCTCTTCGTTGGTAAAGCCAGCCTGCCGCAAAGCTCTTTTGAGCTTATTCTTCTGGCGGATCTGCCGCTTAAGTCGAAGTGAGTGGTGTTTTAGGCATGTCCGGAGGATGTGTTGTGTGCGCGCCTGGCGGGACGACAAGCGAGGCATATTACGGGGACTTGGGCGGGAATGGCGACTCGGAGTCAAGCAAGTGATGATGTAATCCAGAGATATATTATTTTGTTTTTAAGTAGAGTACTTGGGCGGAATACAGGACATAACTGCCTGCCGGAAAAAAGAGAGAATCGATGGTAGAATCGGGGCGGTCAGAGTTGGGTGCCGATTCTTGATCGATTCTCGACTCAAAATCGGATCAGAATCGAATCAAAATCGAACCCGAATCGATGCAGAATCGCCAACTCTGACTTCCCCTATTTGTATTCGAAGATAATTATTACAAATTAAAACTATCGATTCTTAACTACTACGAGCGGACGTTACCGACGGGGAGGTTGCCATCAGGATTTCCCATCAGGATTTCTTAATCCGCTTGTGTTAGTACAGTACCCACGAAGTCGTGAATGGCCCTGAGAAATGGAAAAAAAAAGTGTCAAAAATGCGAACTTGAAGTAGCTAAAACAATGCTTGCCATTTGGTGTGGATGGAGCAGATTCTTTCGAGGTGAGCGGCAACGTCAGTGGCCTTTGGCGGGTGCGAATCGTTCGGGGCATCTGGCGATTCATCTGCAAATGATTTGCATCAATATCATCCTGCACGTTCAAAAGAAATAAGCGAAAGCCGTACCCTCACCCGGGTCCCTCGAATCTTCACCCCCGGAGATTACTGTGTCGTCGCCATTCGATTTGGACGTGCGCAGAATGAAGGACGTGTGGAGGCGATGGCGACGCCAGCTGTGGTGGAGGAGCTGGCCCCCGGGTATCAGCGCTCCGAGTCCCGTGGCCCACGGCATATCGTTTCTTGGCCATCCGAATGAGCTCACGCTTGCCAGCGCGTCGCTCGTTGATCGCTGGCCAATTGAATTTGGCTGGAAAAGGAGAGGATAGGCCGGTGGGTAGAAAGCGAAGAAATGAACATACCCGGGCCATTGCCAATGAGCTCTTCTCCAGTGGAGTCCACCGTGCTCTGGGTGCTGTTTGCAACAGAGATGTCCATTGAACGCGTCGGGAATGCGTCGGGATTGTGTCGGGAATGTGTCGGGAACATCACAGGCAGGCCGGGATGGTGGTGGGGCCAGGAGAAAATGCCGCGACTGCCGCGCCACTCCCAATTTCGGACTAAACGCGGGAATTGGCATTCCTTTGCCTTCGACGACACCATCAGCCTATGGAACACATTCTTCGCGGCTTCGATGGCCTCAATAGAACATATGTAACTTCCTCACTGAGTCCCCTCCGAGAAAAATCATACTAAGTTGCCAAAGTAACTTGCGCACCAAGCGGAGTTTGAATTTCGGTGGGCTAACTTGTGTAACTTGTGCGGGGCTTAACTTGTGCTTGGGTGCGCTTACACCTCTCCAATGTAAATAAACACCTAGAAGTCTCCCAAGACCTTCCAATTGCCCTCCAAGCACCTAGGGGGCCTCGGCACTGTTGCCCGGTGTCGTTTGATGCCATCATTGTTGCTGCGGTCGATGTTTTTGGCGGTGAGCTGCTTAGGAGACATCTGCCTCGTAACGGTGTCAATGTATGCTGGAAGGTATTGAAATACGAGTTGCAAATGAACCCGAGCACGCCAGACGTCTCGAATTCAACATACTGAACGATGTGTGCTTTGAGTGGGTAACGGCTTCCTCTAATACCTTGCGTATGGGGGAAAAGTCATCAATGTTACTTGCACGTATGAACGCTAACTTGTCAGGGCAACAAACTAAGTTGTGCGGGCCCAAAGTAACTTGCAGGCAACAAACTGACTTCGCACCTAGAGTACGTTGCACTGATAGGGCTGCCACCCGTGCCCGTGACGGGCACGGCCGTGGATACGACGGGTTTTCGACGCCACGGGCCGTCTCAAAACGGCCCGTCGAGTGGTTCAGAAAAATCTTGACGGGACGGCACGGTCAACGGCACGGCCGTGATGGGTCCAAGGCCCTGTAATATTTTTCCAGAGGTCTGGTTTTTGTCCGAGCATGATCTTATGACTGCTATGAGGTGTGCATAAACTCCAGTCAGCTTTTACAGCCCGGTTGGGGAAGCTACAAACAATATCTGTTCACTCACCGGAGATTCTGAACATCCTGATCATCCCAATGGCCCCAAAATTAAGTTTAGAGGACTCAAACATTAGTTGTGGAGTCAGACACCTGAATGAGATGTGAGGAATGAGTAAAACACAAAACAAACTTAGGAAACCAAGTTGAAACTCGGCTATCATCTCCGGCATGTGCCGGCATCAGCGCAACTTGGGCTGTTACTTGCAATTATACCAGAAAGCCATGGCAAATTACCGTTGGGAAAGCATTGATAAGCACCTAAGAGTACCCAAGAATCTCAATGATCGAAATCAGACCCTCTGGATGCATTCTAAAACATCCCGTTCGACGGCCGTCACGGCCGTGGTGGTGAATAGCCGCACCGTACCCGTGGCGTGGAAAGTAGCAAAGAATGGCTGACGGAACGGGCACAGCACCCGTGCGACGGGCGCCGTCGAACCATGGCCACGGGTACGGGCGGCAGCCCTAGTTGCACAAGTTAGCTGACTGAAGTGTTTCAGCGGCGAAGAGACCTGTGCACGCAACTTCTCAGCACAAGTCGGTTTGCTGAGGCATGGTTGTATTCCGTTGCCTCCTCCTGGGATCCACCAATCGCAAATTGGCCGATGCCACCAGTGTATCTGTTGGTGAAATATGGTGCTACGTACAAGCTTACGCACTCATGGACATCACGGTGAAACGCTGCACGTAAGTGTAGCAGTGAAATCAAATACAAGAGCGAGACAAAGTCAAGCTCCAATATATCCAATCTCAACCACCAACAACTCGAATGCTTTGTTATGTGTGTTCGGGGCAGTGGGTCAGGCGTATCGACCCTCAATCTCAACAGGAAAAGATCCCTCAGAAAACCTTATCCAATGCACAACACTTATAGTGTGAGTTAGAACGGCAAAATCAATATATTTCCAAGTGTATCCTAATGTATCCAAAAGGTATACCCTAGTTACTAACCACAAGAACCACTGTTGGACTTTTTACAAAGGTAGGAAGAGGAGGACCGGCTCAAGCACAAGGCGATTCCAAGTCACAGCAAGACTGGCTCAACACAGGGCGATTCCAAGTCCTACCAAGACTGGCTCAAGCACAAGTGGAATCCAAGTCGTTACAGACTGGCTCAAGCACAAGGCGATTCCAGGTCACTACGCTCAAGAGCTGGTGCCAACAAGTGGGAGTGGGATTCACTGTCGTATCTAATTTACATGCAGGTTTAAATACTATTTACTTGTCTAAAAGGGTATAGAGTATGTGAGAAGAAATCCGCTTTTCTGGGGTCAAAACTCCGTGTTAGACACACAAAACAGCGCCCATGAGTCATCTGTATCGGTCCTAGTAAACCTCCGAGGCCGTTTCCCCTAGGACAAGCCATTCCCCCAAGGAAAAGCGCACAGCCTTTTGTATTGTTCCTGAGCACAGCCTGTAGCCGCAGTCATTCTGACATGACAAGCCTGTCCAAGCCTATGATACTATGTTCTAGGCATTTCTATCCATTTCCTAGATCCGATCTATGTGTGAACATACTCCGGAATGACCCAGAAATCACTAAGTTCAACCACTAGATTCCTTATTTGGTAAATACCATCAAAATGGCTTCGGAGAGCCACTGATGACTTATCCCTCGGTTATGTAGCTGCCTATGATGTCCTTCCAATGTCCCAATCACTGGTAATGGCCTCGCATCCATAAGATACTCAAACTCACTGCACAAAATGTACAGATTGCAGGAGCAGTGTTATGACCAGAGTAGTGAAAATGGTAATGAAACTGGTGTTTAAATGCATCTGTGACCTAGCACTCAGTCCTGGAGGAGACTAGTACCCTCTTATAACCTTATTCACTGGTTTCTTCAGTTGTATCCAACTGAAAGGTCGCAAAATTGATTATCTCAGGTGTGTTCAATTTCACACCTTATCAACGGTCCGACTCACGGAGATCAACGTGGGTCCCTTACATATAGCTCACGCATCACCGTAGCACGCTCCTTTATCCGTTTGCCTACGTACCCCCACTGTCCGTACTACTAGGCCAAACATTCTTTGTTGCCGCTGCTACCGGGTCCCCCTCCGAGCACCTAAAAGTCCAACATCTGTGAGATTCATGGGTTTGCAGATAGTGAAATTCAACTGAGTACTGGCCTAAATGCACAGTAGGACATACCCTCGAGCTTTAATACAGTCTAAGTTGAAATTTATCCCATACCTGGAACCGCTGGGTAATGAACATCTATCAACGAACTGGAACTGTAAACTGTATAGATTTAGTTCCATGCAACGCGTATTTCTAGCCAAAACACCAAGGACCGTCTCTCTAGATGTTGCAGAGAAGATCTCCAGGAACATGCTGACTGGTGTTGTAGACCAAATGTTACTGAACTTGTGCAGGGATGTTGACTTGTGCGCGGGCCCGACTGCATCTCGTCCCAATGAAATCAATACATTCAATTTAGGCCCAATGATGCACGAGCTCAAAGTTCATTTTTGAGGTGAAATTCTCTCCCAAAGCCTTGGTGGCTAAGGCCATTACAATTCCAACTTGAACATCATAGTTGAACATTCAACAAATGAGTCTTTAACCATTTCAGTCTCGAAATGACTCAGATTTGGCGTAGAACAGTACTTAACTCTGTATTTCCTGCTAATACAGGCCTGATATTACTTCAGGGCCCTTTCAATGGCCGTAAGTTAGCGCCGACATTCGTGCGGGTGATCACGTGCCCGGCGACAAATTAACTTGTGCACCCTTGAAAATGAATGTTCTCAAAGTCATTCAATATTGGGACAGATACACCTGATTGTGCACTGGTATGAAGGAGACATTTTCTGAGCATTTTTTTGGGAAGAGATGGGGTGTTTGGCCAACAGGTGTAGGGAGTTGAATGTGATTTAGTTTCAAGGGCCTTTACAGCCCAGTTCATCCCGTTGAGCGTGAGAAAATATGGCCAGGGAAGCCTCAGTAGATATATATTCACCGTATCAGTGCAAGTTAACAAATATACAGGTGATTTGTCCGTGTCAGACAAAATACGTCGACAAAAGATCATGTGCCCAACAATTCACACCAAATGTCACGAAGCTCACATAAAATGGTACGGGCAATGCTAACGGACCCTGGACGCACTCTACCTACTCATAATTGCTGAAATATTGGCCGGGAATGTGGCCAAGTCAACATCAATAACCTGTGCGGGGCAAGTGACCAAAGTAACTTGCACGTGAGTATGTTAACTTGGGCGGGCGACAAATTAACTTGCGCACCAAAATAGGACCGGGGAATATCCTGTTACAGCTCGAATCACGAGTTCGGACAAAATTTTCGGAAATTTTCAACCTAAAACAGACCGAAAATGACCGCCTTGCCGAAATAAGCGTTTTGGCCGCCTCAAAAACCGTCGGAAAAAAAAATCATTCGGACAAAACTCACCTGGGGCCCGATTTTGTGATTCGACCTCCGACGGCATATTCACCGGTCCTACCAAAATCCCCGCACAAGTTAGCACAAGTTAATCCGCGCAGGCGCTAGTTTGGCAAGTCAGAAAGTGAGTCCTTTTCCCCTCCCCAGTGGCCCAGGTTGCAACTACACCATTTCTGGTGAGTGTAAGGAGCATTCTTACTTCTAATGAATGTTTTAAAGGTCTTTAAACCACACTCTCAGATTGGTATGTGCCGGGGCATTACTCTGCAACTGCGCGGCAGTGTCGCGTCAATACCGCGGCACCACATATCACTACCGTCCTTATTACTGATGATTTAGATGTTCAGTTATTCCTTCGGTCATGATTTTTGTGCGCCTGAGGACCGATTTGAGTTGTTTTCAGTTGAGCAACATATCCCAGTGTGAGGTCCGTGTAGTTGATTAGGGTAAGACCCCGCTAGAATCGTCAAGAAACCAAGTAGTCACGCAGAAAAGAGTGGGTGAGGCGTATTGGATTCGAGAAGACTGAAGAATTACCTACTCACTAACTACTTAAATAGTATTGTACCCTACTGCGTCCATTGTATCTAAACAGGATATTAGTTTTTATTCTATAAATAAGGAACCCGCGCCGCAGGCGCGCAGTCTACGCATTTCAACGCGCAGTTGAACGCGTCAATTGATCCGCCTATCGGAAATCTCCGGATGCCGGAATGCTGAGGGCAATATCCCTTACACCCAGCGTCGGATTTGGTTACTTGATAGTTCTCTCGTTGAGGTTGACCCCCCAATTTCGGGCTTCAACTGTCCTTTATAACATCATATGTATTCTCGAGTGGACTCAGCGGTATTCCGTGTTTATATGAGCTCAAGCCGAATTTTCTGGAGCTGAACCACACGCACGGGCATCTCGGACATGTCTATATTATATGCCTTTACTGTAGTTTTGAAGCCCAACTTTGGCATTGACTTTTATCTCAACTTTAATGCCTGCAACTCATAATGGGCCGTGAAACTCTGCCTCCCTGCACAGGTAGCTTGACACGATCGTTGAAAAAATTACGACTTTGCCGGTTATACACCCAGTCCCTATCCGTATGGCGCGGTTCTGAAACAAAGTCGGGAAGTAGATACTTGAAGCCCCCCACGCCTTTCGGACGTGCCCTCTGCATCAGGGGCCCGGATAAAATATCGCGACTGCCGCGGCACTGCGGGGAATTGACGCGGCGGTGCGGGGAACTGATGCGGCGGTGGCTGTTCAATTGTCGCGGCGAGGGTGAAGTGTCCCGCACTGTTTATCCCCTTCCACAGCATGTTGGGAAGCTCAAATCAAGTGAGGGGAATGTTCTTACCGTTAAATACATTTGTTAGAACAAGAAAACTTTCGAATAAAATTTCAACCATATGTCGGAAGATGGATTTCAACCATGAACTCAACGTCCCAGTGCCGATGAAAATATTGTGCAAACATATCTAACATCTAAGGACATCAATTGGAAGAGTTCCTGGCCCAAATGACTTCCATAAAGGGGCAGGAGTTCCCGGCTTTCCTTCAGAAATGAAGTCAGACCTCGCTGTTACATCATAATAATGTTCACCTCACCTTTCAAGAACTTTGAACAACTCAGAACACCCAGAATCTACCAAGGTCTGCGTGACACCTGCCCCCTCACATCCCCGCAACGCCGCGTCACTTCTCCGCACTGCCGCGGCAATTCCCTGCAGTGCCGCCTCAAGTACCTGCAGTGTCACCTCACTGCGGCAGTACCGCGTCACTCTACATCGAGTATGGATCACTAATCTATGTACTGTAAACACTGTCTCGACCCAACACTGGATTCAGAGTGGTCGTATGAGCTGCTAATTCGACTTTCTAAGTTCCAAAGCCTGGGTCGCTAGGATTCAATGTCCCCATGATATCCCAAGTGACATCCTATTGAATCGACCTCCAGTAATTCCTCTGTCAAGCAAAACATGACTGAAGCATGAAATGATGGCTGCGAAGCATGGTTGATCGCCGTCTCCGTTCGCATGGTTCAAACCTGGTCAACTGGAAATTCTCATGCCATTGAAGTCCGAGAGGAGAAGGAAACAACATCCAATCCAGGTGCAGAAAGCAATCTTTGGTGAAGAAGCTCATTCGTCCAAATCGCAGGAGCCCTCTGAATCACAGCAGTGTCCACCTGAGACTCGATGCGTAGAGTAATTGGATCCTTAAGTGGATTCATGGGCTACAGAATAATTGTCCCAGTGGGTGAATTCCGAGTATTGAGCTAAACTGCGTTTATTTGAATTCCAGATAATTGAGCACATATGAGATCGAGCTGGTATTGGCTCAAATGTAAGCACTATATGATGTTCAACTTACACTGTTTCTTGAGGTGGCATTCTACTTTCCTTCAAATTCATCTCTATGTCATTGGCGCTCTGTGTTCATTGGATTACCTCGTTATCCCCACGGTGTCCCGCGTTAATGTCGCATTGTGCCAGTGTAGGGCGACCCAATTCATCTCATTTCCACGGCACTGCGCCTCAATGGAAAGCGTCTACGAAGTACCCCCCCCAGGCCATGGGCTTCGGCTCTAAGCTTCCCAGTGTTCCCACCATAGATGCGAAGTTGGGTGGCTAACAAAAAATTATCCTGAGGTGGATATATAATTGATGTGGGAGATTCACATGATTTGGCATGATCTCTAGTCGTTCAACGTGCTTTGTTCAACCGTTGGCGGCATTTTCCGGAATGGTTCACGTGATAAACTGCCATATTTGGACGTCACGTGGGAGGGAGGGGTTGGTTTGAAGAAAAAGAAACGGCCCCAAGTCTTTTAATTTAATTTAATTTTTTCCGTACCCCTTGGCCCCGGATGCATCATCCCTCCCCAGATCCCGGCCCGCTATGCCCCCGCGTTGCCCCGCCGTGTCCCGTGTCGCCCACCTTCCCTGGCGACATCCACTCCCCACGGCCCCTGCGCCGCTCCCACCCGCGCCCTAGAGCCCTCCGCCTAGCCAAGGACCATTACAGCGTCCCATTCGGGGCGTTTTCGTCTCTTTGGCTCCCAAGCTGCGCATTTCCCAGTCATTCTTTGTCTTCCTCATCACATCGTCTCATCTACGCGTCCTCCCTTCCCTGCTGGTGCGACAACCTGGGTTCTATCTCTCGCATTACTGTTCTGGCTCCCTTAACCATCCTTGATCGTCCTCGTTGGAGTCCCAACTCGTGCGCCGCCAACATATAAACCCCTTCGGCCCGCACGTTGTCGTATCGGTGGAACTACTCACCCTGCGATCGTACTTCTCCATCTGCCTCGGGTTCGTGTCTTTCATCGTCGTCCACCGGCGCATTCCTCCTCATCTTCTAAATCCCCTAGCCAATTATCGCACGCATGCGTGTATAGTGCCAATCGATCCGTTTTGCGCTTCCATGTATTTCGCCACGTTGAGAGTTCATGCTGACCATCCGTTGCTCTGATTTTCAAGGGGCGCCTAACACTTCATGCCGCCCTCAACGTCTCCAAACAGTCAGTAATGGTTCTTTCTCAATTTATTGTAAAATTCCCCTTCGCACCTGGACGGCATTAGAGTCCAGAACCATTGGGAGGCAGGCGTGAGTTCTAATTGGCTTTCCAGTTCAAGGTCAATTCTCCCAGGAAACCCCCTGACGCATCTTCACCGCTTTTCCCTACTGACCGCCTACGACTTCCTCTTGCCATGCAGCATGAGGTGCGCGATCCCTCTTCCCATCACACATATACACTTTGTGCAACAATGCGCACTCTGCTTCTCCTCGGCCCCCGGTGCGCATATTCCTCACGTCACAGTTAACCTGCGTTCCTTCCTTCAAGTTGGATTTTGGATTTTTATTTTGAGCGAGCTCGCTCAAACCCAGGTACGGTTATCATCCATGTATGTATCTTACCCGCGCCGTGCCCTCGGATACCCTTTCAACAAGACCTGTACATTCCATGGCCGAGTATGTCCATCCGCGCTCATGCTCTTGAGTGCGAAAATCCACCATGCTTACTCCAGTCCCAACTCGCGAATAATCGCCGACTTTCACGCATCTGAGGAGCGTGCCCAAGAAATTCGCCATCAAGATACGACAAATCGTGCCAACCATCGGATTGCGCTTAATAA
This sequence comes from Mycena leptocephala, assembly GCA_029378395.1. Lineage (NCBI taxonomy): Eukaryota > Fungi > Basidiomycota > Agaricomycetes > Agaricales > Mycenaceae > Mycena > Mycena leptocephala. The sequence continues at coordinate 114,477 of JARJLF010000076.1, read as the reverse complement.
CACCCGCAGAGCAGAATCAAATACGCCGCGGCATCAATGACCGAAAGACTGCCGGAATCTCGCGCAAATTACTGCTATTGGCGGAACTTGGGGCGGGCAGTTTTTTCCCCCAAAATGGACGAGTTTGATCGTTTTTACCATCTCGCCCCGTACGGGCTCAGTTCTTATCCGTTTCGCCTGGAAGTTAGATAGAACGATTGGGAATTAGAAGGCGCACCTGCATGGTGTCCCAGAATAATATATTTCGTCCAGTAATGCCTCCGCTACATGTTTCGCACTATATTTTGAATAACATTTCTGGCGAGGTGAATATGGGATTCAGGCTTCCGATACTTGGCACACGGCGTCCTTGGCCATATCCGCAGCTGCACCGACATTCAATTTTTTTTGCTCTCCATAGTGCAGCTGCGCGACACTTTTTGGCGGGCCGGGTCACAAGCACGTGGGTGTAACTTCGTGACGTCGCGAATCTTTTCTCTCTCCACCCTCGCCAGATGGCTGACTCTCGGGGCAAATCTGCCCGTCTGGTGGCCAAGCGAAAGGCTAAGAGTGCATCCTCAGCTCAGAAATCCAGCCCCGATGGGTCCACAGAAGCTGGTGACAGGACATACAGCCCAGATGCCAAATCTGTCGTGGAAGTGTCACAGGTTTCATCAAAGCCGCCTCGCAAGCGTGGTCGGGCACAATCTGTCGAAAGTCTGTCAGACTCTGATGTAGAATCACCGCCGCCGAAGAAGTCCAAGTCGAAGCAGGCAAAGAAGGCGAAAGAAGCCGTTCAGCTCGATCCGGATCGAAGTGCGCATGCGTCACAATTGAATATTCTTCGCTCTGATAATCCTGACTATCCGCTAGAACTTGTCATTATGATCCCCCAGGCCTCAAGCGAGGGGACTCAACGGGAGAACCTCAAACACAGCACCACCTTCGACGAGGCGCTTGTAGTGATCCACGAAACTATTGGCTGCAACAACGTCCCGAAGAAGCCACTTTTATCATACAAGCTCTCGAATGCGCCGGCAAAGGCCCCCGCTATCAACCTCGGCTCTTCCTGTGACTGGGAGGGGTGCCTTGAGGAAGTGACCGAAGCCGAATCCAAAAAGAACGCCAAGGTTTCGGTGGTAATCATCGTGGTGGATATTGTACGCCGCATCATTTTGTTCAATCCATTCTCCGCATCGATCTTACCTCCCCAATACGGTACATGAATTCGCTTCGGGCAAAACTTGGTCTCAAGTCAGCCGGTGCGAAACCGAAGAAAGGGAAACTCCCTATTCTGGACCTTGAGCACACCGGTTCGGGCGACGACGACTTTGACGAAGGGCTTGGCATCATGGACAAGGAGGTAAAATGCCTTGAGCAGCTCCAGAACCATCATGGTCGCTGCCAGCGTTGCGGGCCCTCACTGTCGTGTAAAATCAATCGCGCAGGAAACCACCACCAACCCACAGATGCGTGGCTGGGCGCGATCACTCGTATGTCTGTATTATTTTCCTCATTGCCTCTGTTTACCTATTTACAGGCCGCCGGTACGCACAAGGTCACTCTGAACAACCCCCCGGTGGACGACTTATTCGGGATGTTTCATAAAATATCGGCAGCCCCCACTACCGCCGCTTCGGAGCAGCCAACCTTTCCTGGGATGGGACAGTACATGGGGTACCCGTTCATGCCGCCGTGGGCAATGCAAGCGCTGCCAGCTGCAGGTGTCTTTTCCAGTGCACCTGTTACCCCCTCACCGGCTGTCTCTTGTCCCTCCCACGCCTCTCATGTGTCGACATCTACTCTACCCGCCTTCCCATCAAGCGACCCCCCTGACATGGGAGCTCTCAATCCCTACACGGAGATCTCCGAGTTCATTCAGCAGCTGAACGAGTATTGTCCGCAACGCAATTTGGTACAGTATATCGACCGCTTCGGGGATCTTGACTTCTACAATATTGACGAGATTGCCAAGCTCGGAAGCGCAGATAGACTTGTTGAACTTGTCGGCATCACCCACGGAAATTCCCAGTTCCTGTTGGACAAAATCAAGGCCGAGATGAAGCGCACGGATCGGGCAGCGCGGAATTGATTTCGATTTTATTACAAGACCGTTGCGGTCGTCCTGTCCTTACGGTCTACTGTCACTCATTTATAAATACTGAATCAATATACCCAGTCTACGATTCAATTTCTGTCCTGTCTACATATACCCCGAGTGATGAAACCAGCCTCGGGAAGCCACCGCAGTCACTTTGTCTAGGACACCGTATAGAAAGAGAAAAGGGGCCACCTCATCTCCAGCTCAACAACATTGCGGAAGGTGTGCCCGTGCCGGGATATGTACACCTTTACGAACGCGAAGCACTCTTCGATAGGATTGAGATCCGGCGAATAGGGAGGAAGAAAAATCAGCTTGATCCGGCTGTAACGAGATGAAGTCGTAGCTCAAGATATTTAGTGAAGACTCACGCTGCTTCGCACATCTCTTCAACGCCCTCGACATGGTGAATGCGACAATTATCGAGCACTAGAACACTATGCTTCGCAGGATAGGGATTCATAACTGCAAGTACACCTTCAAGCCACAGGAGAAACTGGTCTCCGTTGTAGCCGCCCTCTTTGATGTGGCTGAAGAGTATCCCCTCTGTTGTTATGGCTGGTAACAGAGAGTATCTGTCGTGGTGTTTAGAATAAACAAGACAGATATACAGGGCGCTATATACACACCTGGTTCCGCGCACAAAACAGCAGCGCTTGCGGGACCGTAAGCCTTTTAGGGACCAGCCATTGCGACGATACGAAGTCAGGATGTTGACTGCGGATTCGTCAGCACAAACGATACGGTCTGCAGGTTCGTCTCCAATCTCCATGATAAAGGCCTGTCTTGCATCAGCGCAGCGCTCGGCTGCTTGTCGCGAAAGCTAGACAGATACGAGGTGAAAAACTGCACGCATGCATTGATCTATAAGGCGCACCTTCTTGGATGATAGTCCCAATCTCTTCATGGTCCGTGAGATCGTCGACAGGGACAAATCGAGATCGTGCTGAAGGAAGAGCTGTTCCTGGATCTCGTCGAGATATATGTCTGGTGTGTGGTCGATTAGTGCAAGCATAAACTTCATGGAAATCAGTGGGCAGTGGTGGAAAAGCGGGAAGACTCAGACCTTTGTTTGAGCCGGGGACATCGTGGGGGAGCGGCCAATGTATTTGCGATCGCGGCAGACATCTCCAATTTCTCTCCAAGTTTTTTTGACGCGCTGGACGACACGTAGCGGCATGTTGAGGTCAATTGCTATCTCTGTTGAGGTCTTCTTGAGAGTGTCAGCTTGGTAGATGACACGGCGTTTGAGATCCTTAGAATAGTGTTGGCGAATAGGTACAGCCCTCTTCTTGCGCGACATTGTGCGTTGTGGCGGTCGTCAGCAAGACGCGAGATGTCACGAAGTTACGCTCACGTGCTTGTGACCCGGCCCGCCAAAAATGTCACGCATCTGCACTATGGAGAGCAAAAAAAATTGAATGTCGGTGCAGCTGCGGTATTATGGCGGTCAAAGTGCACATTTAATCGGCCGCAAGATAAAGTGGTGATTTCGGACTTACCGCAACAAAGATAAGTGATTTGACGTCTTCCCCGCAAGAAAGATAACGATAATCACGTCGCTTAACTTGCGGGGAAATCGTGGCATCCCGCAAGATATATATAGTGCCCCCGCAAGATATAGACACGTCGCCCGCAAGACACAAAGTTGCCCGCAAAAGTTTTTTGGAAAAAATTCCGCAACAAACTCGGCGAGTGCATAGTGCCAAATAAGCTTTAAATTGACTGCCAGTAAGTGGTGTAAGGCGCAACGGTGTGGGTTGAAACGAGTCTCCGGGTTATTTGTTTTTTGTATTCCCTACGTGTTACGGCTCAGTCACCGTTGACTTGGATAATGATGCAAACCCTGTACTGATTATGTTTCTGCTGACTGGTATGTGCTTCGTAGGCACTGTGTAATTCTGTGGCCAGAGGTCAACATCCCCGAGATGGCCGATGGGGACTGAATGTCAAGAGATAGCAGTTCATGCCATAATTTTGGCATCTTCGTCGCACAAACCATTGTGCAACGGACTCTTCCAGTTGAACACTGTCTTAATGCTGATTTACTTCTTGGATCACTGTCACTCTCAGATTTCTGGGTGCACATCGTCACGGACAACGGCGTTTCTGACAGTGCAAGGAAAGACGGAAAGACTGCTCCTAGTAGATAGCTACAAGGATATGCTATGATTTTGTGAAATTCTTCTGTGGCTTTGAGGACACCATGATTGATTCATGCCTCACCACCCCAACCTCTGGGGAACAGGGTGGTTCTATCCTCTAGCATCCGATATAGCCTTTCAGTATGAGATATTTAATTCGAAGAATTGGTCCAAGAGCCTAAATGGGAAGTACCGTTGATTTGAATGCCAATTGGATATCTCCGAGATGGCCGACCAATTCTGTGGGAGGCTCGAGAGTAGATTGAGAACTTAATTGTATTCATTCTCATCATCAGTTCCATGGTAGCACTCAAGCTAAGCGGTAATCTTATTATATACACTCACCAAAACTCATTTATTACAGCCTCTTCACTTTCTGATTGATATACTCGTTTCAACCCACACCGTTGCGCCTTTCACCACTTACTGGCAGTCAATTTAAAGCTTAATTGGCACTATGCACTCACCGAGTTTGTTGCCGAAATTTTTCCAAAAAACTTTTGCGGGCAACTTGGTATCTTGCGGGCGACGTGTCTATATCTTGCGGGGGCACTATATATATCTTGCGGGATGCCACGATTTCCCCGCAAGTTAAGCGACGTGATTATCGTTATCTTTCTTGCGGGGAAGACGTCAAATCACTTATCTTTGTTGCGGTAAGTCCGAAATCACCACTTTATCTTGCGGCCGATTAAATGTGCACTTTGACCGCCATAGGATATGGCCAAGGACGCCGTGTGCCAAGTATCGGAAGCCTGAATCCCATATTCACCTCGCCAGAAATGTTATTCAAAATATAGTGCGAAACATGTAGCGGAGGCATTACTGGACGAAATATATTATTCTGGGACACCATGCAGGTGCGCCTTCTAATTCCCAATCGTTCTATCTAACTTCCAGGCGAAACGGATAAGAACTGAGCCCGTACGGGGCGAGATGGTAAAAACGATCAAAATCGTCCATTTTGGGGGAAAAAAACTTCCCGCGCCCTAAGTTCCGCCAATAGCAGTAAATCGTATTTTTTCACTCGCAGCCATCGGTGTTTATGACGGCGATTTCATGAAATTCGCGCACAGTGTAGCAGCTGTGGTGTTCGGACTCATAGCTAGGACGTTACCACTCGACGTGCTCCTCGGTTTCGGACTTTGCGTTCTGAAAGTGAAAGTCGCCGTTCGGCCAGAAATCCACTTCAATGATATTGGGTCAGCAAATTTCAATCGACAACAGACAAAACTCGGAAATAACTGACATCTTCAATATGGGGTCAACAGAACATATGGACCAGATCTCAACCGTTCTGAGCATACTTGCCCAGATGGGACTCTCACTGGGGCTCACAGCAGACGGAGTCGATAGTACCTTGGATTTGTAATGTCCTGAATCATTTTTGTGGAGGATACAGTATCCCAGATCGAATCAAGTCTCATGCCAATTCCAGACTGGCAGCGATTATTAAACCGCTGGGGTCTCCTCGTTCCGCAGCAAAACCGTTTTTTCTGATGAACATCGACACCCAATCATCTCTGTACAAGTACACACACACAAAAGATTCCAGATATACAGTTGGCTAGTGCAATGTGACATTTCAGGGAAGGCTGAAATAATATTCAAAGAAAAGAGCAGCACAATGTGCAGACAATGAATTAATCCCCACAAGCACAAGGGTTGCCAAAACAGTCGCGAACCGTGACGGGACGGTATCCCTGGAGTAGGCCCTGATTAGCCCGAATACATTGTAGAAAGCATGATGGCGCTTACACAATCAACAGGGACACAGCGGGCATTACAATGAATAATGCCCCTGGCCTCCGATTCAAGGGAACTGCCGGGCTGCTAATGTGTCAGTACGCTGGAATTCTTTCCGAAATGCAGGATTATACCTCGCACTTCAACATCTCTGTAGGAACGGCAGCAGCGACTGCGACGAAAAGCATGACAATGAGCTGAAAGGTATAAGGAGCGACATCAGCACAGGATTCGAGGCTACTTGCCTTGTTAGGGAACTTCATCTTGACCAAACTGGGTTGGGTAAAGTCAATGTAGTCTCAGTGCCTGAAGTAGCCGCTTTTTATACCATTTAGCCCCTCGCTAACGGATGATAAAAGTCCCGTGTTACCAGGAACGCCTACATAAGATCTCTGCCAGTGTTTCATACCAACTTGATTGATTACAATTTTACATAATTTATCCTTTCAAGCTAGCAGTTAAAATAACTCAACAACTAAAATGCGCTCGGATAGTAGACTCTGGATAAGTACACTCACCAGTAAATCTTAAACAGATGTCACCACAATATCCATAGGAGGCTTTCGGTGATTCGTTCAAGTTCGCACTTGACCTAATCAAGAGGAAAATGACCTACAAGAGGGCGGGGATATCAATATATCACACAAGTCGACCCCTCCCTTCGCTCCGGTATGTTGTCAGTGTGATAAGATGGTCAAATCTGGGCATTTTAATGGATTTAAATGAGACAACCTGTACGAAACTACATAATGGAGACAGAAATTTCCCAATTCATGCTTCAGATAATGTAAACAGAGTCCGTAGATGCCAGTGCAACACAAATAACAGGTGATCGCGAATAAAACGCACCTCGGGATTGCAATGGTTGGTAGGAGACCCTGTAGAACAACCATTGAATGGGGAAGTGAATAACGAATAAACCATAGTAGGCCCGCTGCCGCGGCAGAGCCCACTATCGTAGAGGTAAATGGGTTTAGTGTTCGGGCACCAAGATCGTCTCGATAAATGTTATTGTAAAACTGATGCTACTCTATAGTACTGCGTGACAACTAATAAACACAGCACACTCAAACCGAGGATGGGTAGTTTAGAACGGCGCGGCCTTGAACAACCAACTCCGATACAGTGCGCGGAGTATGGTAAGGTGTGGGTGGGCAGATACGGGGGAGGCCGAGGGTCGTGATTGGGCCGGTCGAGCCGGATGCGGGCCTTGCATCGTTCAGACTACGGAGGATTGAATAGCAGCGATATGCACGACAAGAGTGGGGGCTTCGTACTCTCCAGCATGGGAGCACCGACTCGACGTTGATGCATGGCCATCATGAGAAGTGTGTCAGCGCCATTGGGCCTGGGGCATGTGCGTGTGCACAGACTCGCTAGAAGTTCTTAAGAATTTCACATCAAGATCTTCTCGCATGCAAAGAGCATTCGGCGACGCACCCGCATTTAATGAGGCAGAACTCCTTCCTGTGAAAATATGGACTACAGGGCGGGGTGGAGAAGGACATCGCGCCGTCGATCAAAACTCAGCGGGATCTTTGCGATGGAGGGCAAACCGCGCTGCGTGGGCTGTGTGCAACGCGCGCTTGGGTGAAATACTGGGGGCAGAGCTCTTGTGGATTCTATTGAGGTCTCTGATTGAGACAGACATCGAAGCTTGGTGGGTGGTATGCGCCCAATGACGGAGTGCTCAGTTCATGAATGTGAGTAGAGTACTTCCAAAAATTCGCCTCCCGCCCGCTTGGCGGTTCCCCAAAACGGGGCAAAGACGGCGTAAAAGTAATAGACAGCAAGAGCTTCCGAGCAACTTCCGAGTCTGGAGCAGATCGCGAAGGAAATGACGACGTTCCGTGTGGTGTGACCTTCTGGTTGTCAAAAGATATTTGTCGACCCGTACCCAGTAGTTGAATCAGAAGGTGACCTAAGGACGTTGCGACGTTGACCAGGATATGAGGATGATGCATATGATGGTCGGAAAAGGAAAGCCCGTATGTCACACGTCACGCCGCACACGGTCACAAGACATTGCCCCCACCAGCTCTTTCGACTGGAATGGAGCTAGAGGTGCTCGACGAATCAAACCGCGTGCTTTTGGAGCGCTGCGCGTGCCCTATATCTGTTTGAGCCGACTCAGCCGAGGCCCCTTCACGGAGCACGATTTCTCGGGTCCATTCCTCGCGGAACTGGGCCAGAGCAGCCGCATCTGCACTGACCGCGTTAGGCTCTCAATTTAAGCAGTGTTCAAACACGCACTGTGACTGTCGCGATAGATCATTGCCTGTATCGCGGGCTCGTTACACGCGGAGAAAAAATGAAATAAATTGCGTACCTCGCCCGAGTCGTCGCTTGCGTTTGTGGCGGCGTATAAGCTGCTGTGACGCCGTGTCCACGACAAACGGATCCCACATCTCTATCTGCAGTTCTCGTGGGCTTTCCGGTGTATCACCAAAATTGTCCTCCATGAGGCCAGCGCGCGCACAGCCAGAGGTCTAGATTAACAGTTAAGCAGATAAATCCTTGGAAAACAAGAAACAGAACTCGCCCTGACCAAGGGTTCGTCAAGCCGTCTCCGCTTACGGCGGTGAACACACTGCTGCGAAACCCTTTCGATAGCTTCACCCTCGGCTGCATCGGCTGCATCCTCGAGCGCTCGCTTTTCGGCATGAGGCAACACGCTGTAGGGAAGATCGAGAGCTTCCCTCCTCGATGGACCCGCGGATGCCGTAGCTCCGGACATAGAACTGGGGCGGGGGGCGTTTAGATCCACTTTCTTCTTTCTTTGAACGGTACCGGGACGTATTAGACGTAAGTTTTACTTTTGCTTTCGCTTCAGCCGGACCCAAGAATCTTCAGGTACCACATTCTCGTCCTCAGAAACTAGGTCTTCATCTTCATCTGGCTGCACGGAAAAGCGCGACCTTATGGATAGTTTCGCCTGTGCAATCTCCTCTTCTGTACCACATCCAACGATAGTCTGAAGTCCAAGCATCTCGAGTCTGGCAATTTCGTTCCGCAGATCCTCAGAAGTCCGGCAACAAATCTTCTCCTTCGAAAAGGGGGCTATTATTACAAGGCCATCCAGTGATCTCACCCTAGACACCATCACGTATGCCGATTCTGTACCGTGGCAATCAACAAGATTAATCGCGGCCGTCTTCAGCGTCTTGCCTTGGGCCTTATAGGCTGTCATGACAAACCCAGGTTGAATAGGTAGCTGTGTGCGATTCACAGTGCAGGATTTCTTAGTGTACGGATGCTCAATCTTGATGGCTGTTGTGTCCTCCAAAGCGACAACATGGTGATCCGGGAGCCCTGGCACCAAACCTTCCTCTGTGTCTTTGCATTCTACCACGCACGAAATCGCGTGTCGGTGTCCGTCTTGATCGACATAATACCGTACTTTTTTCAGTATTCCTTGCGAGCCATTTACAACGCCACCTGGTACGTCAAAGTTTTGAGAGATTATAACAGGCATGCCAATGACTAGCGGAATCTTCCCCATTCTCTGATTACTCTTGCCAGAGTCCAGTTTCATCAAACGGTCTGCCAAGTCTCCAACAGGGACTGTTTTTCTAGCAATTCTGTCCTCCGCGTAATACCAATTCAGTTGAAGGCCGGTTTTCTTCGCGAAATCATGAGTGGCCTGCACGTTCAATTTGTCTTTCATCTCGTTCTCATTGACAATTATCCGTGTAAACTTCCAAGGATCGCCTGTCCAATCTATGTTGAGGTTACTCAATAACCGTGTATTCAGCAACTCAAAATCAGCATTAGTGCAGCGCCCGTGTCGGAGACGGCCTAACAGGTTCACAAACTCTTCATTTCCCGGACCTGCTTGTCTCATGGGCTCCGTGAGTAGCATAACAGTTTTTACGGTCAGCCAAAGCAATTTGCCAAATATATTTTTCTGACCAGACCCGGTTGAAGCAGTTGAAGTACGGATGCCAGATCCCATTTTATTCTTCTTTTTCTTATGTGCGGACTCTTTTTCGACGTGAGCATACAACCTGGTCTGTCCCACGGGAGGTAATTGATAAAAATCACCAGCAAATATTATGTTGATACCTCCAAAAGCCGAATTAGCTTCTCCTTTTGCCGCACAGAGTGCAACACTGATGTCATACAGCAAAGCGCAACCGATCATGGACACTTCGTCAATGAACAAATAATCGACGCCGTCCCACATCTTCATTAAATCTGTGAGAGCCTTCCCGGTTTTTTTCTTACTTTCACCATGCTGTCCCATTTCAAGTGCAGCATGCAGCGTCATTCCAGCCACATTACGAGCAGCCACACCAGTATAAGAGGCAACACGCAAGCGTCGGCTTTCCCCTCTCAACTCGAAAAATTCCCTTAGAGCATCAAGAACAGTAGATTTGCCAGTTCCGCCAGGTCCACTAAGATACATACGGAGCGGGGATGCGATTCTATTACTGCTATGATGAGCCACAAGCTTGAAAGCACGAGTCTGCTCAGTGTTGAGTTTAAATTGTTCTATGAATTTTGTGGCCAGGACGTCAACCGGCTCAGGCTCAGTATCACCGACCACTGCGGGAACAGGCCCTTGTCTAACGCCGGCTATTGCATCTGATAAAACAGGAAGTCGTGGATGACGGAAGGCCTCTCCATTTTGAATCAAATTATTCGCACTGGATGATGTTAAAGATGCCGGTTCCGAGTCAGCGTTTGCAGAGATCGGTGTAGCCTTACCAGTTACATTATTTTTCCAAGCGTCTCTGCGATCTGTGTAATTCTTCTCCCACATCTGCTCCATGGCGGGCTCTTTTTCGAATACTGCTTCATGCTCAGGTTCGCTGATTGATTCTGCCACAGAATAATCGCCGGGTTCTTCAAACATACCGCTAGAGATCAATCCTAGTTTGGCTGCAAGTATGTTCTCATTTCCTCGCTCTTTGCGATTGGAGAAACATTTATCAATCGAATCCAAATGCTCCAGTATGGTAGATTCGTCGTAATCACCTAAATCGCCATCCGCATCGCGCCGAATAAAGTTCAAAGGCACTCCATCACTGGATTTGTGACTACGGCGGTTGGCATAATGGGCATCGCGGCTATCTTTGCACTCGTGGAGAAGCTGCATGTTATTAATTCTCTCAAGAATTTCCGGGCTACAGACCTGTAGGAACTCGGCATAAGCTTCAAGCCAGCTCTGTTCAGCGCCTATCAAATCAGAGCAGTGGTGCCAGGGTTTGAAGAGAATCAACATAAGACGAGCATGTTTATGCTTTGAATAATCATCGCGGTCACGACGGGGCAATGCTGGACCTATAGGAACAGGAACTCGACGAGCAACGGGTGCCAACACGCGCAAAATCTTGGTACGTTCTTCGAGATGTTCCCCATTTAGCTTAACTTTCGGTCTTGCCCTTCCGGTCCACCGCAATATTTTTTCGGGCTCTGCTCCTATCCACGGAGAATCTTCCTCCTGTTCTGCTTTATCAGGTTCATTATTTTCCCTAGGCTCATCTTCAGCAGGATCAGGGCTAACAGAATGCCTGTCGTCTTCGGTGATGGGTTCGACTTCGTCATCGGGAACAATAAATCCGTCCTCAACCGGATCTGCACTTTCAACCTCGGTTGTACCCGTCTGCTTACGCTTATGGCTTCGCTTGGACTTGGCCTTGTGCACCTTTTCGACTTGGGCAACGAAATCCCATATATTCACATCCTCCAATTCTAGTCCTCTCTGTTGATAATCTGCTGATTGGTTCGCAGTTGCCACAAATTTTCCATCTGGACCAACAGTCAAAGTTATCTCGTCAATATCGGAGTCGGACTTAGAGTTATCACCTGTATTCGTTGGTTCATTCTCATCCTCTGTACTTGGCGGGTTTCCGCTACCTTTCCCTGATCAACTAATTCATTAGCTCCACTTAAGTCGTAGTCGGTCCAGACCGAATCAAGACTTAAGATGTCTACGACTTAAGTCATGGCTAGTACACTGTAGCTTCCTATATATACGCTGCACGCCTACCTTGCTCAGAACTTAAGTCGTGGAGAACTTAAGAATTGCAGGCAGACAACCAGAACTCGAGTTCGCCATTGAAGTTCATTTGTAACAATTACTCAAGACTCCAGTCCCGGACTTAAGTCCCCCCCTGAACTCAAGTTCTACATTCTTCGCACGGACTTGAGTTCCGTAGAAACTTGAGTTGTACCTTGAGACTGAAGTCCTGGCACAAATTAAGTTCTAGGACGATTTGAGTTTGGTTCCACATGATAAAACAAATAAAATTCGTAGCTCTATGTCTTCGGTTTAGCCGGACTTTTGACAACATACTAACTCATGCTGAAATGGAATAGGAGTCAGCTTGAGTGAAAAGCGAAATTAAATTAAAAATTAAACTCACTGGATACTGAAAATGAACACAAGTGATCAAGCGCATACTGAACTGCCGGAAAGAATCAGTGGAGTCAGCCAGAATGAAAATGAAACTCACCCCAAGATCGAAATGAACACACAAGCACACACCGGGTACAGTCTTGAAAACACTGGGTTTAATCAGTAAGATGAAAATCAAAATGTGAATAGAAAACAAAAAGATTGATGACACGCAAACGGAGGTGGCATTTATAGAAACTGACGCGAATGAAAGACGCCCGTGGCCTCCCATGCCAAATCAAACCACAAATGACAGTCCACATTGCCTTTCGTGCAAGGGTTTCCACAGGCACCCCGCAACGACAGAAGAGAGCACGGGGAAGAAATCTGAAAATCACGTACAGTGTGCCACCGAGTTGTGGGACGCGAAGGCCAAGTCCCAAGAATACACCGATGCTGACCCAAAGTCGAAGTCAGCCTTGGGCAAACAGTCTTAGGCAATGGGTTGGAGGCTTGAATGGTGAGTGGTGTCGATGAAGGTGGAAGTCAGGAGTAAGATGAGAGGTGATCGGCGCTTCAAGTTTGATCAGCAGACAATGGGAATTAATATTGACGGCGACTGACTGTCACAGCAGTGTCACGTACTCTTCTCTTCCCCTCCCACCACCATCTCTCTATGCCACCTGTCTCAATGCTGCTCGTCGTCCCCACCCTCTCATCAGCCTGGGTGATTCCAATATTTGTTGCCATCGTCCCCACTCGCGTCTGAATGGCTCGATGCTCAGTGGCATTCACGGCGATCCTACATGTAACATGATGACATCGCTCGCTCATCGCTCCCATCCAGTTCTCCAAAGCTGTTCACTGGCGCATGGCTCACCCAGCAGTGTCCTTACGAGTGAATTGGGGTACGTTTAACTATCGCGCACTGTCTTCTCGGTTTGCTGACTTGCGACATGTTATAAGACATGGGATTGTGTTCAGTGGTAAGAACTGGGTGCTGAAAGAGGTCCGGTACGTATGCAGCTAGCACTTGTCATCCTCTGCTGGCTGATCTGCCCACGACTCCAGTGCTGCCCACATTCCCCACGCAAACCATGCGCAGCCCTACCGAGAACACCAAATCAAACGAAAGAACGTATGAAAAGACGGATGAGCCAAAGGTGTGACTTTCCTTTCCATCCCCCTTGTTCTTCGCCCTCCCTTTCCCTCCCTCCTGCTTCCTGTTCCTGCTCGCTGCCCCCTCCTCGCTGCCCCGTCCTGGGCCGAGCTGTGTCGCACCTATGTGAGGACGGGGATGCGGGACAGGAACGACCCGGTGACTTCGCGCTTATACGCCGTGCTGACCAACGCGGCACTGCACACCGCGGGCGAGTCCCCAGTTGGTGGCGTGCTCGCGCTGCTCGTCGTTATATTAGCCACAGTGATATTTGGGTGTAACTCAAGTTCTGAATTCATTGCATTCAGCCACACATACAACTTAAGTGTTTCATAGAGCTTAAGACGTCGATGGGACTTAAGTGGGGAGAAACTTAAGTTCCATCTATATGTAACTTAAGTTGCTCCATCGCTGAGGGGCGCATATGGCCACGCAGGCGCACCTGGGAAAACTTAAGTCCTACGAGAACTTAAGTCTTGGTTCGGTCTGGACCGCCTAGAACTTAAGTGAAGCTGCTTCTATTTCATCCCTGATTTATAGCACTCAGGACTGGGCCGCTCCGAATTTATAAATGCCTCAAGGCTGGGCCAATATAGGTTCTCGTACTTGTGACTGGTAAAATGATCTTCAAACCCCATGATATAGGACGCGACCTGCTGACCACTCAATTCTTGCTGGGCTACCATAGCATATGCACATTTTTGAAGCAGGCGGCGAGCACGAGTTGAAAATTCATCTTCATCCGGATTAAAATCCCCGAGTTTGGTAGCAGCCAGCTCAAGTGCAGCATATGCGACGTGTGCCTGCAATTGTGTCTTGGTGATATAATCGGTAATATAATGCATAACAGCCTTCGCAGCTTTTCCGGATGAGATGAATTTGATATCCATATTGCAGCGTAGGGATTCGAGCATTGTGGCATTGAAATTGTTCACCAATCCGTCCAGGCACCGAAGCTCGAATTCTCCTGTTTCGGGATCAAACTGGCTGACAGGTTTGACATTGGACTCGTCCAAATCAAAGCGGCACTCTTTCGCGTGGCCAGGTCCTTTCCAATATTTATAACAAGTACGAGTGTGCGTATGCACTTGACATAATGTGGCCAATTTATGAAAATCATGTATACGAGCAGTTTCTAGATCCTCGGGCGCGGTAGATGGGGCAGGGCCTCTGGTAGCACAGGGGTGATATTTCGACAAGGGAACATCAGCAGCTATCTCCGCATCCGGCGGAACGGAAGTGGAAATTGCATCTTCTAAAAAGGCCATTAGCCGATGTTGAAACTCGGTATTCCCTCCATTCTCTAATGCCTTGGCCTTGATTTCATTTGGATTGAGACCCCCTTCAACCCAGACCAACATATGACAATGCAATGTCCCACGTCCCTGTGCTTCGACGCATCCGTAATATCCATTAATAACACCCAAGATTCCACCTTCCGTGTCCATCTGTTTAGGATCATATCCGAGTGCAGCGATAAATGCCTTGATATAAAGATTAAAAAATTGGGCCGCGACTGCAGGATTTTTTGCAATTAATATGGACTGTTCCGGGTGATTTTTCATGTCCGCAGCGGTGAGATTATCAATATCTATGTCTTCTCCAGCCAAAAATCTAACCAGTGGATTATAGATGTCCGCAGGATTAATCGTAATGTAGAAACTAGGCAGGCCCTTTTCAATCATGAGACCCCGAATTTCATTGCGCATTACAAGCTTCGACTGAGGCGAACCATGGACATGCGCATTAATTAAATTCACTTCTTGCATTAAATCGAGAACCCTTCGTTCTTCCTCGGAGTGGGCCGTCTTCATATCTCCATTGCTTATCCGCTCGGAAACTGTGTGAATAGCAGCTGCAGACACAGTCGCAAACCGAGCAGCCACTGAATCGAAATTCTTCCGGTTCACCTTATAACTGGTCCGCTGTAGCAATATTCTTCGCTGCATCATGTTAAACACAGTGAACAGAAACGAATAATGCTCCTGGAAGCGCCTGTCTGCCAAATTAAAAAAATGCTTAAGATGAGCCTCGGATCCAAAACGCGTGCGCCTTGATTTATCGCCTACGCAGCCAATGCCATACGGAAATAAGGTAGGATAAATCAGAGGGAGAAGATCAGGATTGTCAAACTCATTGACAGCTTGCGGATCGTGAGGGATTCCAATATAATTTGACCCGGGTTTTTTGAGATGACGAGCAGCGACTTCACGGAGTTTTCTGGACGATTCATGGCCGTTGATATCAGAGACAACAACACTCTCAAATGCGATAGGATCCGCCGGTGCAGCTCTGAAAATGTCCCCTAGATCCACGTGTGATGTATGCGAGTCGCGCGGAGTGGGCTCTGTGGCAAGTGGTTCAGGTGGGTCGTTGGATACACGTGTTCCTGTGTACGACGAGGTGGTTGCTTCGACTCCATCTGAAGGAATTATATGCTCAACGTGAAACGGTATGTGCACCACATCACCATGGCCATCGAAAACTGACCTATCAATAAACACATCCTTGTACAGGTGATTATGAGTAGACAGCCATTCAAGTGCATTCAGAACTTTTTCCTTGCGCACAATCAAGGGCTTGGCTTTTGCCTGTATCCATTCCAGTGACGGAGGGTTCGCGCCTACGAAGACGACACATATAGGAGTGGTGATTTCCTCAATGGACGGAGGCAATGTAACAGCAATTGCAGACGGACGCTGTGGATAAACAATAATATGTCCTTTGAAACCTCATTGAACATTTGGAAACTCCCGGTCATCTAGTTCGCGCATCTGAATAATCCAACACTTGGAACGACAGCGCGCAATCATGGCTTCCTCTACCACGGACAGGTCACGCAGCTCTGGAGGGATTGGCCCGAGGTAATTCTTATTGGCCATGGCACGCCGTGGGGGCTTTCACTACATTTTGATGGCCCCTCGGCCGACTTGATCGAGGTCGGATGAGGTTGGCCGAGGTTGGCCGAGGGGGCTCGACCGGGTTGGTCGAGGGGAAGTTGGCCGAGGTCGGTTGAGGTTGGCCGAGGTTGGCCGAGGTTACCTCGGCCAGGTTGGGCGAGCCCTGATCTCTGTCTCAGCGCCGCTCCAGCATCCCGGGCACTATCGGCCGGCCTTCCCACAGCCATGTGAGTGTGGGAGTGCTGCAATTTTTAGTTCGCCGATGGGTTGGGCTGTGTGACAAATCAACTGATGTCGCGTAGCATGGCCAAATCAGGCCATAAATCCAAGATGCCTCTGGTGGACTGGAAAAAAAAGGGCTTGAGGGAACACCTAGAGTTGTGGGTTGTAAATATTAGTAGATGATACTTATGAACCCTTGCCGAAGTGCATTGGATTACGCTACGTTACAACCAGTGGGGGTGGCTTTCGGCGTTATTTCCCAATTTGTAGGGGCATTTCTCACGTTGTGATGTATGTGCCGGATCAGTAGATTGCTCGCCCTTTTGCGTTAATAATGGTTAGTGAGGAGCGGCATGAAGTTAACATTGAGATTGACCAACCTCGACCGACTAGGCCGAGCCAAGGGATTGGCCGAGGTTGGCCGAGGGCCTCGGCCAAGGGGTTGGCCGAGGAAGCCCCAAAATGTAGTGTTTTGTTTCACCTTTCCACTGATGAGCTCAGACTTGCACACTTTACAGACAACCAACACATCCTGCATTAGTTCAAGATCTTGTTCTATGCATCCAGGATCAATAAGGAGCGTGGCGTACTCGGGGTCGGGACCAGATTCATCGACCGGCATAGGTGGTGGTGTCAAATCAGGGTCCAACCAGGGACGCTGTTCAGAATCACTGTTGGTGTAAGATTTTTTACTCGAGTTTGACTCAGTATCGCTGTCCAGATCGTTGTCACTGTCCTCTCCTTCGGACTTTTCATTTTCATCGAGATATTCGGCTACAAGGTCAGGACGCCTGAGCTGATTAAAATCGAAATCATCAAATGCAATCGTGGTTTTCTGGTCCAATACGTTGCAACTCTCAGCGCAACATCCGCAGGTAAATGTCTCCAGACTCTTTTGAAATAAATTGGGAAAACACGTCTTTAAACCGCTGCTTAAGCTCGGGAGAAACCAGCCGGGGCCACTGGGCCTTCAGCCGCGGGCTTTCACGTGACCGCGTCTCATTTTCGGTATCGGAAGGTTTCTCCTTTTCTGAACTTTTTAGCAGGTACAACGTCAATCTTCTTGCCTTTATTCAATCGCTTTAAATATTTACCTGGACTCTTACGCATGTGTGCTACACCGTCCGACTTCTTCCATGGAATATCATGCAACGTGAGTATCCGGCGCAATGAGCGACAGGTCAATTTCGGCATTAGATAGCTCAGCAAATTTATCTGCATTCTCTGCTGTTGTTCCTCAAGTGTCATCGAATCCGGTAAAGGGTCCAGGCAGGTCTGTGTCAGTATTGACGCACATGCAATAGAAGGGCATGCAGATTGGATGGCACATCGCCCGGAAGAGATATGTTCAGTAATAGACCGCCGAAGCTCTTCAGCACAAGGACGTTGAACTGGTAACCGATGTAGACTGGTAAGACTTATCAGCTGAGGCAGTTTCAGGTACTCAATACCGTCAATCAAAATGTCGCTCGGGTGGACCAAGGAATATGTGTCAACAAGCGCTCGCCTTTTAGCAAGAATATAGGCTCTGGCAACGTTCCCAGGATTGACCGATACCTCACGCGCTGACAGAGCATCGAAACCGAGAGCCGCAGTGGAAGTAATTAAGGACTTTTCTGAAAGGCGAGGTGAAGAAGCAATTATGCTCATTGCAAAGTAAGCCAGTTCCAGGCCATCATCAAAGCTCTCAGACGCGATGGAATGACAACCAGGATGGGTAGCTGAGGCTTGACCAACGCAGGCACCGGAGAAAAAGTGGGTCATTAACGCTACCTGAGATGCCAACATATTATCAAGGAACTCGGTCTGAATACCATGACGCGCGAGCACGGTCAAAATATATTGATGATCTTCACACAAAAATACATTACAAGAATCATCGGGGGAAACAAGCAACATGGTAAGGATATCTCTTCCATCTCCAGGTGTAACAGGCTGTTCAACGCGATGAGGTACAGAGATACGATGAGAAGAAGACGAAGACATGGGGGGGACGGGAGCAGAAGACAATGGTCGCAATGAACACACGCGAGTGTTTTCATGCACAGGTGTACAGGTTACAGGATTAAATTCAGGATGAGCCTCGGCAGATAAAAATTGCCCCTCTATGGGGACTGTGTAACAGAGAGTTAGAATGGCAAGGAATACGAGTGGAAAATAACTCACCAGCCAAGATAGAATTGAAACGGATCGAACGTTGTAGGCACAGCGCGACCCAACGAGTGCAACAACTCCCTGATAGCAGCTTTCCAGTCCAATCCAAGAATAAGATCTGGCCCGTCAGGAAGGACAGCGCAGCGCAGCAAGACCGTCAAAGACTCGCCACCTGATGTGACAGTGATAGCGTCGAGTCCCCCACGAGCAGGAAGAGAGGCCAGGAAAGCCCGCGAGATAGCTGTTTGAGGAGATGTCGAGCGGATAACCGCAGAGCAAGTAACACCGTTAACGCGGAGAGACATGGAGGAAGAGAAAGCAAAGTTCCGAGAGGCCCTCGGCATATACGGTTATATGTCCGATCCTGATGCGGACGGATTGGCCCAAAAAATGGCCTCCAAGTCCGATCAGAATGCGGACATTTTTGCACAAAAAAACGGCAAAGTCCGATCTAGGGTTAGGTTAAAATATGAGAGAGACTCACGGAAAGGCCTTTGAGGCACCAAGGAAGATGATTTGAGTCAATATTGTGGCCCTGAGAGTCGTGAAATTAAACATGGTTCAAAATAAAAGGCAAGTCTTAACAAAGTGCAGCAAAAGGCCAGAAAAATTGCTGGAGGATCCAAGATCCAAGATATATGGCTTAGAATGTGTTGTGGTTCATAGTACACATTATAACTGTGTCAAAGTCCTCAAGGACGAGTTGAGCACAAATTTGACCGCACATTCTCAAGTGTGACCACTGTGACACTGGGGCATCTGACAGTCAGAGATGAAGAAGGACTTTCCTGAGATCTGGGAGGTTCATAGTTGGGAATATGCTCCTACCTGGTGTGCAGGATGAAGTGAGGTAGCTGGAGGACAATGGGCCGGCACATATTGATGGCATCACGGGGAACTACTGATGGCACCTTGATGCCATCGAAAATTGAAGCTGGCGGGTCCCGGCCACGCTAGGGGGGGCACGACTTAGAAACACTATTCCAAGCCCCGCAAGTTGTTTGGAAGCATGGAATCAATTTCGCGAACTGTAAATACCTTTTTTCCAAAAGCCGCCGCCTGCAGGAAGAGGCAAACACACGAGAGTGCGTGAATACAGCCCCGCGCCGTTGGAAGTGCTATGCGGACAATAGTAGCAATCCTTTTTGCGCGCTGAAATCGGGCGAGCCGACGGACGCGACGGGCGGTTGTTCTGAGCACGCCGGAGGAAGGGCATGGCATTTGTTGAAGATGGCAGGATTCAGCGGAATTGGCAATTTGGAAGGGCTGCAATTCGGCCACGGGAGAGCTGCGATTTGGAGTACGATTTACGACTAATATTTATCAATCTTGGGAGCGACTTGCAGCTTCCGGACGCACCGCGAAATCTGTATGTTGAATTTAGAGTTGTCAACCGTTCTATCATATTACATTCACGGCTACAGCTGACTCGTTGCGCAGCTCAAGATAGAGGTTGGATGATCAGCTCGGTGCACTGAATGCATCCTTGGCTGTGTGCAGTCCCATAGACGGATTTAGCATCAACCGGGAGGATTACCTTGAACAATTGAAGGGGTGGTGTACCACGCACCATGGCCAATTCTTCATCCACCTCTCAGATTCATTGGTTAAACCCAAAGAAGTGTCGCAGGCATGAAGGCAAAAGGGAAAGAAACGCGAAGAAAAGAAGGGGGAAAAGGCGGTCGTGAATCAGCTATTCGGACACGGGGAGTCGAGCCCCGGAAAACCTCTGAATCTATCGGAATAACTCGTAGTGGTGTACCCTACACAATGCCCGATTTCTGGGAGAGCTGAAAGCTTGAATTAGTGTGCACTGTCTTGGGGGGAGAGAGAGAAAAAATGAATTGTTGCACAGTACCACTTCATCTAGACACGGGAGTCGAACCCCAGCAGTCTCATCAACGTCAGTATCAACCCCTCATACGGAGAGAGGTGGTGTATCCTACACGATGCCCGATTTCTGGATTATCTGCGGACTTGGATGGGTGTGCAAATTTGCTTTTGAATCACCGACGTGACTATCTCGACGGGATCCGTGTCAATGAGGGTTGTCAATGAGGAGCCTGACTCCATCTTGTCGATGCCAAGGCACGGCCCGCAGTCGACTCGTTGCGCTGATCAGAAATGCAGGATGGATAATTATCTCGCCGTCGGTGCCTCGAATGGACCCTGGCTGTGTGCAGGCCCGCAGCCGGATGGGTTTAACGTTTAACTAGCGGGTCGTGATACTGCGGGCCTGGTGGCCGACGCCTCAATCCCGCGCGTACTGTAACTCAATTTTCGTTCCCGGCTGCTGAGGAGTGTTGAACAGAAGTTGAACGGTAAACCCGGCCCGCCTCCCTGTTAAAAATCTGAAATATCGACGTCGGCAAATTTCAAGCCTTCCTTTACCTGAAATAAAGCAAGAAAACGAACCCCCAATTTCAACCTCCTTAAGTTGAAACTTTGGAATTCAAACCCGCGCTCAGCTGACCTCAGGCGGCCGCGCCAAACAGACACAACGCGCATCTGATTGATTTGATTTCGGGCCCCGGTCTGCTTTAAGGCTCCAACTATGTAGTTTAGGTTTACGGTTGGGCGTAAACTAAACCAAAACCCTAAGAAAAGGGTTTGTAAAACGTTTAAATAGTTTATAAACCGTAATATTTGCGATAAAAATTTATAGCACAAAATCCGGTACTCCGGCAGGCTGTTTTGAGGTCAGGTATTAGTTAAACATCAAGTAACAGCACTGTGAGGCGTCAGGACGGTATATTGAGCAAAAGAACAGGCAGAGGACAGAGCCTTTCCCAATCTGGTAAATATCAACTCGACGTCACCGATTTCGGGCAGGGTTGCCGACGTTGCCGGCCTCCGATCACTGCTCGTCATGGCTCAACATCACGGCCGAAGCTCGGCAAACAGTTCCTACGCAAATTGCGGGCGCTGTAGGCCACAGATCATCTTGAAAACTGAAAAGGTTTACTTTAAACTCTTTAGTTTTAATCTGCTTATGGTTTACGACCCCCGTAAACTAAATGAAAATAAAAACCCTTTTATTGGTTTAAAACCATTTATAAACCAAAACCGTTGGAGCCTTAGTCTGCTTCTTGCCTCCACATTCCCCGCACCGTCATTTCAAGCACCGACTATGGACGCCTCAGAGTCTGCCAACGCTGCCACTGTAGTCCCTAACCCTGGCGCTACCGTGGATGCCTCCTCCCCTACGTCCGCCGGCGCCAATGGCACTACCCCCGCAGGCGCCAGTCCAGTCTCACAAGCCTCCTCGTCGTACCGCACGATATACACCTCCCCACCCCCTGTCAAGACGCCGTACTTCGCCTCCGAGGCGCTCTCCGACCTCCCGGGCGTCTCCTACGCGCTCGACCAGTTCCTCTCGAGCCGGATGCACGAGAGCGAGGATTATATGAATGCGAGCGATATGAATGCGAGCGACACAAAGAAGGAGAGGCTGTATTTTGCGACGGGGTATGGGCTTATCGCGTGTATAAAGGGGTTAATAAGCTATGCGGATGAGGTGTGTCTTCTGAGCCATACTACCCCCATATGTGAGTGGGGGAGAGGACGGGAGAGTGCTGATGAAGAGGCATAAAGGACCTTCTCGACGCAATCGGGCACTGCAAGCAGGGCGTCCTCATCGCCTCCCAGCACAGGAAGAAGGCGCCCCACCTTCCGTCCCGCCTCGCGGGCTACGTCGTTTCCTCCCTGAATACGACAGGCGTCGGCTTTGTGCGCACCATGACCGACATCGAGCGCCATGCCGAGCTGGTGTATGCGGAGAGTTTGTTTGAGAAGGTGAGTCCTTCCTGCTGTTACTTTTGTGTTATTCCCTCCATTTTGCCGTTCGTCCATATCCGTTCTTCTTTCCTTCAATTTGCCTACACTCTCCATTCTATCTGTTTACCTTAACCCCTGGGTCCATTGGTCATCCATCCAGTCCATCTTCGTTCCTCGCGTCTACATTTCTACATATCTCCGCCGCGGCTCTTCCTCCGAGTCTCGGGGCGTTATGCGTTATGGCTGGAAGCGTTCCCCCCGGCATTGGTGCCATGGCTTCCTTTCATTTGCTTCCGCTCCCAGCCTGGCATGGCGATTGGAGAGTATCCGTATCCGATGTGGTCGGGAGCTTCCCTTGGAGCTGCTATTCTTGATACCAACCTGTGCTTTCCGAAGTCGCGCCGAGTTATTCTTGATTCCTTCCCCATCACATCTTTGCATTTCTATTTTGGTGGAGATGCATGCTCACTGACTGACGTTCGTTCGTTCGCATCGCTGTTTGCAGGCCCTCCTCGGCATCGTCTACTCGGGAGACTGGTTGGCGTTTATCAAGGAGGCGTGAGTCCATTCCCATTCCTTCCTTCTTTTCTTCTATTTCCATTTCTATTCCATTATATCTTGTTTTGTTTTCGAATGCCGGGAGTGTGGTTGGTTGGTTGTTTGGCTCCGAATCGCGCTGGGGGTTTATCTTTCCTTCTTTTTTGGGCGGGCGGGACTGAGGTGCGAGTGTTTGATTGGACGGGGCGGGACGGGGTTTGCTGGCGCACAAACACGGGGATAGGCGTCGATTCTGCGCCCGTCTCGTTCGTTCGTTCGTTCGTTCGCGCAGTCGTCCACGGGTGGGGGCTTCGAGTTTGAGCGATGAGTCGAGCAGGTGGTCGTCCGCAGCGCAAGAGCTCTCGTCAGCGGACTCTTTTTTTTTCTTCCCTTTTCTCTTCGTTTCTTTTTTCCTCTTTTATTATTATTATGTCTTCTGTCCGCTGACGGACGCTCGGAACGCTCGCAGGCTCAACATGCGCACAATAATCTCCATCTATCGGACGCTGTACAAGTACGTGCAGGCGGTGGATGCGGAGTACGCCGCTGAGCAGGCCGCTGCGTCGGCGTCGGCGTCCTCTGTAAACGGAAACGGTACACATTTTCTCT
The DNA here is from genome assembly GCA_029378395.1 of Mycena leptocephala. NCBI lineage: Eukaryota > Fungi > Basidiomycota > Agaricomycetes > Agaricales > Mycenaceae > Mycena > Mycena leptocephala. Next base: position 90,806 of record JARJLF010000076.1, on the reverse strand, counting down.
CCCAGTCGTATTGATATTGATCTTTCCTTCCGAAGGCGCCACGAAGGAGGGGAAAGGGAAAGGGACAAGCGAGAAGAAACAGCCAATAGAAAGCCCCGCGCTCGACGCGCACTTCCGCTCGGGGGTCTATCTCGGCGCGGCTCTGAGCACGCTCATATTGAGTTTGTTGCCGGCGCGGTTATTGAATATCATCGAACTCTTCGGGTATGCCATCCTCTTTCACTGTATCATAAATCTAGTCGTGCAGATGCTAACGATGGTGTTGGGCAGGTACGCTGCCGACCGCGCCGAAGCGCTCGAGATCCTCGGACGCGCGGGCGGGTGGGGTCCTCCCTCCACCTCTCCATCCTACGTCCCCGACGCCGAGCCAACAATAGCCACCGCCGACGAAGGCGTCCGCCGCGCGATATGCGACATGGCGCTGCTCATCTTTCATTTGGTGCTGAGCAGCTTTACGTTCGACAGGGTGGACACAAGGATGGCGGGGAGGGTAGTGGAGTGGAATTTGAGGCGGTATCCGGAGGGTGTATTTTTCCTCTTTGGTGCGGGGCGGCTCGCGCTCATGCGGAGTCAGCCGGAGAGGGCGATTGAGTATTATACCAAGGTGCGTGGGCTCTGCTGCTCTGCACGGAAAGAAAGAATTCTTACTCGATGATATTCTCCCTCTCTTACTCACTCTCCGCGTGTGCTCGCTCGCTTCGCTCGCCAGGCCATGACCGCCCAAACGCAATACCGTAACCTGCACCACATCTCCTTCTGGGAGATGGCAATCGCGCACCTGGCGCTTGCGGATGTGGATCGGAGTCTGGAGTGTTGGCGGACGTTGGAGAGGGAGGCGACGGTGCGTTCTCCGCTTTTCGCCGTTCTCAATCCTCCACTTCTCCGCGGTTGCTTTGTATTCGCTTCTCGTCCCCACCCATTTCCCAATATTACTATCATTTTTCGGCTTTCGAAGGAAGAATAAAGAAACTGACCAGATCCTTCGCAGTGGAGCAAATCGATCTACTCGTACGGCATGGCTGTCTGTCTGCTCGAGAGCACGGCGGGGGACGAGGCGGACCGGAAGAAGCGCGTGGAGGAGGCAAGGAAGCTGATGGAGCGCGTGCCAACGCTGAGGCAGAAGATTGCGGGGAAGAGTATTCCGTTGGAGGTGGGTGGCGCTCATAACTCTACCCTTCTCTATCTCCCTTTCCTTTTATTTTTATTACGAGGGGAATACCGCTGACTCGAACCGCACCCACAGAAATTCGTCGCCCGCAAAGCGCGCAAGTTCCTCGCGCAAGATAACCGCCTCGCCCTCTCCGCGCTCGAGATCTCGTACGTCTTCCTCGGCATCGCGCACGCTCCGCGGAAGGTCGTAGAGCAGAGTATGTTGCCCGCGGTGCGGGGGCTGCTCGCGAGCCTTGGCCATGGGTCCGCTGCGGAGGAGAAGGAGGACGGCGCTGGGAAGGATAAGGAGTTGAAGGAGAGGGAGAAGGCGCAGGGGTATTGGGATGATTATTGTTTGGCGCGGTTTTTGGAGGGCGTTTGTTTGAGATATGTTGCGTTTCCGGTGGGTACTTGTTCCCTCCTCCATTCATATCTATAACGGTATCGAGATGAGACTAACGCGATTTATGTAGGACCCCGACGCGGTGCTCAACCCGACCGATGTGCCGAGCCTGCCGCGCGACGAGGCGGCCGCGGGCGCGAAGGCGGCGTTCGAGGCGGTGTTTGAGCATGGGCCGAAGATCGAGCTGGACCATCATATGGTGTATCATGCTCGTGCGTGTTGTTCTTCCTTCATCTATTTTCACCCTTGAGCAGCAGATACTGATGTGGTATTGTGTGGTGCGTAGACTACGAGCTCGGCCGGCTAACGGCGTGCCTGGGCGACGAGGCGGAGGCGAAAAGGCATTTTGATCTCGTGCTTTCTGGTACGGTCGTCCCCCTTCTCTTTCTGTCCGTGGTGTTCTGACTCGTTGGGGTAAACAGGGAAGGATCTGGAGGTGGGCCCGTCGGGGAGGAAGATTGGGAAGTATAGTATGGAGGTGAGTCCGCCACTCATTCCCATCTTCTTCGGTTGGGCTACTTGATTAACTGATGCGCTGCGCAGAATGCCCTCACCATGCGCACGCACGCGGCGGTGGAGGCGTTGCACCAGAAGCGGCTGTAGGATGTAGGATGTAGAGTGTAGAGAATAAGACGAGATACCGGACAAGGACAAGGTACATACAGGATACATACCCGCGCGAGAGGATGGAGAGGGGGCGCGCTATAATTAACGATTACTTGGGGGGTGTGGCCATCGTGGGGCGTGGCAGATACTCGCAATTATGTAATTGTATTCCAATCTTTGAACTGAATTTGTTTGTATGAGTTACTGCCAACTCTGTCTTGACATCAGAAGAGAATTTCGACATCAATGAAGGGCGGAGGACCAGAAGCATGGCTCGCAAGTCTATGTAATATTTTGTGCACTTTCTTCATTCATCTTGTTCAAGTCCAGTTTTATTTCTCAAGTTCTGTCCTGAGTGTGAGGCTGGTGATCTTCACCTTTCCGGCCTAGTCTTGCTAGCGAAGCCTTTGAGAGAAAAACTGCAGTTCATATCTAGCCCTAAGCACCCCAAGCCTTCAAGAAAATTGTGTGGGAACAAATCCGGATCCCGATGTACTCAACCGGTATACAACCCAAAAAAGGAATCTCACTTGATGTGGTGTGTTTACCCCTGTCTACTCCATCCCGGTGCTTATAGTTGACAGCCGCGCCTTCTTCGCACGAATCAGTCCCCAGTGCGTCATTACATATTGCCAGATGATATTCATCATTCACGCTTTTCCCTAGCGCCATCCGATACAGCGGGCCCACTTAGTCAGTCTTTCTTGTATGCCGTAGACGGCTTTTAATCCCTCCCTTTACAGACGTGGCTCCTCCGCACAATGCAATTCACAGTGCGTCATTACATATCAGCAGGCGATATGAATAACCCTGTCCAGGTCCGCCATTTATCAGCCGAAGGGGAGATGTACTGTCTGCTAGTAAACGTGCAGGGCAATCAACTCGCGGTGCGCTAACCTTTCTTCTCCTTCCTGTTCTATCTTCTGACGAATTTCTTAATCGTTACTCTGCGACTTTGAAACTTTGACATTCTGATACTTTGTTACTTTGATCTGCTACTGTGTCCAGGTGCGCGATCTGCCAGTCCAAAGGTTGAAGTCCTGCCTCCTAGCAAACGTGCAGGCAAAGGCAAAAAACCCCGTGGTATGTCAGCTTTTTGTTTCTTATTATTATATTGGCTGACAAACATATTACTCTCCCATATTGCCACCTCTCAAAACGCTGGGCTTGAAGTATAGCAACGAAGACTGCGTCCCTTTCCTGAGCAACGTACAGCTCACTTCCCTCGACACCCTCGAGTTGTATTCGCGCGGCGACGCGACGTTGGACCCCATCCTCGCTCACACTCGCCACATATGCGCAGCTGCGGACACCGTATACGTGAAGGTGGAGTTGGAAGATCCTAACACCTTGAAGCATTTGTTTCCCTTGTTCACCAATGCGTCGACTATCGATGCTCGCGGGTGCGGGATAACTGGTTTGATCGTGTTTACTTTGTTGGTCCTCGAGCAAGCGTTGGCGTTACCGCAACTGCTAGACTTGAAACTTGGCAGTTTGATACACCTGAAATCATTTTGGGTGGCGGTTTTGCCAAGGGCCTAAAGCTTAGAGGTGGTCTCGAAGCAGACGGTGAACTCCTCCGTGTCGACTCGCCGCTCGGACGTTGGGACTATTTCGAGTGGGTAATGGATGAAGTGGGCGTGGTCACCCGCATAATTACGCGTGGCAAAGCAGAGAATAGGTTCAGATTTTAAAACATTGGACTAAGTTACAAGTTGTACAATAACGCATTGTAATGTCGAATTTGTCTTCCCTTTTGTGTTGCATCTCACATGATCGCTTCTGCGTCATAAAAACAACCCCTGTCTCTCTGCTTCTGCCACTATGTCGGTCACAACCATCTCTGAGTCGGACCATGACTCGCTTTATAGAGCTCGCTATGATGGTACTTTCTCCGCCATTCGGGAACGCAGCATACGGGGCGGATCACTGTTTCGTTTCGTGGCCACCCACGACTATGGCAATTTGCAGTCTGGGTATACTCAGCGCTGCGACTCCCGAATGTTTGATATTTTAGGGGAGGTAGATTATGCTTCTGAACCTGTGGGTACATTGCCGTTGAATAATTGAAAACTCACATGTCCTCTGCAGGCCATGATCAGCAAAAACGAGACGAGCGGCCGCCACGTTTGTGTGAGGCTTAGACCACCGACGGATGCGAATTGCCAGGCGGCCTTCGTGTATTTCTCTCAGCTCGAGGTGTTACAGAACGTCATGAGCGTTGACTTGGAATACTATGGCGGAATTCCCAGTGAGTCATGGTTCGACGTCCAGGCCAAGTGCTCGGACTGGGTCGCGAAAGATAAATGTTTCTATGCAAGTACTGTCGTTGATCAACTGAATTACATCTCAACCGTTGCCCAGTTCTTCCTGCGGGATCCGTTCCTGGAGCACGTCGAGTCAAGCCTGAAGCCTGGTACGGTGATCGAGGTGAATTGCAAAATGGAGTGGTACGACTTCGACACACCTCAGGGCCTCTGCAGGGTAAGACCGCATTCTCGCGCTCGTGTACGCCGATTGACGTTTCGTCCAGCATTATCATTTGTGGTCAACAGGATCAGTTTTGCCCACTCTGTCTGCCTGGCCCAGGAAGGTTGCTGGTTCACCTTGTGATCGGTTTCCGGGTTCCGGGTGTGCTTTTTGCAAAGATCACCGAGGATGAATGTCAGTGAACTCCTATATGTTAATTAACAATAAATACTTCTCATGTAACACATTGTCGTCACCATGGATGATCCCACTGATTTTGGTCTTTGCGTGCTCACTTGGGACGGCTTTCTTGTGTTGTTGATCCTATTGGGAGATCTTGCAGACGATCTGATGTCTGGCGACCTACCAAATTCGCGTTAGAATGAGAAGTTGGAATTCGTGTCTTACCGCGAGACTTAAACGTAGATAGCGGGCCCTGCCGCGTCCGACGCGGGCTACTCAGATTATGTCAAAAGTCTGATGAATGAAATAAAAGAAAAACCCGATCGGGCTGCGCAACGCCAACGTCCGCAAGAGGAAAGCTCTTCCTCAACAGCGCGGACTCGAAATTTCAACATCTCAAATCGCGGCAGCCAATCGGAGCCCCCGGCCCGAGTCTTGTTTGGCGGCTAAAAAAAACCATCACACTGCTGCGGAATGTGACACGGTGACTGATGCGGGAGATTGTCTTCTCTCGTCGCCACATCCACGATTATGGCACTCGAGACGACCCCCGACGAGGATCTCGATGCTTTGGCACAATGGACCCAATTTGTCCAGGAGCAAGCCCCGCCTGCACCACTTCGATCTGCTTGCGGCCCGGCGACTTTCAAATCTGAGACATCAGAATCGCCGAGGCCTTCTTTCGCCCCACCGCATGTCCCAGGAGATGTACGTCGATCCCTTGTGTCCGTGGATTCCGTCTAATGCGATATTAGACGTCCCCCGCAACTGCAGAAACCATCACAGAGTTCTATAGTCAGGCTGGCTTTCTACCTCCGCCGCGAGCCGACGAAGAGACCATTCGTCGACAGACAATACAGGAATACGAGTGCGTTATAAGCTTCTGTGATTCTTATTCCTGCTCATTCGCGTCCACAGTTTGTTTCGTCAAGATCAACAGGAGAACTTTCACCGATCGTCTTCCCTCGTGAACAGTTTCTTCCATTTTGCACCTGTCTGCACCATTAGCTTGTTTCACAATGACGTTCAGGTCGTTGTGAGTAAAGCCGGTGCATTTCCCATCCCACTGGGTGTCGGATTATCCGCCTCCGCTGGAACAAAAGAAGTGGAGACAGACACGGACGACTACCAGCTCCACCAGTTAGATGGCCATTGGTGCGCCTCAGGATTTTTTCCCCCCACGGTGGCCCTAAATGTGTAACCAGGCGTTTCACTGGCAATGCAGTGGACTCTAATGGTGGTGAGCACCGAATTCCCTGCATGCGCGTTTATCTCTCAAATTTTAGTAGTAAAAGGATACGTCGGTGTCCCCATCACCCTCGAGGTCGACCCGTCCAATCTCCTCGCCTCGGAGCGAGTAACCGTCGGCGTTGTAGCGCTCACGTCAAACCGGCCATTCCTCAAGCTCTCCGACACCCAGCTCAAAGTTCTCGACGACCTCTCCACTTTGCTGTCCGTGCAGCTCCGGTCTACTTGGGAAATTTGGCAGAGAGGAAAGGAGACCCGACTCCGAAATGCCGTGAGCCTGTTTCTGAACAAGGCCTTGGTGGAGCCGAGCCAACAGGCTTTGATGGACGCTGCCGCTCCCCAACCGGCAGTGCAGGGCTCCGAGTCCGCTACGGCACGGAGGGACGTGGACATCGGGACTTCAACCTCCGCTCTCTTTGCGAGCGCAGCGAAGGAGCTCCAGCAACTACTCGAGGCCGATCTCGCTATTATCGTCGACCTCACCTCTTTTCACGCAACCCCGGTATGTATAATTGATTCACTATCTCCGGTATTCTGCGCTAATGTATCTCATTCAGCTGAGTCCACGCCGGCAAAGATCGCATAGCTGGGTCGTGGATGGCCAAGATTCGCAGGCAAAGGCACGACTGTCGAAAGGGATTCTGGGCAGCTCCAGCTCCGCAGTGTACACCGGTCAAGAGGGAAAATTCAACACCCCAGAAGCGATGGCTGCGATTGCCAGCTTCCTGGATATGTATGTAGCTGTACGTATCTCCCCATTTCCCTACCAGATCCATCGACTCACATCGATCTCAGAACGGACGTTCAGTTTTCTCCGGCTCGGGAAGTTTCTCTGGCTTAGAAGCGCTATTGAAGCTCTCTTCTCCTCCCACATCCTCCTCTGCACCAGGAACCCTGGTCGGAGAGTTGCCAGGACCCATTCCGCACCTCGTCCTTCCGTTCTACAGTAGCCACCGGCCAAACATGCTCATCGTAGTCGCTTCCGCTACCCCTTTCTTCTCTTTCAAGCCTGCGGACGTGACATTCACGAGCAATGTCGGCGTCATACTCGTCGCACATCTCGCGCAGAACGCGATCGTCGAGGCGGACGCGGCGAAGACGGGTGCGCACCCATTAACCCGTTCTCCTTTAGCGGCGCATCTAACTAACCATGACCGTTCTGTACTTGCAGCTTTCGTTTCCCAGATCAGATGCGTTATTCTTTCCACCTAAGTATTATCGTGGTGTGTCCGAAGCTCACGCAAAATTTGTCGTTGGTACTCATGAACTCCGGACCCCCCTTCACGGGCTTCTAGGGGTATGACTGCCCTCCTCCTACGCAGTGCGGAATGTACTGACGTCATCGACCCAATGCAGCAACTCGATCTTGTGCGCGATACCATCTCGTCGGGCGAGCTGGCTATTTTGCCGAGCCTGCTGGAGTACGTCGTTTCCCTCCCATAATGCTGCTCCCGCCAGGCTCAGGACTTGCTAGCGTGGCCGAATTCTGCGGTGCAGTGCTGCGCGATATCGTCGACGACATGTGAGTGTCCGACTTTAAATAAATAAAAAATGACCGTCCACCCATTGTGCGTGGCAGACTCGAGTTCGGGAAGATGGAGCAGGCGTCGCGCGATGGGCACAGCGGCGACCGGCTACGACACGTTCTCGCGGACCTCGCGCAATCGACCGTGGAATCATCGCGCTCGTGCTGGCTGCGGCGGATACAATGGCAGTCGCTCACTGCGGGAGCAACCTCACCACCACCCGTGGGGCTGTCAGTCGAGTACGAGGACCGCACGACCTTGAAGAATTGGTGGATTAGTCTCGACCTTCCGGGATTCATGCGGTGAGTCGGTGTTCGTTCGTGCCTGGCATTCAAACCGATAGCTCATCGCTACAAAGGATATTGAATACCTTGGTCACGAATAGCCTGAAATTTACCTCGAGGGTCTGTGGTTAGTCTTTTGCAGAGTAAACGAAATCAATCGTTGTATTTGCAGGTCTCATTACGGTCTCGCTCACATCTGGACGCGCATCCGACGAGAACGACGATCGGCATATCACCCTTCGGGTGGAAGATACCGGCCTCGGCATCGCCCCAGAGTTCGTGAACAAGCTATTCGACCCATTTACGCAGGCCGATTCGTTCTCGCCTGGCGCCGGCTTAGGTAGGCATCGTCTTGCCGTGTTTTCATTTCCTCACATCAACTTCTGTTCACTTCAGGCCTGCACATATGCAAGTCCGTCGTCGAGCGAATGTACGGCACGATCACGGTGGAATCCCGCCCGGGCGGCGGCTCGATCTTCACCGTTGTATTGCCCGTGGAGGACATCGAGCTTCCCCTGCGGGCACACCACGGATAATGCACCGGACGCTGGTCTCTTCGGACCCGATTGCAACGGCGAAGAACGACCCGTGGCCACCCGTGGCGCCAAATTCGGTCACTGCAGCTCGAAAGGCAAAGCTGGCGGCACCTCAACTTGCTGTCTCGCGCATTCTCCGGGCTGTCATTCAAGGGAGCGATAGGATGAACGGGAAGGAGAATGTGGCCGAAGATACGCTACACCTGAACATCCTCATCGTTGATGACAGTCGGTGTTCCCTTGCGTTTCCTATATCTATATCTTCGCTGAATCACAATATACAGATGCAATTAGCCGGAAGATCCTGATTCGGATGGTCAAGAATTCGAACGTTACGACGTATGAAGCGGAGGATGGAATATATGCATTGGAGATCTTTCGGGAGGTGCATCCACATGTTGTCTGGACGTGCGTAAATTCCGTGCCTGTTATTTATTTTTACTGATACTCGTGCTCGTCCTCTAGAGATATATCTGTGCCACGGTGAGCCCTGAAAATTAGGTATACGGCGCATCACTGACATAGCGCAACAGAATGGACGGCGTCGTCAGTGGAGTCATGTCTGTTTATCCGCCCTGATTCCTGACCTGATTGAACACAGACTACGGCTAAAGAGATGCGGAAAATCGAACAAGAACAGGGATCCACTCCCTCCCATAGTAAGTCCGGGTGCATTTCGTTCCTCACTGGTAGACTAAGGTTGTTTGTTTGTTAGTTGTTGCCATCACCGGGTTGGGTCTCTCCGATGTGTGTGCATTTGATCTTCGCCCTTTTTGATATTGATTCGAGGCTTCAGGAATATATCCGCAGGGAAGCCCTCCTGGGTCCCGCGGCCCTTGACGGCTGGCTGGTGCGAGCATTCGATATTTTCGTCGCTCAGCTTTTTTCTGATTTTAGATCTCTAGATCAAAGGACAAATAAACCTGGCCAGCGTGAAAGAGACCTTGGTCTTTGTACGACAGAAGCTGAGCTCTGCTCCCGCATCCTGAGTTTTTCCTCCTTCCTCTCCTCGTTTGGGATGCACATATGCTCCTTTTCTTGGTGTCTCATGATCGTGTTTTCAGCTGTTCTTCAATTATATACACGAAGTTCTGGGTTCTATGGCGGGAAGGCGTACAGCTCATCAAGGACAATAATATTGGGTCTGTTGCGAAAAGCGTTCCGGTCATCAAGGTCAAATAATATGGGTCTGTGACGGAAAGGCGTACTGCAAGGTCGGATTGTTTTCAGTTCGGCAACTATCGCAGATGGTGATCGCATCAAGGTCGAATTATGCTCGGTTCTGTCCCGTCAAGGTCGAATTGTTGTCGGTTTTGTCCATCTCGAAAACCGGTGATCGAGGCGAATAAGATACCTGGTTCCGTGGCCACTGCAGAACCGCGGGGCCAAGTTCAAAAGGAGACCATGGTTGAGTTATAGTCGACCGCGTGTGCTAAACGAATGCCATGTCTTCGCGCTGGTGTATGATTTCTAGTTGTGGGTATTTTATAAAGCAGATGGATACACGGCTATCCCGGGAGTCATCGGAATTTGATAGAATTTGATGCCCATAGAATTCCAATGGTTTTTGGCTTGCATTCTATGTGCCGATTTTTGAGGTCCATCAAATATGCAGATTGGCGGAATTCACCGGGTGCCTCGCTTTATTTCAATGACTCACCCTCTAAGCGGCCAGTTGCCTTAGAAAATCCATTGGCGCCACATGCTTTGGTTAGTAAGGTTCGCGAAATCGTATAAGTCTCCGACGGGCACGTGTTGTTGATATGGCGTGAGTCGATCGCCACGTCTCTTGCCTTCTGCCCACCATCTTGTCTCGCCCATTGTGCCCTTGAAGACCATCAAGTATTGTCTCCCTTCTCAAGCATGGCTATGCCCTTCAAAGCCTCACTCTGGATGTTCTCTCGCTCTACCACTTTGTATCACCATACACCATTCACCATATCAATCAATGCACGCGCGCAGGAGGAGGTTCACGCCGCCGCCCTCACCTGCATCTGGCGGTGCGATCGTGTCTGGGTCTGCGGTCGGGTCTGGTGACGAGGACAGAAAGGTCTCGAAGAGCGGGGCATTAATATATGTGCGCTGGGTGATCTTGTGGCTCTCAGTGTCGGCGCTGTTCGTGACTCCTAGATTACAGTTATCACCTTACTTGTCGAGCATATAACCACGTAGTTTATTATATGGCCAATTATGCTTTTTAAACCTATTTAACATATCGTGCTACTCAATGAACAGTAACTGAAATTCCGATGTGCAGTCCATTGGTTTCTCGAGGGCTGGTCCATTAGATCCCAACGATCTGCGTATCCAATGGATGGCTATAGGGTGGCCATTGGATTCCGACGGTCATCAAACCCGTCAAATTCCGATGACTCCCGGGATAGCCGTGTAATTTAGGGGGGCAGTGGGCCGGAAGTATCGGCAGCCTCACAATACCAATACCTCCGCGGTGCGTGCGTGTCTACGACATGCCTCGGCCCACTCCATTACACACCCCACTGGTTGCTAATGCCACACGATGCCGATGCCGCAGCCTCCGGTGTCCCCCGCCGTCGACTCGCGACAGTCTTGGAATTCCCCCGCATCAGTGACACTCAATTAGGCTCGTTACCGGCCTGCCTACGATGTGCAACAATTGTGGCGAGCACATTACCTACGGCATAGTGCTCGCACCAAGATTTGCCGTAGGGCAGACTGGTCACCAGTCTACCTTACGACAACAAACCATGGAAGTCCAACCGCTCGCGATGTGGCTGTGCACGCCAAAGCTGTTCACTGAGATTTGCTGAACGGAAAGGCGTCATCGGTGAAGCGAGTGGATGTGAGAGCCAGCACGATGTATTCAACATTAGGGTCGTTCACAGTTCCCTTTTTCGCATCCTTTTTACTCCCTTTTCTACCCCTTTTCTCCCTTTTTCAATAACGTAACTGAGTGAGCCATAAAAGCCAGAAAATTTCACCCCAGTCTTTTTTGAACATCTTATGGGGTATGCAACCTTTGGGGAACAACAGGAGGACCCAAACTGCATGAAATAGAGAAATAGAGTTGAAAAGGGCGCGAAAATGGGCGGAAAAAGGGAGCCGCAGCGGGGGGTTTCACAGTTCACTTTTTTTCTGCCCTTTTTCGCTCCCTTTTCCGATGGATTTCTTTCAATTTTTCAGCTGGGAAGTTCGTTTTTTCCCTTTTTAACCCTCTTTACACATAAGAATTGAAAAGGGAAAAAACCCGGCGAAAAACGGCTGGAACCACAAAAAGCCCGAAAAAAAGGGGGAGAACAAGGGCAGGAAAAAGGGAACTGTGAACGACCCTATTCTCTCTTATAATTGGGATATCAGTGTTATTTTACCCCTTCAGTTCACATCTACCTGCTTGATTCCACTAGACATCAACGAAATTACACTGAATTTCACCGAAGTTCACTGAACTTGAGCTCAAATTACACTGGAGTCCACTGGACATTCAAAAGAAGAAAAAACATTCAGTGAGAGAGACGAGAACACACCCACCCACATGTGGACGAAGACATCAAGGATTTATACGCTGAAGACTGTACCCCCTAACCTAAGTTGGGCTTGGGCCTGAGAAATCTCAAGCTCAGGCCGCCTCAACCCGGGCCCAAGCCCGAGCCTGAGATTCACTACTCAGCGCTCAGCGACCTTCATGCATGATCATATTGAAGTCTGAAGAGAGGTGCGGAAGTAGGGCATGAAACTGTCCGTTTTACGCCCACGGGCGTAACAAATACGGCGTATTTTCTTTAGCATGTCATCTGTACCGCAGCAGCAAGGTATAGTGCCTATTGAACTAGTCAATGCAATGCACAGGATATTGAAGAATCCAGAAACAAAAATTTGGGGCATACTGAGTTGTTTTCCCTTCCGAACAGGGGCAACAGTGGAAGACCACCTGAATTTGCTTACAAAGCCATCAACAACAGAAATAAATATTCTAGGAAGCCTAAGCACTGTAAAACATCTGTAGAAATCGATTGGTAATGTTTTCAGGGCATTTGGAGTAGAGGCAAGCGAGATATAGGGGCATTGGTGAGAACAACAGTTTTTGATGAAATTTTGATCTGCGCCCTATGGTCCGCAAACAGCAGTAAGAGACCCTTGCACTGAATAATGTCGACCAACTGGATTTATCGTCAAACGTGCTCAATCACACACAAACCGCCTTTGCCAGATCCAACCACAATTTATTTAAGAGACCCTTGCACTAAATAATGTCGACCAACTGTTCAAAATCGGGTCAAATGGCCAAAAACCGGAACCGGTGCCGGTTCCTGGGATGAGATATATAGCGCATGGTAAGACATTTCTTTGTGGGTTCTGTGCTTTATTTTTTTTGGTGGTTCAGTTCAGGGGGCTCGCTATTTGGGCTTATGAGGGGCTCACATTTGACACTGACTTTCTTTTGCTTCCAGTTTCTCGTCGGCGCTGTGAACGTTGGTGTTGGGGGTCTTCTTTGCGTTGCAATTTGATTGGTTTTTGGTAGAGACCTGTCGTTACGTGCGTCTGGTGGTTCTCATGAGAGGTCTCAACAGGGCTAGTCTCTTTTCTTTACGACACTGATCTTTTCGTCTTTACAGGTCTTTCTTTCCTTTCATAGGTCTTGGCTGGACTAGCTGGTTGTCAAGATTCACATTGGGTGGGTGTTGTTTTTTTACATAGATCATGGAATGCTATTCTGACTGATGAAATTTCATTGCGACTGTCGGCCTCCGTGGTGTAATGGTAACATGCCTCATTATGATGAACTTTTCGTTAAGGGGTAGTGAGGGGTCGCGCGGATCGAACGCGCCGGAGGTACTGAAGTCGGTTATTACCTCTTTTTGAGTGTTTGGGGTGGAAGGTACAATGAAAAGAGAAAAAGGTTGTGATGGAACATAGAGGGGTTTACCAGGCTTTTTGGCGCACAGAATCGATAAAACTGATTACAGAGCGGGGCAGCATGTCGACACGTTAACGTTTTATAAACAGAAGCGTGACACCGCGGTGGAGAATTGAACATTTGGGTGCCGCGGTGGAAAAAAACATAATTAGGTGTGGTGGCAGCCAGTAAGAATGTGTATTGGACCAATTGTCTTGTCTCGCACACACAGGGGTCTTTATTTCATATATATATAGACAGTGGTATGAATAAAATGTGGTGGATGTATTATGGCACGGTATATTATATACATGTACAGCATGTGGTTTGTAACGTGGTATGTACAGTATATGTAACGTTGGATGTATTGATTCAGGGTGAATTTTGGAAGCAGAACGCGCAAGTATTTGATTGGATCACAAAGAGAGTGGTTGTGTCTCATTTTTGTGGCTAGATGGGGTCTATAGGGTGCTATGAGACGTGGATTCAAGTGTCGTATGGTTGGTGGAACGCATCGCCACCGATTTTTTTTTGGGTGTAAAATTTTTTTGGGGGTAAGTTGAATTGGGTGGCGGTGCGTTCCCGCATCGTTGCGGGAACGCATCGCCGCCGAGTTGTTTTTTTGGGTGTGATTTGGTTGGGTGTGAAGGCTTTGCCGCGACACTGCGGGGAATGCAAAGTCTTTGTCGGGGAACACGATTTTCCGGTAATGAAGGTTGAGCTCGGAGGGGAATGGTCCTAGTGAAGAAAGTAGACCACGAGGGAAGTGTTTCGGTGGCTGCAGTGCCGTTTTTCGCCCGCGCAGAGCGGAGACCCGCGTCATGGGCGGTTGCCAAAGAGAGGCGCGGATTGACGTGGATGAGGTCCGTGGGCGCGCGGTTGATGCGTCCGCCCCGCCCCCGCTCTCGCTCGCCCAATATCGTGGAATTGTTCGCCAGGATCTCGAAGTACGCTTGCAGTTTTGTGGCCGTGGGAGTGAAGGTCATATTTATTCTGTATGTAAGTAGGAAGCAAAGGATCAGTGATAGGTAGACTCGGAGGCCGGCGGTCAGTGTAAGAAGTATTATACGCACACTTCACTCGGGATGCGCTGCTCGACAAGGTGAGTAGACACGACAACCATGCCGAATGCCTCGCCGCCACCGCCGCGCAGTGCCCAGAAGAGGTCGGTATTCTGGCAGGTGCCAGCGGTACGCGGTCTCCCAGGTGTGACGATTTTGATCTCAAGCTGGACAAAGTAAAATTGGGGCTCCAGAAAGACTCCCACTGCTAGAACTCACGACGCGGCCAACACCCAGACCAAACGAAGACGATAAAGCGCTGTGGCCAGCGCCCTGTTCAATTTCAGTGGTAAGATAAAATGCGAAGATTAAGGTTATGGTATAGGCCGTCATCCAGCCACCGCTGACGCCAACTGTGTGCGCATATCCGCCGATAGGTATGGAGTCATTGTCGTCTGCGAATTGGTAGACCTGCTCAAATGTGACCCGGGCCTAGTGAAAATATTTAACTGGATATTAGGTGAAATGTGGAGGGGCGCACTCCGACAGTAATGGCACGCTGGGATGTGCCACCTAGTCCAGGGGTTATTTTGAATGTTAACTCATTTGTTGGAATCAGATTTGAAGCTCAAAATATTCTGAGGGGGAGGACCAACCGCTTGGAGGCTGTGAGTTTTTCAAAGCGTTTAGAAATCGGAGAGGTGAGATGGTTGAAATATTTGCCCAAAGAGCGAACGAATTAGGTCGACGGGAACGTTCCATGCAATCATGACCGGAGTTCTTTGTGAGCAGGGGATCGGTGAAAGCCGCTTGGATGTCGTTGGGAAATCTGATATTGATCTGCCCAGGAAAATAACAATGTTGCTCGATTTCTACGCATATTCACGTACATAGCACGGCGAGGTTTCACCCTGGTGTCACGAAACGCCGTTAGTGGTGAGCGAGTTGTGACGTCGCTTAGACATCCCGAGTGGGTGCTCATACAAGTCTCGTACTCGACCATCCTAGAGTTAGCCAGACAGGCATTCCCTCAGGGAGATGACATACACTCATATTGGCGCTGAAGCTCTCCAGTCTAAAGTTCGGCGATGTGCTGCTGGCCTGGATAGCGTTGGGCGTCGGCGCATTCGCCAGCATAGTTCTATTGTCGTATTTGGGGAACAGGGTAATGCGAACGGCCGTGCGGTATGGAACGCCCGCTAACAGTTGGCGCGCAAAGCGTACAGGAGCGCGGAGGATGTCTTCCTCGCCACTTCGTATCGGAGCGAACAGAAGGAGGAGTCCAAATTATTGCTTGCCGAGTCTTTCAAAGGGCTTCAACAGCTACAGTAGATAAATGGGCACGTTGATGTTGTGTGTGATTGTCGTGGCAAGAGCCAAGCCGCGGTGAATTAGAAAATCCCCGATGACAGCAACGCACGTGCCTCCTCCACGCTCTTTGCCAAACCACCGCGTTCATGTCCAGATGTCTTGTAAGTAGGACCTTCTCTGCTTCCATGACGCCATCACGACATCTTTCTTTTTTGGTGGCTCGTCACCGTTTGGTCACCGTTCTATTGGTTGTACCGCATTTTTTCAGCGCCTCCGCTGGCTTGTTTTCCGCAACCGGCTTCGCGTTCCATTCGAGCCATTTCTTCGAAAGGCTGTCTTAAAATCTTGGACCTCACCCCCATTCAACGCTATCTCTGTTTCCAGATGATTCATCGTGACTTCGCTGGCCACTGCCACCACGCCAAATTGATTCTTTTATCCGTGGCTCTCTCCGCTTGTTTCGAATCTCTCTCCCAGATCGGATCCAGCCTCCTGGGTCAGCGTTAATACACAACAAGAACTGCTACCCTCCTGGAATATCTGCTCCATTCCACGTCGTCAGCCACCCAGTTTTTGGTCTGCTTGCGTTTCAATTGGTTACGTGCGAGCCGTCTGTGTTCGCCATGGTTTTCCCCGACCAACTATCTAATCCGAGAATGTGGTGCCATATTCTCGGATGAGATAGATATAGACATACCCTACCGGCTCTCTTATACATCCACCCGGATCCAAGCAGTACACTTCGACTCCCTGCGTCCGAGTTTCTCGATTTATTTTGTAGGCTCTCGGGCCTGGTATCCGGCTCAATACACTAATTTATTATTTATTCACACTAACATGTAGGCTCTCCTGGCCATTGTCGCTACAAGTTCGTTTTGACCCAACCCCGCGTTTACTTTACGCAGGAATAAACTGCTGAATTAATCGGGTGTGGTGTAGGAACACCGCCAGCCTCTTTGATCCGTTCATCTAACATCAAGTAAATGGCAGTCCGAGGTGCGACTCTCCGCGTTCGAATGGTCTTTCAGATTTTTTCTTTCTTTTCGTTGCGGCTCTTCCCCGGCTCCGTTTGCACTCCTGCCATTTGCGCGGTGCATCAGCGAATGCGCATAGAAGTCCTGTGTTTTACGCTGAACTGATTATTCCGCATCTGAGTGAGTCTTGAATTTCTTTTTCATCCTCTCGCAGTGCCTCGATCTAGCCTCATTGTACTTACTCAGAACTCGAAACCCTTGACATAATCAGACGCGGTGAACAGAATACCGCTAGACTCGAGTCTAAGATCCTCCGAGGAGTTTGTGGGCTTTTTACTCGACCACTTCACGCCGAAATAAAGAGCCAAGTTCATCGGATGTTGTGTGCACAACACAGCCTGGCTCTTTGCGCGCAGGAAACCGAAAATTGGCAGGCAGCCCGGGGTCAGATTCCCCGCGGCCGAATAAAGATTGTACCGGCGTTCTTTTCTTTTCTTTTCCTCGTAACCGTCGACTTTTTTTTCCCCCACTCTGCAATGATTAATCTACTGAATAAAACAATTCCTGCATCGTCTGGAACACTGCCGGAGCGAAGCGGATGTCTGGCTTTTGTGACATACAGTCAGCTGTGAACTCGACGGGCTCGAACTAAGAATTGAGCCTTTGGTAATATTCGATCAAAAGCAGTAGGTAAAAATGGGGTACAAGTAGCACTTAGGCTCCAACGTTAACAGTTCCAATGGGCAGTGTGTGCAAAAGGGAATCCAGAAGATAAACTGTGGTATCCGTCAACATCTCCGCATCATCGCGGTCCAGCATCAGCAGGCGGAATTGGTCAGCTGCACCAGACATTGCAGCGACGCGGGCGCACGCAGCACGCATCGCCATCAGCTCCGGATCTGGGAGTTCCAGTGGGATATTATTGCGGGCACAGTCCATAACCGCTTGAGGATCGATAGAGAACTTCACTTTTCTGGGTATCGTCAACGCCGAGTCAAAGAAAACGCCCGGATCGCGAGCAACGACATTGTAAGTGTGTTCCTGCAGCACGAGGATGAGAATTGGTTGCAGTGGAATATAAAACGACTACTTCTCCGGGGACAGCCTCAAGCCAAAAGAGGAACTCGTCGAAGGCCTTGTGTAATGGAAGACACAAGGTCATGACATTCCATAAGTTATTGACACGTTTGCCAAGTAACTTGTTTACCGAGCTTTCCAGACCAAACATTTTGAGAATGGCCATAGCGCTTGCCGCGTAGTCGGGGTGCTGAGTACGATATCAGTAGGTGGGAGCGCGATAGGGAGCAGACTGACAGATTGAGCGCTGGCCGAGAATAAGTGGGAGACCTGGCTGTACATGTTGGTCACACCCTCTTGCTTCGCTTTCGCACGGACTTCGGGAAAGTTGGAAACGGTAACCGTATCGTACAAACCCGTGATAACGCATTTATACCCATCCCGCAGGAGCGCCTACAATATATCTGGATAAACGAAGTCAGTAGCTAATGAGGCACTCACGTCGCCCTTGGCCTGGGAATGTGTCCTTCCCTCGCTAGGTTTAACATTGGCCATGTCCTTCAGGATGTCAGCTCTGTGCTTTTCGTAGGACGGACGGGAGGCGTGAGCAGATGGGGTTGGGGTGCGATCGGTGCGCGTGTAGACTGGGAGGATGAGATTTGTATTCCTAAGAACAGACGCGAATTAGATGGTTTCGAAGGTCTAATCCCAGGGTGAAGACTTTATCGTGGCACTCCTGGAGTCGCTCGGCCGGCCCCACTGACTCTGACGTACGATTGCAGGAATTTATCTCCAAAAGCAAGCGGCTGTAGGCAGTGCTTCGCTGGCTCTCCCAAAAGTCTTTCAGGAGCCAGCCGAGTAGGCGAACAGCGACGAGTTTGTCCTGGTACTTTGCCGTTGGTTTAGGGAGTGCCAGAGCCGCTTGTTCGGCGGAAAGCAGAAGATCCCACGCACTAACACCTCTGTGGTCGAGCCCAATTTCTGTGCGCGACGGAAGGGGCCAGCTTTCGCCCAGAGGAGGATAGGTCATGATGGTGGTGAAGAGAGTTTGCAGCGAAAGAGTCGGGTGACGCGGAGGACACGTGACGGAGTGGCAACTTCAGATGCCGAAGCAGCCGAGTCTCCAGAGTCCACGTCTCCGTGAAACATTCGCTTACCCTCCAAAGAAGATGGAGGATTGCGGGCAGCTCCGATGGGCCACATCCCTAGCCCTTGTCCGCGGCAATGGCAATTGCCCTGGCTCGCACTCCACCCTGTCATCCTAATCCCCTGGCGGTAACCCTAACACATCGAACGAGAAGAAATGGTGGCCCCTCGACAGCACCGGCGGGACGAAAGGGTGGAGCAGCGAAGCGGGGTGGGGGTGTATGCGGAGGATGAGCCAGCGCTTGTTCGCGAATGCTGTGGTGGTGAGTGATTTGCTTTTTTTTTGACTGTTTTTCTCTTCCTGTCCCGTGCCGCCCTTATTGAGGGATTTTCGTGGACGTCGTTTTTCTCAGGCGTGGGCGTGAAGGTGGGGAGGTGCGGGGGTACGGGAGTTTTGGATTCGCGAATGCGCTTGGGCGCGGCTTCGCTTTTGCGGTGCGACGCCGAGTGCGAGATGGCGAGTTTTCACGTCATCCTTCCCGACAGACTCGTCATATGGGTGGTTCCCGGAGTCATCTGTGTCGCATAGAATGGCGTCGCACTCCACGTCGTTTTTCTTCCTCCGCGAGCCCTACCGCGCCGCACAGCCACCACTTCCGTTTTCGGTAACCCTCGTCGAGTCTTTTTCTCGAGAGTAACAGCATCTAGGGCTTAGCGCTTTCGGGAGGTACATGGTGGGATATGTGGGCGCTGGCACCCGGCGTGGCAGGGCGGGGCGATGTGGTTTTCCTTTTGGGGATTTTGGCAGTAGTGCCGACTGAAAGTGGTGTTTCTCCAAAGTCTATGGTGCGAGAGATTGACGCCTAGCGGAGTCATCCATCGCCGCTTCCTCTATCGCCTCCGCGTTTTTCGTTCTTCCTTTCGTTTTCTTCCTTGGTCGAATGCTCGAGTCGAATCCATCCCGACGTTTCCCTTCTCCACAGAACCTCCCCTTCACCACACCTCACCGACGTCCTTCCCTGCCCGCGTGGGGCCAGCACACGCGCCGCACGCAAGGCTGTTGTCGTCATTTTTGGATTGTGAGTGGCCTTCCCTCCCTTCGAGACGAAATACTGATTACTTTCTCTTCGCCCAGCACACGCAGTGCCCTTGGGCGTACATCGCATTCTGCTCGCGGGAAATGCGACGAGAAGGACGTCGGGATTTGGTTTGGGTCGAGCGCGGCGGCCGGGGCTGTAAGATGTCTTCCCTGGTTCATTTCACTTGCTTTCTATTCTGTTTTGTCCTCCTTCATCGCTACCTGTCATTGATTTTCATTCCACGTCCCCTCTTGTCGTGCTTTTCTCGGCGTACCGTCCATCGCCGTCGATATACGTTCTCGTTTGCTCTCTTTGTTATCGTGTGTCCTGGACTCCTTGCGGACGGACCTCCCTTACCCTTTTGATTTGTACCTACCTACGCATTCTACCGTCGACGTCATTTCATTCTTTTTATCGTCACCCTTCTTCCTCACCGTCAAAATGTTGCCACTCTAACCCTAACTCTCCTGAAAACATGTTGTCGTCCTTCCCTCCATTTTCGTACCTCGTTCTCACTTTCCCCATTCTTTTCACCGTTCTCCTACATCCCTTACTGACATCCCCATCTCAGAATGCTTGTCGACGCTTTCCCTGCGCGCGGCACAGGCGCCTCCGTCGCCACCGACGGCACGCTGTACCAAATCGAAATCTTGACTTCTTCACATTCGCTCTTCTTTGCACCCTCCTACTCCTCGGCTGCATCCGTCTCGTCCCCTGGCCACGGCTCCTCGTCACACGGCTCGAAGGAGAACGATGCGAGGCGGTGGGGCGACCACCCGGTGCTCCTGCTACTTGGAATCCGGTTGGGGCTGGACGGCGTGAATGCTATGTAATACGAGACGATCAAGGTACGCGGCGTTTCCTTGTTCTTCAAATTCGCCCGAACGCTCACACCCTCTACAGTGCCTCTACACGTTCCCCCGATCTGTCGGCGTCGCGGGCGGACGGCCGTCCTCATCATATTACTTTGTCGGCGCGTAGGGCGATAGGCTCTTTGACCTGGATCCCCACCATTCGAGCCCTACAGTCCTGCTGAGTCCCTTCGTGGGCGAGCAAGTGTTGACGTCAGTACCGCGGTCGCCGATGACGACGAGATGGGCTGGAGAGCATCCTGGATCCGGATCCGGAGATCGGCGGTGACAACGGAGACGTATCGAGGGCGTCGTCGTCGAGCGCCTAACACGCCGTCTCGAGCTCATCGTACGTCGCGGCGTCGGCATTCTCCCCCACATACGCGCACTACAACTCCAACTCGACCACGCACTCGGCGTCGACGAGCAGCAGTGGCGGGGCAGGCAGCGAGGGGGTGGTCACCGAGGATCCTGTCGCGCCGATTACGCCCCTCCCTGGCGCGTAATTCGCCCTGAGTGGTGGGCTGCCGCCGCCAGCGAAGAACAAGGAGAAGAGCAGAGTCGGGGGCTTTCCCGCCGAGCTCGAGGGCGATGACTTCGTAGACGCGGGCGGGAAGGTGGAGATCGAGGACGACTGGGTCGATCCCGTCGCGCCGGCGCCTGCGCCTGCACCGAAGAAGGGGTCCAAGGGGAAGGGGAGGAGGAGGAGCAAGAAGGCGGTGCGGGTGCTGAGCGTGTACCATCCGTTCCCTGTGTCGACGAAGGATGGCGGCGCGGGGGCGGGTGTGCAGTTTGGTCGCGGGAGCGCGAGAGGGAAAAGGAGCGGAATGTGAGGGTGTCGCCGCGGATGGCTTGGGAAGGTGCGGGCAGGCAGCGGATGTACAATGCGCCGGCGCACGATGGGGGACGGACGCACACTGGGGGCGTACGGGGTGCTTACGGAGGGCTCGTGAGCGCACCTTCCCGACCTTGGCTTTTTTGTTATTCGATTCGATTCTCTTTCTCTCCTTTCTCCTACCTTTCCTATCTCTGGTTCTCGTCACTTACCTACAGTACATTACTCGATCTCCGCCACCTTTGCATGTCATCCCTTCTGTGAATTGCCTCATGTATTAGTGGAAAAGCTCGCTCGGAAGCCTAACTGGGACACCGCCCTTGCTCTTCGATTCAGCCGGACAAGTACAAAGGCCAGTACCTGGCGCGCGAATTTCGTGTTTACCTCCAGAAAACTGCCGCTCCGGGAAAAGTTTCCAGCGCCGAGAACGTATTTGCCGTCTCGAACTCTTTATATTTACTATTACGCCCAATGGGTGTGGATTTCGCATTTTTCTCTTTCATTTCTTCCTCTTTTCCCCCGGAGTTTTTCGGGATAGTTACATGTACATGTTGGCTATTGACATATGACATAACTAAGGGATACGAAGAGGGAAAGCTAATGAGAAAGGGCTGCCGGTCCATCAAGTCAAGGGCTATTTTAGGAATTGCCCTCATTCTGAGTCGCAATCGCATCCCCAGTCCTCGAGAAAATTCAAGCACACTTTCAGATCTAATTGAATACTTTCTGCGTCTTCACATTCTTTTTCCGGAGCAAAGTTGTTGTGTACTGAGACTCAGTGTGACAGTACGTGACAAACTCACGGCTGCGATCATTTGTGACATTCCGTGACCGGACGCACTTTTTCCCAACAGCACACAGAACTCGTCCGCAGGGAAAAATGTAAGGAGACAGAAGGTATTAAATTAGACCTGAAAACATGCTTGAATTTTCTTGAGGGCTGGAGATTTGACCGCGAGTCAGAACGAGAGCAATTCCTAAAATAACCCTTGACTTGACGGACCGGTAACCCTTTCTCATTAGCTTTCCCTCTTGTATCCCTTAGTTATTTCATATATCCATAGCCAACATGTACATGTAACTATCCCGAAAAACTCCGGGGGAAAAGAGGAAGAAATGAAAGAGAAAAATGCGAAATCCACACCCATTGTGCAAATCCACACCCATTGGGCATAATAGTAATTGCTGTATTTCAACCTGTAGCTTGTCTCCGTAGATGAGATCAATATACCTCACGTATTTTGGGCTATACAAGCGAATTCCATTGAGTTTTTTTGCTGTTCTTTCTGATTCAGTGTCGTGCCTTGGTCGTGCCTTTGATTCAATGGCACACACCGGGGGCAAAAGACCAGGCATGTCAACGTGAAGTGCCGTAAGGGCACTCATTGAGGCACTCACCAGGGCAGTTCACACCGCATGTCAGATTGACGTGCTCGGGCCAATCCGGCCCGGATTGACATGAGTAAATCACTCCCAATTGAGGTTTAATTGAGCTGTCGAGAAGGTCATTGATAAGGATTGGTCAGTGTTCAGCGCCTTCGTCTTATCCCTAGCCCTGCCTGGTCTTCACGCATGGTAGTGTGTATCTGCTCAGTTTGTATCAAGAAAGACCCGGCTGGATGTAATGTCAGTACCTCTACAAGGTCGGCTCATGAAAGGATGATCTTCGTCGTGCGCAAGCTCGTGAACATGCAGCTGAAAATGAGGATGACGAGCCAGCCATGGCTACACATTCTCAGGCTGCTTCAAGTTCAGCCTCATTCCTATATATTTGCCTAGCCGTTCAGACCCTCAAAACGATGGCTGTGTCATGTGCTCAGCCACTGGTAGCTGTGTTCATGCCATAGCCACCGTTTTGAGGGCCAGAACAGCTGCACAAATATATAGGCTCCCCTCCCTCTCCTTTCTGGCCGTACATACCGGTCCCCACATCCATACAGTGGTTTACATCCTGGGTGTTTTCCCATCTCTCGTCGGTGCCCTCCCAGATGTCGTTCCAAAGTTTAAAGCTCTCACCTTGACCACCTGGAAGCACAACTACGACTACGAGCATCTTCTAACCTTTTTGGAACGGCGGAGGATGCAGCATCTGCACCCAGTCCCTTTGGAATCGTTTCATCTCGAACTGTGCGAGAATGAATTCGATCAAGCGACGCCGCGTCCCACGCCTAGCATTTTTCTGGCTTTTGAGAAGCTTATGGCGGAGAGGCTTGACATCCAGGTCAGCACTCGACACAGCCGTTGGCCCGGGGAACGCATGTACATGGGTAAGGAGGGTCTTTCATTTGAATCCCCGCAAAGACTGATTCACCTAGATTCTTGTGGATATTATCCGGAACGGACCGAATATCTAGCGCCACAGGTTTAGTGAATCGGCGCCCCAAGTCGAGTAAATATCTCGTAGTGAAATCTTGGTACCGTCCTCTAGTCCACCACCATCGTGAGCTGACCCATCTTGTAGGAGACGACCGATTTCGCGAAATTCACCGATATGCATATGGATTCCTGCAATTTCATTTCGATTCATGATATCCTGTACATCCGCCATTTGAATGGAGAATACTGATCCGAACTACGCTAAATTATTGGTGTGATGCAGAGCAGAGCTCCTTCCTTGCCCTTGGACCTACCTGGCACAAAGCATGGTCACATAGCGGCTGCCAACACTCTCGGCTCCCGGCAGAGCAAACGACGATATATCTACCGGCCCACCTCAGTGGAAATCGTCGATGGGTCGTGGAACAAGCAAATAGAGCCTTTTGCACGGGAAGTTTGCTGGTGGAGAATATTGAAGAAGGTAGCTTCCTCGATCGGATAGGCGTCGAGGGTGACATAAGGTAAATCAGGAGGAATTCCAACCCGGCTGTTTGTCCCAAGCCACGGGCACGAGTGATGGTCGATAGGGCAAGTACTTCGAATTAGTGTCTTCATCTACTTTCTCGCTGCCTTTTATCCTGAGCGTGATCTTAGCCAAGGACGAACACTGCGGCGTCCACGAGTCGCGCGAGTTTTCGATATCGTCGCAAGCCAACGAGCTCAAGTTACCGGATCGCGTTGTGCACCCTAATGAGTGTGATTCCCGATCCATCAGATTGAATCCTCTCGAGATCTTGTTGTCTTTGCTCCCGTGTTCGGGGTACACATGCATCACATGCACCGCCATCGTAGGGAGCATTCTTCGGACGTCTCCGTAGAACTCAGCCGTGGAGTCAAGCATTGTGACCACGAGGTGCACGACCCAGAACTCTTCGTGCGGATCTCTGGCGCCCGAGATTTGCACTACCTTTCTTTCCTTTGTCTGTTCCCTAATAGTTCTTATTTTTCTTTAATTCTTTCCCGTGCCAGTGATGAGCTTGCCGCCCGCTTTCTTTCTGAGTCGAATTTCCATCTCAGGCTAAGCATCGAATAAAATTCCACCAGCGGGCCTTCTCCTTCGACGGTAACTCTGCCACCTCATTCGGGTCTGACATGGGAACTATCCAGGGAAACATCAGTGTCGGCCGCATGCTCATGTGGCAGCTGGAACGCGCAGCCGTTCGGAGATCTGTTTAACGAACAAGTGGGAGGAGTCGCCAATGCACTGACGTTTATTTCAACAAAAGTGAATTATTCCATCAACATTCGGCGGTGCCTGATGTGCTAATTATGTCTGAGACTGACTGTCCGGGATGTTGGGTACCTCGACGCCAATGCAAACGTTCTTGGAGGATAACATGATTACTGCTTTGTTTTTCGGAGGCAAGCGCCTCGATGGCAAGACGACGAGCGTCAGACGAGCACATAATCACTGGCGGGGGTGCATTATCATCTGGCACGTCGTCCTCGTCCTCCTCAAGAGCCGCATGACCATATGGATCAAGTGGTACAACGAATATATTCTGTTTTTCTGCATTGTGACCTGGATGGTAAATTAGCAATAGTAGGGAATCTTATCAGCGGTAACGGCGAGCGGATGGTGACAGGCATATAAGGCGGACCCCGAGTCTATGGGGCTCTATGAGCACTATAGCTCTATGGCTCTACGTCTCTATGAGCGGGCCAAGATAAAAGAGATCAAAGAGGTCGTGTGGAAGCAAGATTGTAGTATTTAAATTGAAACCCATCTTCGCCCAGCGCGGCGGGAAGTTAGGCTAGACGTTGATAAATAAATTTGTCAATTGCAAGTGGAATCATAACTACCAGGTGGCAGTCTAGCTACTTGGGGGGAATTAGGCGTCAACCGGGTTGAAAGATGTAGACCAGGATTCGATGCGACATCTGGACAGGGGACAATCTGGAGTGACTATGAATTAGCAGCCTCCGATTTCCACACTGCCCCGCTCCATCTCCAAGTGCTCGACGGCAACCCCAACTCTACCTCCCGGAGGCGGGGATACTGCCTGCACAACAAGGCCAACACCTGTTGTTGTTGCGGCAGTTCTAATGCCACGTACAGCTTGTACTCCTCCACGCGAAAGACCTCGATATTGGGTGGCAGACAGACCGACCCATAGGCGACCCACCCTAAAATCTCCTACGCCAAATAAATAAATAGCGTGAGTGGCGGGCATGTACCCGAAGAAGCATCTATAAAAAAATACTGACCTCAAAACCATCTTCCCGCAGAACGAGACGGACGGGCGCACTGGGTCGACGTCCCCCCTTGACAAGAGTGAAGGAGGGCGCCTCTGCCTCGTCGTCGGAGACGTCCTCCGCGGAGAGCTCATTGAACGCCGTGGCGTCGCAAAGAATGGGCAGCCGCGTGTCAGGCTCGCGGGGCGACCTTCTACAGTCGATTTCGATGACCACGCGAGAGGAGCCCGTGGTTGCCATGAAAAACTCCCTGAGATCGGGGAACAGAGACAGGATGTTCTGCAGGAATCCGATGGTGGGTGATGAGGTGCGGGGAAGAGCGAGCGCGTGAATGGGCGCAGTGCTACGCAGGAGATCCTCGCACGCGAGCATCATCTCTTGTGGGTCCATGTGATTGTTGCCGGCCGTAATTGTAGCGCGACCAATTGGGCGATTGGGGGCCAACGCATGGATTAGCTCAGCTGGTCCGCAGAGGGTGTGCAGCAGTTTCAGAGCGCTGGGGTGGATGGATGGAAGTGGCGAGTCTGGATCGAGAGAATCGATCGTCAGGGATTCCACTCGGGGACAGTGTTCGAGAAATCGAACAAACGTCTCGACGTCATCCAAAACCCCAATGGATAAGTCAAGGAGGTTGGGAAATGCTTTTCCCGAAAAGAAATCGAGCAAGAAGGAAGTGTTGGGAAGCTGGAGGCTGCGCAACGCGTTCCGAATCCGGTGAGCACCAACTCCAACCGTGCAATTACGCAGATGGAGATCCTTCAACGCAGGCAGAGACATAAGGGTCTCGCAGAAGGCACCATCAATCTTGAATCCCTCGATACGCAGACAAGATAGGTTCCGATAAAGTCTGAGTGTGTTGCAAAACGTCCTGAGAATTCGCTGATGCATCACATCTAACAGCTCGATATTCTTGATACTACGATATGGCCCGATTGAGGGGTCATGCGGGCCCATAAAAGTGGCGGCCCAGGATCGAACGAACGTCGCGAGGCGACCTTCAACTGCAGCCAATCTGTCCAGCCGAACCGCCGTCCGGTGCAGGTGGTGAACCCGGTCTACCCAGTTGTCCCGGTCAATACCGCGTCCCAATGCTACGAGATCGAAGGTTTGGTGCTCGAGCAAAAGGGGCAAAGAGAAAGTTCGAAACAGGTGGCACACCAATGAGATTCGGCGTAGTTGGCGCACAGAACAGAGGGCCCAGCACGCTATCCAAATCTCCGCAGGCACTAGATGAAGGTAGGCGATGGGGTGGTGCATGTTCGTCGGGGTTCACGACTGACCTGGTGGGTAGGATTATATTACGCGGCCCGGCCCGCATAAATAGCGCCCGCCGTCAAGGGTATGGCAACGCCCT
Organism: Mycena leptocephala; assembly: GCA_029378395.1. Lineage (NCBI taxonomy): Eukaryota > Fungi > Basidiomycota > Agaricomycetes > Agaricales > Mycenaceae > Mycena > Mycena leptocephala. Next base: position 63,449 of record JARJLF010000076.1, on the reverse strand, counting down.
CTGGACAGCTTAGGTTCCGCGTGCGGGCCGTTCGGCAGGCATGATTGGCGGTACGACTTGACCCTTTAGGGTGCTAGGACCCCAGAGACACATTATGCAAGGCATAGGCTATTAACTCAGATGGCATCCACTGCTGCGACGTCGGCGCACGCCGTGGGAGCGTGAAAGACAGCGGCGGAATCGAAAGGTCCAGGAAGACACGGCGCAGCCGCACCTCACCTTAAGAGTAGTGATGCCCGGGGCTCGGCCTGAAGCCCGCAAGCCCGCCAAGCCGGGCCCGCTCAGGCCGGGCCAAGCCAAGCCCGACGGCGGGCTTGAGCTGGCCTAGGGCTTGGACTTGAGAAATCTCAGGCCAGGCCAAGCCCGCAAGCCCGGGCCTGGGTACCGTCGGTAAAGAGGTCGGGAAACTCTAATTTGTGGTTAAATTTGTGTTTCTCAGTCATCGTCAGGCGAGTGATCATATAACACGATATTTATTCAGAAATGCCTCGGCCGATCGGGTTGCAGAGAGGTACTGCTCTGCATTGAGGTCGAAGGTGGTATCTTCCCGGTTCATGTTGGTAGGAACACCGCAAACCGTCATAAAGCTTGGATAGCCAAGGTCAAAGTTCTCGGGCGACCCGAGGGGTATGAGCTATATTGAATTGTTAGAGCGAATTTGCGAGACTTGATAAACTTCGATACATACCGAGACAATATCACCCACAACGTGATAGTCGACAGGGGTGATGGTTTGCGAAAAAACCTCAATGGTGGGAGTTGTTCGGGCAACCTAAGGTGTCGAGAGTGGGAAAATGAAACAATAGAACCGCGACAACTTACCCTAATGTCAACATTGTAACAGCCGACATCCGGAAACTGTAGGTTCTTGTCGTTGAAATACCGGAAGGACCCAATGAGAGCTGGCTCCGAGGATGGCAGGAATGCCTATCCGTCGAAGACAGTCGTCTTCAATTTAGGGACAACACGGGGGTTCTCGAGAACAGCAATACCATGCAATATAGCAGAAGACATGACTGAGAGAAGTAGTTGGATAGAGATTTGTGCGTTCGATGGGAGACACAGAAACTATTGTGCCCTTATAAAACCCCGGAAAGAGAAATGGGTTCTGTTGGACCCTGCTAAATTTCCATGATTTTTTAAGTATACTCTGCACTGAGCCAATAGCAAACTAGACTCGTTACCAGTCTGCCCTACAACGGCAAATCTTAGTGCAAGCACTATGCCGTAGGCAGACTGGTACAACTCGGACCGATCAAAAGTGCTGTGCCCGGAGTTTGAAATTTTTCATTTCTTGTGCCCTGGCTTCAAATCTCAATATTTTTCTTTGATCAAAGCGAGAGGTCCCTGTGAAGTTCCCTCAGCTTAAATTCTGCCTCCTCTGAATTTTGATTCCTCTGCTTGGGTGAGTCAAACATGCAGGACTATTTTAATAGAGAAAGTCACTTTTTGGACCGAGATCACCGAAGATAACTTTGACGGCATGATCGGCACCACTCAAGGATTTCAAACTCTGGGCGCAGCCCTTTGACATGTCCCGAGTTGTACCAGTCTGCCTATGGCATAGTGCTCGCACTCAGATTTGCCGTAGTACAGACTGGTCATGAGTCTAATAACAAACATTGAATTGAGCAATGATCTTTAGTAGTCCGATGATAAGTGAGCTCCAAACCTAGGATGGAAACTAACAGAAACAGCCAAAACAAAATACCACAACCAAAGAATCGGATGGAACAGACGAATCTAATCCCAAACAGCCAATAGTATGCAGCAAGTGCAGTGTAACGTTCGTTCCAGAGGTACCAGACAAGTGTCAGTCCTGATTCAGAGCCTTGTAAAGGTTGATCGGGAGAAAGTTTACTTCAAGAAGTTGTTATTGGTCGTAACAAGTGTTTGTTCTGTACGAAACTTAGAGATCCAAAGGATATCTGTTTCGGACACCAAGACCTAAGTCGGAAACAACCGACTAGAATGATGGAAACGTAGGATCCCAAAGGATTCTGTAGTTTCCAACGCAACAACACAAAGAGAATTTATTGGAATGCAGGGGACCGTGAGGTTCATCAATATTCCAAAGCGAAACTAAAAGCTCCGCAAAGTATAACAAAGATGGTGGTGATTCCAGACAAACGAGACAACAAACAGATGATTCCAACCTATTCCCAACGATTCAAGGTCCAAGACCAGCGATTCAATATGATTCAAGACCCAAGGCCAGCGATTCTATAGCGATTCCAACGATTCAAGACCCAAGGACAGCGATTCAATACGATTCAAGAGCCATGCTCAGACATTTCAATCCAACCCAACACTTGTGATATTCAAACTCCTACAAACTTAAGCTTGTAGGTGGTTCGAAGATCGACTAGAATCCTCCCAGGTGCAAGCACAAGGCTTACTAGTGGGGGGAGGATTCCGTCCCGATCCCAGAAACACCTCTAACTACTTATACAATCCTAGATATGACTATGACAATGAAAGAATTAAGTAATGGTCCGTTTAGCCACCCCAAAGTCTGTGTATCCGTCTTGGCAACTAAAATATGTTGATTCCTATTGGCTGGGGGCACTGAGCATGCCATTCCGGGTATATTCCGACCATTCCTTGGTAAGATTTTGCACATGGTGACTTGATGGCAGCTTAGACATCAACCACCATGTAGCCCTTTTGCAAAGTAACTTGCATTCTGAAAGTATCCCTCAAAGATCTTCATGGAAACTGAAGTCTCCAGCCATGTAGGCTTCGAATGAGACCCCACTTTGAGTTATGGCTTAGGATAGGTCCTTGAGAACGCTCCTACCACCCAATGGGGAAGGTCTGGGAACTCCGCGATCAACGATCATGGGTTCCCATCGCTTACCACTCCACTCTGATGTCCATTGCCGAGTAACCGACGCTCAGATACAATCGAAACACCGCCTCTGGCGTTCTCATGTCACTTGGATCGACGCGAACATGTCGATACTCCCAAATAGATAATCACATAGTTGCTCGTTACTTTGGTTCTCGAGGTTTCGGTGATCGAAACTACCGAAACTATCAATACCAACGAAATACCCTCTGGTTTGGTTGGGCTACACATTCTCCTACACGTTTCGGAGAGAGACCATGTCAGAAACACCCCTGGCTTCCACCAGGGTGTTGTCCCGTTACTCTTGTGATGCTGGCCACAGGCCAGCTACTTCAGGTTCTTAGTACTGCCTCTAGTCTCTCTCTTTATAAAATTACAGATGTCCGTCTGAAGCCCTTCAAGCTCCTTTTATGGACGTTTCAGCCCGAGACTGTGGGTGCTCGCACGGTACCGGAACTACACAGTACCAAAACTCCCACCGCAAGTGCTTATTCTTTGCTGCCCTGGACGTTTGAGCCCGAAACTGTGGGTGCTCGCACGCCACCGGAACTTCACGGAAGTAAAATTCTGGATGCTCTCATGGCGAGCGTTAAGGTTTTCTTGCTGCCTTTGGCGTCACTCAATAGGCGCTGAACTTTGCTGCCTTTCGTCCGTTATGCAGCCATCTCTCAGTTTAACTCACGGCTAGCGCTAATGTTACTCACAGGGCAGGCGCCAATTACCCTTGCGCACCAATGACTTAATTGATGGGTTTTCGAACTCACAACAGCTCTGCTGCTTGCTTGATCCATTGCAGCGGATCCAGATACTCTCATTCAGCATGCCGCATGCCACACGATTGCCATCCATTACCTCTCCAAGTCTCGCGGATTCTCCGACAGTCACAGAATACATCATAATTCGATATTGGCTTCAATATGTGTAGATATCTGCTCGACTCAAGGGATCTTTCTCCAAATATGAAATTAACTCAATTACTTCTAAGCTTGAGGTCTCCGCACAAATACTACATCATACTTCGACATTAGCTTCGATATAGGTGTCAATCGAACTCTTCTCACCTCGAGGGATCTTTTACTAGATATCAATTTAACCCGGTGCAAATCACAGCCTCACCTCACCACTTTCAGGTAGTTGTACCTGCCTAGGGGCGAAAGTGGCTTGAAAATCAACACCAATCCAGAAGAAGATCCTGGGTGCAAAGCGGCCCAGGAACTGCTATATCACTCTCTTTATAAGATTATGCGTGTCTGTCTGTCTGTCTGAAGCGATTTCAAACTCCGCTGATGTGATCAAGCTTCTCAAACTGTGCGCTCACATGCGCTTTCGGCAAATCGTTCTCCGCAAATTCATCCTTTTGCCGCGACCAACAATAGTCCACCCTAAATTAATCACCCTCAAAGCTTGCTTGAAAGATGGCGCTGCCTGAGCTGCCAATGTCGACAAAAAATGACTGCAAATTGACACCGAGAGAAGGTGTTCGTGCGGAAACCTGTGCGCTTGCCGCAGGGACTGTGGTCTTACTGCGGAGACGGCACTTCCACTGTCAACTGATATCCCGATAGCCGTTGAATCCCTTTCCTTCCACCCCAAGTACCTGGAACTGTCTTCTGTTTGACATTCTCCACTGAACATTTTCTCTAACGGCTTCCGGATCACGGCAATCAAGAATCGGAAGCAGAGCGGCATCGCCGCTTGCGACGCGAGGCCCAAAGACTCCGGACAAGGTTGAATGTGCATGTTTAGCCAAGTGGGAGATGGCCCGCGGAGCGGGCCGTCGACTGCTTGTAGATAATATAATAGGAATGAACTACACAATGAAAACCGAAAAATATAGTGTTTTCAGGTGTGTTCATTCACTGCTTATCACCGAGATCATCCAGGCTGAGACCTTGAGGAGTAGTACCTGGGCTGCCAATGAGAGCGTTGGAAAAGAGAAATGGATTCTGTTGGACCCTGCTAAATTTCCATGATTTGTTAAGTATACTCTGCACTGAGCAAATAGCAGACATTGAATTGAGCAATGATCTTTGTTGATCCAATATCGACCAGGCTGATCTGAGGAGTAATGATACCTGGGCTGTCAATGAATGCTTTGCGAAAGAGAACTGGGTTCTGTGAGGCCCTGATAAATTTCAACAATTTTTACAATATACTGTGTCGCGCTGCTGTTCCAGACAAATGTGCAACTCGGGCAAACAAATATTTCTCATCCAAAGCTGGATGGACTTCTGATGGAGGCTCTAAGTTAGGAGGCTCTGCAGAGATATGGACATGGAAATATGCAGAATTATGTATATGCCAAGGATATGTATCGCTGCCAAATACTGACAAACTTCCTGATTTTTGCCAATTTGTGGGCATCACAGGGCTTTGGGCCATTTGGGGAGAGTTGCATTAACTCATGAGCACCTCTACAATGTATAGTAGCATCATAAAAATTGCCTAGCTGTCTTGGTGCCGCCATAATAGACGGGACTGTCATGATTTGGCACCCTTTCAACACTTTCGCTCGACGATTGATCCCGGGCGTCCCGGGTTATCAACTTGTAGCTCAAGTCTTAACCAGGGACACCCCGGGCTATCGAAACAATGAAGATCGCACAAAGGACTGGGAGCGAATACGGAATAACCAACAGGGGGTTATTCATATTCCCCAGAGCGGCTATATGCGAATAACCAAGGGGTTATTCAATATGTCCTCATGACGAAACCAAAGCAATGATCAGGATGAATAACCAACCAGGGGTTATTCAATATGTCCTCACGTCGAAGTTGAGACGAGGATCGGAAGCTCCGATCGTCTGGTCACCACGATTGAACACCTGGAAACGCTTAGTATTTCATAAAGCAGTCACATCTTAGTTTAGAGGATACGGTATATAACCTCGGTAGAAACTACATGTACTTTAGATTCTACCTTGTCTAATATCAAGTCTACCTTGGCCTGACAACGGCGCAGCGCTTTCTCCACACGACTACAAACGACGCTTGTACATTCATTCATTCTCTCCTCCTCGAGGATTCCTCAAGTACGGTGCCTAGGGCGGTTCCTTCACTGCCTTCCGGGGTCTCACGATATTCCCCTTCGACGGCTACAGTCAAACACCCCAGTAGAACCGGGTTGTTCAGTGCTGCCCTCTCGTGGATTATCGCGATCACATATAAACTGGGTTATTTGATTATCATCCCGGCTGGGTTATTCCCTGTCCCGCCAACACCAGGTCGACCCAGGGCTTGTCTTGACAGCATCGACCGACTCACAAACAACAGCCAAGGAAGTCAAGTCAACAAAGCATGTACCTGGAAGTGCAGATACCACGTGGTTCGTTCGTCTTGCGTCGCAATTAATTTTTTAACTGTCTTGTCTTAGGAATTTGTTCGGACGTGAATATTGTGATGCTCAAGAAAACCTGAACAAAAGACCGACAACCGTCGAAGTCCGTGAAGCATTCGCCGCACTTTCGAGTGAACAGAAGAAGGTATTTTTGTGCCGTCAGTAACCTTGGATTCGTATTTGACAAAGAATATTATGTCGCAGGTGTACGAACATCAGGCGAAAATTTTGAAAATCGAAGGCAAGAAAAAGGCACTGTGACCAGTCTTTGCGATGTATTTTAAATAGAAGAAGTGCAGCTATATTTTGGTGCTTGTCGATGTACTGTACCGTGTAGAAATGGTGCCACGAAAAATGCAGGGCGCGATGGTCTGAGCGTGGGAAGATCGGAGTTTGAAATGCAAGCGCGCCGTCCTTCTCTTTCTCCCTCCATCCTCCTCGCCACCCTCCTCCTCGCCCTTCCCGTTGATCTTGTTCCTCTCACACCATATGCTCCCCTCAGGCTCTGACCATCCTCCATGCGTACCTTTTGAGGTACCCGCGGTACGTCCTTGTTCTGGGTATCCCAATCCTTTTCATCCTTCCACAGTAATCCCCGGTGTGATTTTCACCCTCAACCTCACCTAGACCCCGGCTTGTATGGCTCTAGGGATGGATTTGCGACTGGGATACAGTCGGTCTATGTTCCAAACTCGACGAATTTTGACTGTCATATTTTACAGTTCCTCTAAGCGAATGAGTGAATCCCTTGGCCTGCCACGATGCTACTGTGATACCAGGGTTGCTGGTAAGTAATCTCTTATACTTCTTTTTGACACTGCAATGACATTGGCCCCGTGGATTGACGTCGGAGTGAAGACGCGGCGGCCTCGTGTATTGACGTTTACCCGGCCCGCCGCGTATTCAGGTGTGTACTATGCCCGCTGTATGATCTGTATCTGACCAATGTTACTGCAGATGCGTTACAGGCCCCTCCGCTTTGCACAAAAGTCATATGGTAAGTAATTATATCTTTTTCTATTGGCGATCCTGTCTAAGGCCATGCGACATGCTCGTCGTTTAGCGCACCAAAATGGTGCCTGGCACCCCGGAATGGTTCATCATTGAGGCTGTCACTTTTTGCTGACCAGCGGTGTCTCATTCGGGTGGGGGACAGAAGGGTTGCCCCTCCCCCCTTTGTTTTCACAGGCGGATTTCAAGCCCAGATGTCACCTTTGCAGCGGCCGGGAAACCTTCGCAATACACGGCTCCTGCGTCGTCTCATCTGTAGGCTTCTGAAAAAACAAGAACATCTGCCGCATTGCCAGATTTCAGTCCAGTACACTGCCTGCTCCACGCTCGTTCATATTCACGCAATCTTGACAGGTGGCCTGGCCCTGTACGCACCAAAGCTCTACTAGTACCACTGCACAAATCTGCGGGCTCTTTTCGAAAACCAGCGGCACCATCGGCACCAGCATGCCTGGCTCGCCTGATAGTCTCAAATTCTTTCAGCAGGTTCACCGGCAGGACCCGATGTCATTTGCTCTGAATTATCAAAACTGAGCTTGCCTGAAGCTAGTGCCTTTGAGGCTGGCGAGCAATGAGATGCCAAAGCACAAGGACAAGTGTTGGGGGGAGGTAAGGGCTATGATTCAGAGTGGTCTTCATACGTTTTTGTTTTTTCTAATTCTGAGACTTGGGGATTAACTAGGATTTAGAGCAGATCACAGGGAACGAGCACGCCCAGATGGAATACGTTCATTTCGAGCGTTGCATCAAGGGTGATTAAGATCGAATGATGGCACTGATGGCCTTATGGTATTTGCAATGGTCGAAGTCAAATGGGCTGGTGGCACGCATGGCCACTTATATGACATGTTAAATCAAACTGTGGCACACATGGCTACGTATATGGGTCACATTTTTACTGATCCATGTTAAATCAACAAGATGGCACCTGTGGCTACTCTTATGGGTCATATTTTTATTGATCCATGTTAAATCGACAAGATGGCACCTGTGGCCACTTTTATGGGTCACGTTTTTACTGATCCATGTTAAATCGACAAGATGGCACCTGTGGCCACTTTTAAGGGTCGCATTTTTACTGATCCATGTTAAATTGATACAGTGGCACACATTGCCAGATAACCGGGTCACATTTTTACTGATCCAGCTTAAATAGGCCTGTGGCACTCATGGCCACGTAATAGGCTCACATTTTTACTGATCCAGCTTAAATAGACCCGTGGCACTCATGACCACGTAATAGGGTCACATTTTTACTGACCCACTCAAAATCAGGTTGGGTGGCACCGCTGGCGCTAATTGGGTCACATTTTGGTACTGACTGCATTTGGTGGCACTGATGGCGCTAAGATAGAGTAGTCACAAAAATTGCTGACCCTCTTGAAATACCCTATTGACCCCCTAAAAATCAAAATTTTCGCGGCACTGGTGGCTGAAGAATGGCCGCTGTGGCAGGCAAAAATGCCTGCCTGAGTGGCCGCACTATAGGGAGTTGGTGGTATTATCAGCTGCGAATGGCAGCCGGTGCCAACTATGAAGAGGGGATAGAAAGGGGGCTGACCGGAAAGAAGAAAAAAGGGCAACCGACACTGGGTGCCGACAAGAGCAGTGAATTTATTGGTACTAATTCATTCAAGAACAAGAACCACAGCCTCGGAAACTTGATGATGGACAGATCGGGTGTCGCGAGCGCCACCCGTGTCTTTTGATGCACAGGATCTCACAGGATTCATCGACGGTGCCAAAAAGTCACTGTGAGTTCAAGAAGTATTGGGTGAGTAGGTTTATACCACAGGGAAGGGGGGGAGGGGACCGTGTGCAGTTAAGGGCCCCCGGTATAAAAACCTTATTAGTACAAGACCCGTCCTCCGAGACGGAGAATTGGTACATTGGAAGAGTACACACATGAGATGGGAATTCGTGATTTTCAATCCCAGAACTCGTGGATCTTTGTTAACGGTCGCCTGCTTTACTCGTCATGGCCAGAAGTAACCGGAAATGGATTTATTTTGTCGGACCCTGTACATCAAATTCAACACCCCACTACCACCAGATGCTCAAGGATACCACCTATTGGCAACATCATTTATCTGGCACAAATCGGTTTATTGGTGCTGTCCTGAGCCACAGAACCAGAAGTGGTATCTGATGCAATCACAACATTCCATCATCCTCAGGCAAGAACCATTCAAAAAAATTCCAAAAAGGCATATCAATGCCAAATCTGTGTAGGAATGGATACCTGAGTGTCCTTTACAACATTTAGAAGGTTTGAATTGTGAACTGTCCATCATAGTGTCCAGAATAATCATGAACCGTGTGAAAGGGCAGTTTTTGATTGTCAAGCCTCCAGTTGAGAAAGGAGGGAAGATTATGGCTCATAAATACATCAGACAACTACTCTAAAGCTCCCTGATGCAAATATCAAGTGCTTGAGGCCCAATCTTGCTTGAGGCAGAATAACACTGTAGAAAACTCAAACTGAATTTGGCTTGCCAAAGATTATGTCCCATTTTTTGGTCATCCACCCAATTCTCCAATTGTTGAGTATAGCATAATTGTGGGGGACATCCTCAAGACTTGCCTCTCAGACTAGCAGCCTTGTTTGTCAATAGGGACACAGCAGCACAGCACGATTTTGGACATTTGATGCAAAATCATGCAATGAAATAAATCCATTTATTACATCCATATCCAATACTGTCAAGACCATCATTGGAGTGGATGGTGGCAATAGAGACGTTGTGCAAAGCCGCATGCGGCTTTTTTGGGGCGCAAACTCACCGCATGCGGCTTTTTTTTTTCTTTGCTCTGGTGGTCAAAAGAGATTATTTGAGAGTCCCAGTGATGCTCCAGAGCAAAAAAAAAAAGATATTCCTGTGTGCGGCTTTTGCGCAACGTCTCTAATACAACATAAAGAACATGTACATCAAGTTTGTACAAAAATATACTACAAATTGGAGTTGTTAAATCCGAGTTTCCGGTTACTTTTGGCCATAGCGAGTAGGATCGACTGACCGGATGTTTCCCACTCCGTTGCTGTTGAAACACAAGTCCTTGTACTAGTACTGCTCTGTGCTCTGAAAATTTTTGATGTCCATGTGTTTCAATACACGGGAAGACCTCTCGATGTATATACGTTTACCTTCTCCAATCACGCTGCGGAAAGTCGCCTTATCCCATTCGACAGCACGAGGCTCAAGAACGGCGTCACCTCAGAGACTTCGTCCCAGATTTGGACCATGAATTCTCGGCCGAATTATCGGGTGAAACCAGGCATAATCTTACACAATGCTTCTTCATCGAATCCGTACTTGAGGAGCGGTAGATAAGATTTCTCAAGCCTGATTCGGGTGAGGAAGTTCAGAAGGAAATCCTCTGCCCCATTGTTGAGAGCAGCGGGGGCATTGACCGCGACAGACTGTGCAAGCTGAATCGGTGGTCTTGTAGAACTGGCGATAGGTGGTAGGTGGGGGAATGCAGTGGCAGGTTGTCGACAGCAGCCGGAGAGCTTGCAGAGTGGGTGACGGTGGGTTCATTTCTAACATTCGTTCAAACAAAATAATAATTTTAACTGAGTCCGAAACGCACCTGGCTGGACCCCACCGTAACCAACTCTTGCCTGGGTTGTATTCTCGGTCTGTTCCGTCTGAAAGTGGGTTCGTTTTCCTGGACAAAGACATAAAATTGTGGACTTGATGCAAATAATTTTGGATCTTACCCTGAAAGGATCAATCAAGACGAGTTTGAAATGCGGAATCGGCCTGAGGTCGTGTTCCTCAACACCCTTGTCCAGATAGTCATTGCGGATGACTGTGTGGATTTTCGTCGAAGAACCGCCAAACTTTGAGACAAAGTCCGGCAAGGAACGGGTTTTGCTCGCTAGGTCGAGGAATGGAGCTTTTATCTCTAGATATAAATAGGTACGTCTTGAATCCCTGAGCTCATCCTACGAATGAGCCGTCTTACTGCTTCGGCAAAGGGTTTGCTTGTTTCAGGAAACACGATGTCCTGGAGGGTCGAGGAAGTACCACCGAATCCCACGACTTTAGAGAGGTCATTGGCGCGAATTCGACGTGCCGGCATGTCGATGAACAATTCGGGTGTAGCGAGTGCTGAGCGTTAAACCTTCTTCTTACAGATCGTGGATGATTCCAAGAGTGGTAATAGGCGTATGAAAGAATGGTGGGTGGGTATGTAGGTATCATTACACGGCCGGTCCGATTCACGAACGCCGGTTCCAGGGATTTTCTCGGAGTACAAGCAAGCGTAGTTACACCATCGCCTCTGGACTACCAATTGTCGAGCGCTCGTATATAATGGTGCCGTAAGTAATCCCGGCAGGTGCACTGTTCACCTACCTTGGCCCTGTTCTTTGAGTCATTTATATGTCGAGTATTTTGGAACGCCCAGCTTCGTCAAAAAAGCGGAATTTGATTCGACTCGAACAAGACAACGTCCAGTCCCCTGTACTACTCAAATGGTATTTTTCTTACTTGATCGTGTGCGCCATGCATCGACTCTTAACTACTCTCACCCGCACCCGCAGCTTCCGTTTTCAAACTCGTCCCAACATTGGATGTACTGTTCTCATCCACTGAGAGCGGCTCCCCGTTCGGTTCAAGCACCTCCCCTCCGGTGGCCGGCACACCCATCCCCGGCTGTGCAGGCCCATCCCACTCGTATTGCTCCTCTGCCTGGCGCTGCCATGCGCGCTCTGCCCGCCAGCGGCGCTTAGCTTCAGCCAGTGCACGGCGCTCTTCCTCCTGCTCCACGAGCCATTCGCCGACGCCTTGTGCAGCACCTAGCGGATCTCGCTTCTTCCGCAGGAGATAGCCTTGTATTTGCGCGATGGAGTACGTGTCCGAAGGCATTGCGGCGGAGAATTCAGCGGCGTAGCGCTCGATGTCGTTGGTGGTGTAAGGGGCGAATGTAGCTTCGTTTTCGGGTTTTCCGTCTGCGCCTTCGTCCGATACGGCAAAAAATACCTTGAAGACTTCCTCAATTTGTCCGGCCGTAGCGAGGCTGTATTTTATCTGCCCAAAAATTATTTTCAGCGCAGTTTCTTGTGAGAAATAGAGGAGGGGTCGCCTTCAGATCCATTCTCCCGGCTCGTATCAGTGCCGGATCTAAATTCTCGATGTGATTCGTCTAAATAGCATGAATCAGTTTCCCATCTGCTCATCGAAAAAAGAGAAAGGAATGCAAACAGTTGCAAAGGTGATTCGACCCTCCTCACTAGAGACGGAATCCAGGACGTTGAGTAGCCCGGAAAGTGTGACCGCTGATTTCGGTGGCACCATATAATTGCGCGGGATAATATTGCCATTGCGATCTCTTTGGGGCTCTTCTTCCTCGTCTTCGTCTGGTTCCTCCCGCGAGGGAAATGCACAGTCAATGTCTCTGGTAACGCAATACATCAGGGGGTAGGGGACATTGAACACTGAGACGCACTCAATGAGGAGTATGCACCGCGACGGCGTGTCGCTGATGAGTCGCCCCAGGCTAAAGTCGTCTATGCCTGGACTTGCTAACGATACGAAATAGATTTCGAGGCCTAATTCTCCAGCCTGAAGAATTATTTCGGTCGATATCAACGGAGGAAAGAAAATGGCGAACAATAGCATGTACGGTGGAGCTCTTGCCAGTCCCTGGCGCTCCATCTTTGCGGTATCAGCAGCATTGGAGATGAAGTGGAAGACGAAGACGCACGAAGTAGATAACCTGCATAAATGCATATTGGAAAAGCAAGATAAAGTAATCCAATATATAGACCCACCACGCCGATGAGGAATCCCTGCCATTCTGTACCACTTCTCGCTGGCGAGAAATTCCTGTGCATCAGCCAGAATCATTTCTTTGATGTCTGCAGGCAGAACTAAAGTCGAAAATGCTCTGCGCGACTTGGTCACAGCCTTTGCCCAACTGCCGAACTGAATATCCGCGTCAGCATCCAGGAACATCGCGCGCGGAATACCTAGATTACCTTGTCGGTGAGGTGAACGGTCACCCGTGAGGTTCCATGCTCCAGATATTTTTGCTTCGCAGAATTAATGAGATCAGCGAGAACCTCGCGGTCGGATGAGTGCAATCTAATGAACTACAGCCTTGAGCTTCATAATCAATATCGATTGCAAAGAGTGAACAAACGTGACTGTGATGGACCCGCCTCCAACTCTCGACGAATCCCAGCTAGGGGCGCCGGAAGCAAGTACCACTGCCGGCAGATATTCGAGAAACTTCACAAGATTGGAAATATGTTATTATAATCTCACCTTGAAGCCAGGTGCTTTTCCCGGTTCTGGACGAGGTGAAGAGAAGTCGTTGCATTGAATCGAGAGCCGGCATGTAACGGACAGAATCTTTCGGTCCTGCTCCCCATCCCAGATCACTTTGCTTGGTGGTAGCGTTGAGTTCCATTATATCCTTAAACGCGTTCGAAGATCGCTGAGACAGAATCAGCCGGGCGATTCAAGATGAGAGGGAAGAAATACACACGAGGAATTCAAGGATCCAGTCATACGATAGGTCGCCTTGGGAAAAGTGGACCGTGAGGAGAGATTCAGACTAGCGACGTATTAACTATCAGCACGCACGGAAGAACGGTCGGGTTCAGCTCACTGGTTCCGATTTGACATTGAACTGTTTCCGGGGCAGAACCTGAGAGTTGACGTAGAATTCTCTCGCTGCAGATACGAATTCATCCAGAATACGCCTGTTCTGGCTCCATACACTGCAGCAGGATATTGCATCAGCCATAGGACCTGTATTATGTCGAGCGGAAGTACGGACGAGAGCACCAAGGTACCACCGCCGTATTCGCCAATGCCGAATCCACTGGAGTCGTAATGGCTCCATCCAGCCGAGCTCTTGGTCTGTGTAGAGTGTCAGTCAACCTGGGATAAACGTGAGATTTTGGAGTACTCACGATTGACATCCAATATCCCCTCCACCGGAAGAACGAAGGACTTTGTGTGGTAGCTGGCTCATACAACGGGTCTGGATGGCCATCGATCTTTCCGAGATTCGAAGTCGGGTAGGGCCGGGTTGCGGCGTTGCGCGCAACAACCTTGAAAGATTTGCTTTCGTTCCAGACACGATGATTTTCCAAGTAATTCACCACCCAGTCGTAGGCGAAGTCGCCCGTGGAGAATTCAGCTTTGACCTATAGAGCAAAAACTGAGGAAAGCGACCGAAGTCCATACATTTACTCACTACGAAGACTGCTGCAGTCCAAAGAGGTGTGAGTCACCGGGTTTCAAGATGACGAAGCAACGCACAGGCACGGGCGAAATCAGAGATCCACTGTCCGACTTGGCGTCCCGTTTCAACGATAGTCCCGAGGAATATAAATCGAAACAATTCAGACACTTGCGGGTGCGTCGCGAGTTTGCGGATAGTCGAGATGATCCATGAGCGTCCAGATACCAAGCTAACGCCATTGACAAGTCGCAGTAGCAAACCGACAGGATGAGGGTGCATTCTGAGCCGAATGGGTGCACACTGCAGAGATAGATGATGGGGGAAGTGGGTAGGGTCTTCAGGCGCTTGTGCGTCGTGGCAGCATCTGATAAGGATCTGACACATTGCTGTTGAGCGCCTATGCAGCGTGCGCTAGGGCAAGGCGCTTAGTTTCGCAGCTAGCTGAGTGATGGAGAGGGAACAGAATGATGACGGTCACCAATTATTCGACTGCCATGAATTTGATGCATCGCGGGAACGAGAGTACCAAGTTCACAAGACAACAGACCGCTCTATTTTCTACAACAAATGGCTGTACGCCAGTACCCAATGATGAAAAGACCAACACAACCTCGAGGAAAGTGATGAGAATAATGGCAGGCTGAGCGGAAAATTCAAGGAGACAAGTACCTTTTCGATCGCTTGCGCGATCTGAAGTTTCGGAGAGGTCTGAATCCATCGAGGCAATTGTTCGAATGCCTTTGGGAGGCAAACGGGACATTGAGCCGCTGTTTTGAGCGTCTCGTATACCGATTCATGGTGGCCGATTTCTATGCCCGGAGTCGCGGCTACAATTCCGCCCACCCGGTCCAGATAGGCGATGAACCAGGTTCGAAAAACGTGAAGAATGTTATCGGCAAGGTGCCAGACCAGCTGAGCCTGAGTGCAAATGGTGCAACTGAAGCAGACATGGCCATTACGTAGGAGCGAGCACCCATCGCAGAGCTGCGGTTACCGCCTTCGCGGCCTGGTCACAGAGCATGATAGCGAAGGAGATTGTAATAAGGGGCAGCCTGAATTTCTTCGAGCACGGGGGGGGGGGGCAAACGGCGATAAGGGCCCGGAGGTGATGTTTTAGTGACTGCTTGGCTGCCGCCATCACTAAATCCTTCCATTGATACGTGTACGCGAGAGCATAGGAAGCAAGAGGATTGTCATGATTTGGCACCCTTTCAACATTTTCGCTCGGATTGATCCCGGGACGTCCCGGGTTATCAACTTACAACTCAAGTCTTAAACTGGGGACACCCCGGGCTACCGAACGATGAAGATCGCATAAAGGACTGGGAACGAATACGGAATAATAAACAGGGGGTTATTCATATTCCCTACAACGACTATATTTGAATAACCAAAGGGTTATTGTGATATGTCCTCACGACGAAAACGACGATCGAGATGAATAACCAACCAGGGGTTATTCTATATGTCCTCACGTCGAAGTTGAGACAACGATCGGAAACCCTGATCGTCCGGTCACCACGATCGAACAGTTGGAAACGTTTAGTATTTCATCAAGTAGTCACACCTTAGATTAGAGGATACGGTATATAAGCTCGGTAGAAACTACATGTACTTTAGATTCTACCTCGTCTAATATCAAGTCTACTTTGACCTGACAACGGCGCAGCACTTTCTCTACATGATTACAAATGACGCTTGCACATTCATTCTCTCCTCCTCAAGTATCCCTCGAGTACGGTGCCTAGGGCAGTTTCTTCACCGCCTTCCAGGGAGTCGCGATACTCCCCTTCGACGGCTACAGCCAAACACCCCAGTAGAACCAGGTTGTTCAGTGCTGCCCTCTCGTTGGTTATCGTGATCACACATAAACCGGGTTATTCTATTATCATCCCGGCTGGGATATTCCCTGTCCCGCCAACGCCAGGTCGACCCAGGGCTTGTCTTGACAGAAGGTAGAATCCAGTCTACCCACCCCCGACGATAATCACCACGTACGAAAACCCTCCGGACACCACGATGCTACAGATGAATGTTTACCTGTATAAACCAACGGAGGAATGGAGCGCGGAACGGTTGGTGGTACGCACCATCGTAATCCTCCTCTTCCTCGCACTCGCCGGATTACTTGGGGCCTGGTACTCCCAGTTACCCGCATACCTCGGCCCTCGACGCAGACGTCTCGAAATAGCGAGACGCGGCTTTACGGAATTTCTTCGAGGCTGCGGCCCCGATTTTGGGTGCTGGCTGGTGTGTTTGTGTAGACCGCCGCCACAACCCATGCTCCGCCAAAGACAACGCGGAAGGCGACCCGCAAGAAGACCTAATCTCCGGAGGGAACACGAGAGGGACCCCGCAGTCCCGAATACGTGGACATGCCACCCCTTATGGACATAGCGTGTGCGCACGCAGACGATCTCTTCGTGAGAGACCTGTTTTCCCAGATGACAATGTTGGTCCCGGGTTTAGCGGAGACGATTAGGGGAATTAACAACTCCCTACGCCCGGACGTACCCGTCCAAGTGGTACGCAACAATGGGGAACCCGTGGAGAAAGAAGAGCGGATCTCCTACGAGGTGGACCCCTTACCGGGGAACCGGTGGAATAATCCGGATACAGACACCAAGAACCCGAATGGAAATACCCGCGGACTGATCCGCACTGATACTTGATTCCCATCTTTCCATTGACTTGCTTCTTTATCTTATCTCATCTCGTTTCTAAAGAAATTCACACGGTTCGAAAAAGAAGAAAAATGCGCATTTGGTATTCAAAAGACAAAATACAAGTGGCGATTTATGTGTCCGATCGAGGCACGTACAATGTATTGAAAAACAAAAACAAATGGTCGCTAGAGTGTCCTGACGCGCACAGAGGGTCCGAATGTCTCGACATCGCGCTCCCCACCCCTACTCCTTCGCTTTCCCTTTCCCCTTTCGATCTGCGGGTGGCATCTCCACATCTTGGCTCGTGAGCTCAAGAACGGATGCAAAATGCGCCAAGTATTGAGCATGCTGCTCGGGAGAAAGGGTTGATAAATGGGCAGCAAGGTCTTGGGCATCTCTCGCAATACCTGCAGCGGTGAACTCCGGGTTATTGCTGAAGAGCGGTGGCAGGATGGGCCCCATCTCCACGTCGGCGGGGAAAGCGGTAGAAGGGGTGTTGAACCCTGGGCCCGCTGAAGACCCCGACGTGAATGGAGAGGCGGACGATGGCGCCGGCCGCAGCGGAGGACCCTGACTCGAAGACGCCTGTTGGGAGGGCGGGGGCATGGGTTCCTTGTCCAGGTCGTAATCCGCCATCGAGATCCCTGAATCCTCCGCATGAGGTTGGGGGCGGCGCAGCGGCAATGCGAAACCCGAAGGGCGCGAAGGATGCGCTCCAGACCCGGACGCGCCAGGCGCTGAACGACAAGAAGGCCCTGGTGCGGCGCGGGGTCGACGACGAGACCGGTCCGTATTTTGCAGGGGTTGGAAGTCGTACAGGAATGTCCTGTACGAGTCCACCGAATCCGCTAGGAGAGGAAATCAGGACCGGTCTACAAAGGAAGAGAACAAGATCAACTTACCCAAGAGGGCCAAATCCACCAACCGAGGGTCGGGAGACAGGAGCTGGTAACGACCATCCCCCAAATGTTCCCAGAACTCGAAGCGGAAACCCCGCAGCACCGACGACATCCTCCTGCTGAACGCCTTCTGGAATTCACTCCACGTTTCGCATCTCTCGTGTTGCTTGTTACAATTGTAACAAGTACGACGGGGCTTGTTGGAGCATTTTGCGTTCGGGTCGGTGTCGTCCGAAAAAAATCAATCCTCATCGCAATGGGGGCATCGAGGCGGAAGTTGTTGAACAACCGCACCGATTGGTCGGTGCGCCTCCTGAGTAAAAGTCGAAGGGGCGACACTGGTGTTGGGGGTGAGCCTTGGCGCTGGAGCCGCTCTTGGACGCGAGCGGTTGCCCACCGGAATTCGCTAGCGGTTGCCCACCAGAATTCGGATCGTGTTTCGCCGTTGAGGCGAAGGAGATCGAGGACAGCGACCAGTCAGGGGGAAGGACGACGAGAAGGAGATTGCGCACGAGGTGCAGCTTGACGCTCCTTCCCTGTCTCGATTTCCTCGGACCCTCGGCAGCGTTTCCTCGAGGGGATTCCCGGCAGGGGGCTGCGAGGCGGGACGTGGATGAAGTCCTCTTCGTCCCAAGTCGGACGAGGAGGCGGGCGTGGGCGCGAAGACAGAGGGGGCAGCCGTGGAGACGGAACCCGGGAAGGCGGGGGTGTTGCGCTCACTACCAGGGTAGCCCTGGCGAAATCCCACCAGTTCAACCCCGCCTCTCGCACGAATTCGTCCAATTCAAACCCCTCGAGAACCCGCGATGTGTACCCGGGGTCTGGATCCTCGAAATCCGGTGGCGAAATGGTCGTCGTTTCGCAGGGGATGCGCGCGGAAGGACCGTTCATTCCAACCCGGCCAAGTCTGAAATGCAGGGTTAGAACGAATGAGGAGGAACCAGGAGAGAGGAACGACTTACGGTCGTAAAACTCCGCCATGCGCGGGAACGAGAACCAAGTGGATTGTTCACTCGGTTGCCTGGGGGCGCGCGGCTGCCTCGGGTCGAACCAACCTACAGGAAGAATCCAGATGGCGGCAGCGGGTCGCAAATAGTTGACCCAGATTGGGGTTGAACCCCGCTCCGTGATTCTCACCCGACGACGATTGAGCTCCTCGGCACAGACGCAAGGGGTCCAACTCGGATGAATGACCTGGACGATTTCGTCGAGCAAGTCAACAAAATTCGCCGAATAGGCCACTGACACGCCAACTTGCGAAAGCCAGAATAGACGTTGTTCGAACTCGAGCTGGAGGCAGGGGTTCAGCGGGATGTGAAGGAGAGAAGGAGAAGGGGCTCACCATTATTGTGATCGTTCTCCTGGCCTCCCCCGCGATGTCATGGTTCAACCTCTCGATCGCGGCCACGACCTCCTTGTGTTGGGACGCGATCTCCACGCTCAAGTCCAAGTCCTCCATCCATTGATTGCGCAGGTGGGCGTTCCAGATGAGGACTATGGGCATATCCAAAGACCCGAGAACCTGGAAACGGAACCACGATGACAGGACCTGCACCACGAAGAGCTGATGTGCAACTTCGGCAAACGGCCAAGACAGCGGGTACGACGCCGGGATCCCTCCAAGGGGGAAGCGCAGATAGGCGGAGTAATGTCGACACGGGAGAGACGAACTTGAGAGGACGACAAGAATGGAAGAGCCAGTCCAGGAGCACGGTGTCGTACTGAGGAGGAGGTGGCGGCAGGATTTCCATCGGGAGTATAACCCCCGGACGCTCCAAGGTTGTGGGGAGAGGCCCCAAGTACAGCCGGACATGATTGATGACCGGGTGCCAACCGAATTCTTGGGGGAAAGGATGCCGCCAGGGGTTGAAAACGAAAGGCGTCTGGTCGGCGAATATCGAAATGATGTTCGGGTTCAATGGGAGGCGCAGAAGCCCGAGTGGACGCTCAGGGGGGAGGAACCGCGAACTCAAAATCGGCAAGGTGGAGATCAACGCGTGCGTGGGCGCGCATATACGGTCGAGCCAACACCCAGTGGAATCCAGCCAGATGGGGGAGGGAGGAGAAAAGGGAGTTGATGTCCGACATGGAGGGGGAAAGGAAAGAAAGAAAATAGGAGCGCCGCGCACACCCTGACCAGTTTATATAAAAACTCGGTCAGGGGCGTGAAGAACCCGCAGCACATCGCGAACCCAGAACCCGCGTTTGCAAATGGAAGAAGCTAAAAGCTGAAACATTATGCAAAAGACCATATGGGGAAGCAATTAACGTTTAGATCGCGCATGACACGCGTAATCGACGTGCTTTGCTTCCACCAATTATGCCGGGATCGTGGCAGTGCTCGGGGATCAAAAACCTGAAAGGCCGG
Organism: Mycena leptocephala; assembly: GCA_029378395.1. Classification (NCBI taxonomy): domain Eukaryota; kingdom Fungi; phylum Basidiomycota; class Agaricomycetes; order Agaricales; family Mycenaceae; genus Mycena; species Mycena leptocephala. Next base: position 43,114 of record JARJLF010000076.1, on the reverse strand, counting down.
TTACTGAGATCAAATATTCGGATGAAGAGGAAGAATTGGACCAACGAGAAGAATTACTGGGTTTCACCGGGTTCTTTTTGAAGGTACAAAAGGAAATCCACGCTCTGCAATATTCTAGGGTCGCTGGGACATCGACCTTGAAGAGGGGGGGTAATGTCATGATTTGGCACCCTTTCAACACTTTCGCTCGACGATTGATCCCGGGCGTCCCGGGTTATCAACTTGTAGCTCAAGTCTTAACCAGGGACACCCCAGGCTATTGAAACAATGAAGATCGCACAAAGGACTGGGAGCGAATACGGAATAACCAACAGGGGGTTATTCATATTCCCTAGAGTGGCTATATTCGAATAACCGAGGGGTTATTTGATATGTCCTCACAATGAAACCAAAGCGACGATCGGGATGAATAACCAACCAGGGGTTATTCAATATGTCCTCACGTTGAAGTTGAGACAAGGATCGGAAACTCCGATCGTCCGGTCACCACGATTGAACACCTGGAAACGCTTAGTATTTCATAAAGCAGTCACATCTTAGTTTAGAGGATACAGTATATAACCTCGGTAGAAACTACATGTACTTTAGATTCTACCTCGTCTAATATCAAGTCTACCTTGGCCTGACAACGGCGCAGCACTTTCTCCACACGACTACGAATGATGCTCGTACATTCATTCATTCTCCTCCTTGAGGATTCCTCGAGTACGGTGCCTAGGGCGGTCCTTTTACCGCCTTCCGGGGTCTCACAATATTCCCCTTCGACGGCTACAGCCAAACACCCCAGTAGAACCGGGTTGTTCAGCGCTGCCCTCTCGTTGATTATCGCGATCACACATAAACCGGGTTATTTGATTAACATCCTGGCTGGGATATTCCCTGTCCCGCCAACGCCAGGCCGACCCAGGGCTTGTCTTGACAGGGACGATCATGGAATGGCAAATGATGGTACAAAATTTCATGCTTACGCTGTCGGTTCATGAATTTGGACAAGGAAAAACACTCATTCCTGTGCTGCCACAGATTGCTTTGAATGCCTTTGGGTGAAATGTGGGAGGCACTGGCAGTCCTAAAACTCCAGCGGCATTTGCTGGGAGTCATCAGGTTTTGAATTCCTATGTATCCATCCTGATGAAGTAAAATCGGAACCCAAGGAAAAGACAAATTGCTCAGATTTCAAAACCTGTTGATGGCGGCAGTCGTAAAACTCCGGCGGCATTTGCGGTGAGTCATCAAGTTTGTTCCGGCTCAGTGGCAGTGTTTAATAGCATCAAATGGAAATGTGATGTCATCAGTCTGGCTGGCTGCAGAGGGGATAAAGCCGCAAATACTTAAGTGCTTTGACACTGTTGTAATCTGACCAAGTCAGTGTTGACATTCCTTGGAATTGTCTCTCACTGGGATGGGCAATGAACATCCTTTTGATTATAGGTTTTTGGAATGTCTAAATAAAATTGGGGGGTTGCCGTCACCTGAACACTAGGTCGGATTACTACAGTGGAAACTTAAGTGGCCCCTACTTTCACTGGTTGAAACCCACTCCAAGGGATGCACCAGACTCATGCAGTGGGATGTTCAGAGAGCCTGCAAAGCCACCAGTGAGTCACTTATGTTCAAGGTTTTCCGGCAGTGAGTCATTCTGGTGCTTGCGCTCCGAAATGACTTATGATCTAACCCGATTTGGAGACCTGGGCTCAAGTGCTTGGCCCAAAGGGGTAACAGATGGGGGGGGCCATCCGGGGGATTATATGGGAAGTTATGATTCAATGGGCGGCAACCTATATTTTATCTCACCGATCCAGTCCTGGCCTATTTGGAACAGCACTGAGACTTTAAAACTGCTGGGCGACCTGGATGTCGCGAATATTCACCAATTGTCGGGGTTTACACAGACTGTACACCAGCTCTTGCTGGAACCAACATATTTGGTAAATCTCCTTCTCATGCTGTTGAATTGAATTTGTGACCCAGCCCAGGGTGGCCCCCAGGCTTTGTTTCGCTATCTTTTGAATATCACCCGAGACCACCCCAAACTCCATTCCGCTCTCGAAGACGTGAACACCCGCATTTCGCATCAGAGGAACGGGAGCAACACGGATATGGCTAGCCACCGCCAGAAGCGTCTGTTAGTGAGTCAACCTTGTCCCAGTCGATGTGCTTCCCAGCACTGATAAAAACACAGGTCCATGGCTTGCAGCTTCACCAGAAGCCCCAATCACTCAAATACTTCATCACTGGCAATCTGTTTGATCTGAATGCCCCGCCTGGGTCCTTGAAAAATCCACGTATTGTGTGGCGTGACCGTGACCTGGTGTTTGGTCCCCCACTGCGAACAGTGCTTTCTGACACAAAATGCCGGCCTAACTCCAGTGATTTTGTATGCGACAAGAACGCTGGATTCTACATGTGTGAAACATACGAGTCTGTCATTTTTCTTGGATACGTTCCGTCTGGTATGTTCTCTTGTTGTCCACGTGGTCCACCAGTTCATTCCCCAACGCCTGCCCAGAAATTCCCGAGCCGATTTCCCACCTTGTTGTTCTTCGCGGAGTTTTTGGATCTTCGAGTGATCTGATTGCATGGCTTAAAAGTGCAGTAGACCGTGCTGTTTCTGAGCGTCGCGATGTACGGGTATGGGGTGTTCTTTTCTGTCCATGTATTTTTCTGGCGCTGATTCCATCTTGCAGCCTGATGCACCAGGTGTCATGGTACAGGTGGTTTAATGCTGGTCCTCGTCATGCCCGGGTCTTTGGCCTTGCAAAAAGCTATGCCAAGCGCGTCGACGACATTACCAAAGTTGAGCATGATAACACTATTATTGCTGCAACTACTGCTGTGTGGGGTGTTGCCAAAGCCTGGCTACCTGCCAATATCACCGAACAGATTGACAGCATACTTCTCGAGAGTGGTATGCCTAGAATGGCAACGCGCAACGTTTCCGAAGGTACACTGCATTTAAAATATTTTTGGCCTTTGTATTGACCGGATTCAGGACGAGGATTCCGTATTAATTTAGGCGGCTGCGAATACTCCTTTCCGTCTGTCGAAAGGGCCCCTCCTGAGGCTTATTTAACCCTCGACTACTCGGTGTATGCTGCAATTTACCGGCTAGTCTGCTGCTGACCAGAACTCTATAGGTCACTGCATGACGATCCATGCTACGTCCCGGGCGCTTGTGCTATTAGCGTAAATGTTGGCCGCACTGTTGATCCTCCACCGCCTGCATCGCCTTCTTCGTCTAATCATGCCAGGTCCACATCCCTACACCCTACAACTCGCTCCCAGACTAGTCGAGGTTTTAACCCTTCCATCGCTGATCCCATGGCCGAAGATCCTAGTCTTTGGCCTGTGTGGAAGTGCGACTCGACACACTCGTCGCCTTCGGGCTTCGGACCGGTTGCACGCGCCAACCAAACACAGGAATATAACTTGTCGAGTTTTTGTTTTATTATTATATCCCATCTTTTGAGAACATTTTATTACTAAACTGATTTCCCACTTCCCCCTTCTCATAGATTCATTTCTCAGCTGCGTATCCCAAGATTCACTCCTTACACCATCGAGCAAAGTTCATCATTATTTCGACATATATTTCCGGATCACACTCAGGATACCTCTTTTGAGCTTCATCTCCACGTATTCTTGGACTTACCTACTTTGATTCTACACAGACGTTTCATTTTATTCGCTACGTACTGCCAATGCGACTGGTTGAACCACTTCGGGCATCTCGGACTATGCCGGGGATTGACTTAGAGAGGTGGATTGGGCACCCATCCTCGATGCTGTTGCGGGGCAGCGAGTCTCCCTATCTTGTCTTTGCGTTGTTCCCGGACTGCTGGAGTTGGGTTGACTTTAGCTGCGGCTTTCCACCCACGGACTCTCGTACTTACATCATTTTGATATTTGTTTGTTGGTAGATCACGGATCACCTCACCTTTGTCTCATACCGCCACGTATACAACACTTTTCTGCGCATCTTCGACTGAATCCACCCTCAGCAGAGTCTGCTTAAGCTAAGTTTCCTATTTTATCCACTCTCCATTAAGTTCTACAGTTAGTTTGATTATTCTCCAGTATCTTTCGTATTTCTTGTCGTACGACTCGGCGCCGTCACCTGCACGACCGGACACTCCCTTTGTCCACCTCAGGACTAGCCTTCTCTTCCACACCTGTCAGTGGAGGGGGTAACTTTGTCGACATGACACTCAAAGTTGTTGTCAAACAAGATGCGGGCACAATGTTTGCCTTCGATCCGACCTTCCGGCATGGAACGACCCGTCTCTGTGGTGGCCACAATCACACCATCACCATTGCTTTTTCGGAACGCATTCTAGATGCCTTCAAAAAAGCGCAGGAGGGAGTTTCTGGGGAGGCTGGAGAAGGGGCGGGCGATGGAAATTGTCCCTAGAATAGATAAAGACCGCGAGAAAGCATTGTCATATTTTCTCCAGCAGAAACAAGCTAGACCAATCACCGTTCAGTTTATTCTGCATTAGAAGAAACTATAAGGAGACTTGGTCAAAACTCTCCATAATACTAATTTCTAAACCTTCTATGTGAAGGCGGGGAGTTGTCGAAGAACCGTAACACTGTTGTCAGAAACTGGTCACTTAAGAGAAATGATGGGGAAAAAAAGCAAAACTGAACTATAAATGGAAACGATAATCACGAGTATCTACGGGGATTGAACTCGCGCAGAGGAGACTCCCCATCACAGACCTTTGCCAGAGTCCGAAACGTAAAACCACTATACTAAGAAAGAGATGACATGAAGTGGACACCGGATCACCGAAAGTCATTGTTACTTCACGACCTAGATGAAAAACCACCAGGACCACGTCATTCGGTGGTCTTCGGCTTCTACTGCCAGCATGGGCGCAGCCAAAACAAATTGCTACATGGGGAATCACATTCGACGTGGCGGTCCCGCTCAAGACTCGGAACGCCGGTTCCAGGCATTACTTATCCCACACATTCTGAAACGGCCGGAAGAAACGGTGCCAACGAAGCACGTACCTACCACTGGGGACAGGATAATTTCCGTGATTCCCTTGCCAAATTGCCAGGGCGAGGGAGGACAAATTGACTACGGATATGCCTGGGTATCCTGATTGCCAGAAGATCTGCTAGGGTTGTATAGACTCCAGAGTTCGCACATTGATCATGACCTAACCTGTCATATGCATATAAATATATATCAGTCATTGCATTGGAGACTAGGATTAATATACATGGTCAGGCACCGCACATCCTGCTTCCATTTCAAAACGCATCTCCGCCCATATCGCAAGATGGGCGCCAATACGTATTCAGAACGAACAGATGAACTCGAACCAAAGTAAGCCGACATGCCGGCGTTATCATTGTAGGACTCGCGACGGGACGCCTGCGGAGGGAAAGGTGAATAAATAGATAAACAGACCTTCTTGATCTTCGCCCTTTGAAATTTCTGACCATCTCCCGTCGTTCTGACCATCTCCCGTGATTATTGATTTTGACCGAGGCGGAGAGGGGGCTCGTCCCTGGCTGCGTGTTATTCAACCAACCCAGGCGTGTCCAAAGACTCAGGTGACCCGATACCGTTGCGGGAGAAGATGGCACGCTAAAAAAAAAAGACGTTAGTGAGATTCATCGCCGCGGCGTGAGGATCGTACGAGATGGCACGGAATGAAATTGAATTCACTCACAGCATATTTGTGGCCGTGGCGTATAAATAGCGACGCAGTCCTACACCGTCGTTGGAGAAGCGTCACAACCCAGTATTCCACCTTCATATCCAGCCATCGTGAGTGAGAACCAAGGCAATGCTGACCTCCCTGTTGAAGTGTATTTCTGTGTGACACCACCATCTCCATCGTCAGCCTCGTCTCCGCCATCCCGACCGCAACCTCGGACTTCCCCGAGGTCATCCCAGGACCCGGTTTTCCAAGCCTGGTGTCATTGGGTTTGACCTCGGAGGAGCTCTACAAGCGTATTCCTACTCCAGGTACAACCTCTTTCCCGCTACTCGCTGCCAGGATGAACAGTGTGACCTCAGAGGGAATGAAAAGACTCTGGCCTTTATTCACTCTTGAGTGCGGTGAGGTCCCACCGGCATGCCCAGTTGCCAATGCCATCATGTGCTTCAACTTCCTCAACGCACTGGGAACCACCGCCTGTACCGTCAATGGCGAAAACGTTACGTTTTCCACCTCCGGCTCGTGCAATTGGTTCGGAAGCAACGTCTCCGGCGGCTTTGTCATTTCTGGTATGTATCGCCCGCAGGCAGGGTGTTGAGCATTGTGCTGACAGCCGCCGTTCCAGCCGAAATGTCGCGACCGGTGGAAACTTAGTGATCAACACATGCCAGGGGAATGGCTTCGTCGATAGTAAGGTGCATACCTTTTCCGAATCGACAGGAATTGACGAGTTCCAGGTGCGAACGCCGCCAATGGCAATGGGGATCTGATAGTGACGATCTCGGCCGAGCTTTGAAAAGAATGACTGTCTGTCTTGACTCTTGTTGTAAGATATGTTGCATGAATCGGATACGGAGCTTTTTGAATAAGAAACAGTTTGAGCTTTCCCACTGACTTGACGTCTCAATGTGCTCCTTTTCATCGGACACTAGTTTAAGTTCTTGCCGGGCCACGTCGTCGGTGAAGGTGGAGGGAATCTTAGACAATGAAGAACGGTTGACTCCGGTGAATTTGATCAACCTGAATTATAATCATTTGGCGACGTACCTAGTGCCGATTTGCGCAAAGACGGGCGTTTATGATGACAATGAGGGTCGTGCATTCTGAGCCTATGGTCGGCGTTTCAGCGAGCGCTTTCCGTCATCAATCGAAATAAACTCACGCACCGTTAATTGTATCCAAAATCCACTTAGCAGGAGGCCTTGTCGTCTTTCAGCGCCTTCGATGTGTGCGGTCCTTCATGCGGGAGAGAGACAGGTCGTCAATTTCATCAAGTAGCGGTACCTTGAGAAGGAGTTGATGTCCAACCAAAATCGGTTCAGCGCCCGCCGAAAGCACGGATTCTTGCACGGTCAAGATTCTCTTTCGTGAGTGTTTGAATTCGCCCTGGGCACAGCTTGACAAGACAAAAGATATCTTGTGTCATGGATGGAGAGGTGGGCGCCACGCACATTAGACCGTAAATATGCTCCTGGATATCGACCACGTACCATTCATCCGCTGATCGATGCTCGGTTCTTGGTACTTCTGCGAACAGGCCGTAGCCCTCAGGGTATATCCGCTGAGTATCGTATGACCCTCAGCCTGCACAAGTGCAAATCCAAGATATTGTATGGCCCTACTCGGTTTTGGAAAAACAAGACGTCAACTTGAAGGCTGAGCGCTGAGTCTTGAAGCGCGGCCGCCCAAACGCGGCTTGAACGCGGCTCAGGCTGCACTTGGCACTTGCGCTGCGCCGGGTGCGTTTGAAGAAAACTTCCGAGACGAGCATCATAGACCAGCGAAACAGAAAAGAAGGTAGGAATGCGATCCACGATATCTTGGCCACATCGCGAGAAGGCAAAGGATGACGGCAATGGCTGTGCAGATATGGCGATGCTCGCTCATCCTGGTGCGTCCCCGTTGCTCTCATTACGTCTGTTCTGGTCGCGTCCCTCTGCTTAACTCATGTATGCCATCGCCTCGCTGGAGTTTTTTCCGCCCAACCGTTTACCGTCGTTATATCCATGTCGCGACCGAAATGGAATGAATTCTTTTCTTCCCTGTGCTCATGGGCATTTCAATTAGACCCTTCACAATTGACGGCGCCTCGCCATCACCAACACAAACTCCGCGCGAGATCCGCTCCTACTAGTACTTCTGCGTCTTTTCCACGTTCGCCTGCGGAAATGCTTTGCCAGATAAGTTGAGCCCGGAAACGCTTGTTTCCTAGCCGCATTATCAACATCGAAGCAGTCAACGTCCGAACAAGGGCTCCTACTGACGCTCGCAGACCCATGACACCGTGTCGTCGCTGCGCCTATGGAGTTTCGGCGTCTTGCTTCTTCCACAGTTGAACAGCAGTGCTTCTTTTTCAAACTCGCTCCTGCATACGGTACGTTGACCAATACTCTCAAAGTCCTGCGAGTCGAACTAAATTCGTCTCAGACAGAATTCGCTCTGAACAGCAGTGGCCGTGCTGTTAGATGATCTGCGGTGGCCTATCGCCTCAAGTAAGGGTTCAAATCTGTCCTTTGAACCTAACAATGACATTCCACACCAGCGATCCCTGGTGCCAATCTCGCCGAGTCCAACTGTTTCTTCACCGAGCATAGCTGATTAATTCGCCAGATTTCGTGTTGCCGACGCGAAAGACAGCAGCCGAACTAGAAAGCCTGTAACGTATTCAGCCTTCGATAATATTCTGATCTAGCTTTTCCAGTGTAAGTCAACGAACGCCGGAAGAACAGCGTCGGGTCGGAGTGCGAGATTGGTGGGCCAATCCTAGTTGAATCCTAACCTCTGTCACTGGCCCTCGCTTATGTTGCTGCAGCCGGCTGCGCGGCTTTATATTCCGATAGATCCGCCTGCAGCTTGTCTTCTTTTGGTGTAGGTTTTTGGATCCATCGGAACTGGAACTGAAATAGATTGATTATCTTACCTGTGTTGGCACGCTTGGATCAATCGTTCGTCCAGACATGTTCATTCCGACGGCCTCCCGAGATGATTCTCATGAGCTACAGAAGAGCATCGGTGTCGGCATATGCATGCATGTCAGCCGCTCGGACTTCAGTTTACATGAGGCGGAATTTATTGTTAGGCGTTGATAAGGCCTGGACAATTTCGATTAGCCACAAGAAGTCTCTGCACATATTCAATCCTAGGGGATCTTCACAACACTCTCGTTCGCCTCCAACAATTCTTCCATTGCTTTCAACTGCGCATCGAGGTCCCCCGGTTTGAAAATTCGGAGGAACCCGTCGTGCAATGAGGGGCCGTCGGAACGCTGGGGAAACATTATTCGGCGACCGCGGACTGGCCCCTTTCCAGCGAAATCCCGGATAATCATAAGGTGAAGGTCCATCCGCCCGTGGCTGCGTGCAAGACGTGCACTATGTTCGTCCCAATTGACGTGCTGAGCGTTGTCACCATCGCGGAGGCCATCCAAACTCGCTATAAACTTCCGCGGCCGACCAGAGGAGTAGTCAATTGTCGTCACTAGCTGTGTTGATGTCTTGCCCTCAATGAGGTTGGCCAGTACGTCTGTGAAAACCGGCCGCTCCAGGAAGTACGCGCCACTGCTTAGGTCTCGGTCCAACAACGCTCGCATGAAGGAGAGATTCCGTGCTCCCAAATCGTCAATTTCTACGACATATGAAACACTCGTATGAACATAATGAGTACAGCTCACCCACTCAACGAGAAGGCCCGCATGGACTGACAGTAGTCACGATGCCTACCCTGCCCCCAATCGATCTTTTGGCAATCTAAAGAGCAATAATAAACGCTTCGACAGTCAGAGCACCGTCTGAAATGTGTCCGTTCGTTAATTAGGCCACACTAGCGGAAGTATCAGGTTCGTCGAATGGACAATAGCAGAGATCTGACCTCTATATTGTCGCATGCCTTCAAAGATACAGTTTCTGGGGCGTCCAGCCTTTTCATGAGACTAATGCGTTCTTGGGCCAAAGCCACAAATGACTGCCACGTATCGTAACCATCAGAGTTTTTGAATTCCGGAACGTCCACAAGAGGTTGAACGTGCCGGAGCTGTATTTCAAGCTCAACGAGAACGGAGTAGTAAGCCGTGGATGCTGGTAATGCGTTTTGCAAAACCCTCCACCAGCCTAGAAGGTCATCGTCTTCTGAATGGGCAAAGATGGTTCCATACTGGACGACTGAGCGGAGTAGACCCGCTTCAAGTGCCGCGCGCATCAGGCGATGATGGACTAGTAGTTTGTCCAGAATATAAAAGGCCTTCAACGGCACTTCGGGCGTAGGGTGGGACCTCCGCGTAAAATGCTCTAGAGCGAATATCAAGGCTCCTGATATCCCCACCGATATGAGGGCAGAAGAGACCGTTCCGCCGTCGAGTGGGAGATCCGACACAAAAGAGACGAGATCTTCAAAGTAAGCGGAGAACTCCTCCGAGATCGGGATGGGCGGTGATTCATTCGAGGTGAAGAGAAGGATAGAGCGTAGGATGAGCGATGCCAGCCCCGTCGGACCACCTGCGCCGTCAAGGATCTCAGCGAGATGCAGAGGCTCCTTAGGCTGCAAGGATGGGAGAAATTCCCACAGCGAATCCACTTCTAGACTCTCTCCCTTGTCCGCCGAATCCAATACGAATAACCAGGCGGTCATAACGAGGGACCGAACGCTGACGGTTTGGTAGACCAGTGTATGAGTCTTGGGGTCGCTGGCAAAACATTCGACGAAGAAGAGGAGGACGGAGGACACGCCTAACTTCACGAATGGGCGAAGACACTCTGGATAGGCGTGAAAGAAGACAAGCCACGCCCAAATGCGCGGCCACAAGTCCTCCCAAGCCGCCTTCTGTGCACCTGTGATTTTGAGGAGAGCTGTTAAAGTCATGCCGGCACGAGTAACCGCCTCTGTGTCGAGGTTATCGTCTGCCGGGATTCCAGCCGGATCGAGATTGACGTAGAAGACAGGGAGGGAGTGCGTGAACTTCTGGTCGTCCTTGGCCTTACGAAGTGCTTTGATAAACCGGTCCAAACCGTGCACGGATCCGCTCGCCGCAGGAGTGGCAAACCGCTACCTTGATCGTGAGCGTATTTCATCTAGGTCCAAATTCAGATACCCACCCTGAGGGATATCGGCAATGAGCTAAGATTGTCGAGACGAAGCATTCGATGCATTGTATCGAGGGTAGGTAGGTAGCTAGCTAGAATTACACGGCACGGTCCCGCTCAGGAACGCCGGGGCCCAGGAATTATCTGGAGGGAATGGATATGGAGAAGAGGGAGGAAAGCAACCCGGTAACCACCGCTATTTGATTTTTCATTCCCGATCATTTTGCGATCGTTTCAGGTGGAATCTCAACAATTGTCCACGCGATACCACATTTCACAGGCTCTGAGCCTACGAAAAGGATTAGTCTGTCCTACACCTTCCAATAGCGAACCGGAGAATGGCCCACGCGACAGGATTTTTGAGGACGCGTGCGCACGGTGTTGATTTCAGACACCGAAAGGTCGATTCGAATCGGGAAGTCGACAGAGGAAGAAAAAACGACAAATTGATTGTGAAAGGGAAAGACGGAGGGTGGAGAGGTGGAGAAACAAGGATAGGGAGAGGATGGAGTCATAAGTGTACATGCCGATAAGTAAAAGGAGAACGGCGGATTGCCTCCGAGTCCATGGTGGTATTGTCGCGCTGCGACGCGGGATCGACGGCCGCGGGGGAGGAGATTCAAAAGAGCATGGGAAGAAGCGGATGAGGTGGGCCCTGCACAGGCGCAAGCGGCTGGCCCCAAGTCCTGGTGAATACTTATGCGCTGAAGCCCGCCGTAGCTATGTCCATATTTTTTTTATTTATCTTAGGGTTAAATAATTGGAGCCACGCACGAGCGCAGTCTCCACCCGTCCTCCATCTCCACACCTGGCCTGCGCGACACTTTATCGTGCACGAACGCGAAGTGCCTGCGAAGCCGTCGCTGGGGAGGAATACGCGCAGCTGCGTTTTTGGCTGCGGCTGCGCGAGAGGTGGATGGTGGAGCAGGACCGAGATGCACTCAGCTTCGCGCGAAACGCTCATAACAGTCGAAAAGAGCACGCAGCAAGGGGCACACAGCGAGAAGCGGGAGAGGGAGGGCGTCAAACAATAGCGAGGATGACTAGACGGCCAGAAACGTCGGTCGAAGCCCGAGCGATAAGCGACGAGACAGCGTACGAGGGACGGACACCTTGTATGGGAGAATCCCTGGGTGGATGATATCCAGGACATCTGAAGTAGTATAAGCGAGTGAACGAGGAAGGAGGGCAAGAGGACGTACCTCCTCCATCTCCTCCATCTCCAGTCGAGAATCTACATCCTCTCCGCCCCCCGTTCGCATCCGAGTTGCTTCAAAGTCGCGCAGGATTCCGCCTCGCCCAGGAGACGGTGCTGCTCGTGAAGGGCTCGTCGCGCTCCCGAACAAAGTATGTCCAGCTGAAGAACGGAGGAACTCACGCGAGCGTGTGAAGCACCAGAAGTCCAGATACGCAACACCTGTGCCTCAAGAGATGAGTACATGTCCTCCCCAGTGATACGTCTTCAAGCCCCCATCAACTGCGCGCGAGGCGTCGCGTGGGCGCGGCGGGAAGACGACAAAGCGGGCCGTCGCGTCACAGGATACAAAGCCCACGAACGCACCGGGCGCGCCAAGCAAGAATCCGCGGGGGCGTAATAAAAGCTGAGCAGATCTAAGATGGCGTATCGTAGGGAGATACGGGAGACAGCTTGCGCGCAAAGTAAGCGGTATCGAGGTAGTGGATGCGAATCCGTTGGAGTTGGGTGTGGTGGATGTACGAGCCAGGAGCGAACAAAATCGATCTTCTCCTTCCGCACGCCAGGTGTGACATCAGCGGGGACTTTGTGGGAGACACATGGGCTTGTAAGCATGGACGAGAATCGAAGGGTGCGGCGGACAAATCGGGCGAGGAGACAGGAACGTCCCAGACGAGCAGGCACCTCTCGGGTAGAGCTGGGAGAATGGGAATTAATATTGTGGAAGTCTGAGGCAAGCGGGAAGTGGGCATGGGCGAGCGGCACGAGTACGAAAGGAAGCCAAAGGAACGCACTGCTGCACACGCGGAGGGCTTTGAGTCGCAACGATTCATGGTAAGCATTGATGAACGGGCTATCCTTGAAGACGAGGCACATACCTATGACGCGACTCCCAGGATTTCTCGGATAGCAAGGCACGGCGTTAGAACCGTATTCTCGCTGAGCGCTAAGGGCAGCCTCTGCGTCTTTGGCTTGGAGGATGCCACGTCACGTAGTTGCAAGTTGTCATCGTGTCTTTCGTATATGGTATTCCGAGGAAGAGTTGGATGCCATGCAGGAGATTCGTTCTTTAAAGACAGCACGAGGCTGAAGAAGAAAATGGTGTCGCTTGGGACCGGGTGAGAGCGGAAGCGGAGTTTAAATCGCGATCACGTGCGATGTCACTTCTGGTGCCGCGTCGTGCTCACACTGTGAGTCACAGGAATCTGCGTCACTTTGCCTTTTCCGCCGCAAGTGGTTTTGTGCGCACCGGGTTCCCGGAAGGAACTGCCTGACCGCACCAAGACACGACATCCCGAAATCACCGCCAATTCACTGGCTGAGATCTTGGTCAGGTGTCAACAGTCCAGTCGTTTCGTTGGCATCAATCTTTTCACAATCTTTTCAACAATTTTTTGACCCCTCCAAAATCCACCGACAGATTCCATTTCTTCTCAAACATTTCCTCTTTATTTCGCGCCTGAAATGATAATTGTTTCAAATCGTCTTGGCCAGAGCGAAGCGGCGGTCTATCTTGTAGTTATGAAAATTATTACCACTGCTTCTGATTGCCGCGACCATTTGCAGCCCGCGCCGTCTTGATCTAACCCGCCTCACGATGAGCTATTTCATTCAATACCAAATCCCGCGCACTCCCAACGGATTTTCTGCCGTGAACTAGTTCTCTTCATAGTGAAGGGCGGTGTTCTGTCATGGGACCCATCTTTCCCCACGTATTGTACAGGAATCACAATCCGGCATCTTCTGATTGACGCCATGCTAACAAATGCCCTTAAGAAACCTCGCACCCAGCACTGCCTTGTTTCATTTCGCCCAATGCCCCTCGATGATGCAGGCATGCACAGAACCGGTCTCGCTTTTTCGGATAGAATTGTCCACGTGCTTATCGTTGGCTTATCGCCACACTCTCTATGGTTCGTGGGCATGAGCTGCTGAAATTGGTCGGCTGACTTTTGGCAGGCATTTATGTCTCCCTCTTTGTCCGGGCTACCCTGGACTATGGTGAGCGCGTTCCATCTCCTGCTATCTAATGGGTTTAATAAGATCAATAGGCAACGGGGTTTCGAAAATCGCTCTGGCGTCGTCCTCGTCTTCATACTACACGCAGTATTCCTACTCTCAAGTGCCCTGTGGGCACTCGAGATTGCACAACGTTTCGGCCTCGTCAACGTTCTTCACCGCCCCAATGAATTGTCCACGGACGACAAATTTGCCCGCTTCTACGCTCTGGTTCCACGAAAAACGTCGATTACCGGTGTGATGTTTGAGTGTCAGGTTAGACTCGCGATTCCATTCAAGGTTCAATGTTCATACGGCGATGTATCCGTTATCCCGCGACTCTTAGCCACCTGGCATGAGCGAAGAATTGTCTTCTTACTTCCGCTTCTTTCCTGGAGTGGTAGCATCGGTACGTTCCGCTCCATCTCACCTCTGGTAATATGCAGTACTGATGTTATTCTTCTTCAGTAAATATGATTGTACACGCAAGTTTGTGCAGATCCGGCGTGAACAACATCAACTATATCGCCTTCTGTAGAGGGACTGACGTGGCTGCTCCTGTGCTCTCCATCGTCGCGAATGTTTCTGTCATGTCGTTGACAATTTGGAAAGCCTGGTTCGTGTTTCTCTAGTCTGAGCTCTAACCGAATACTGAGTGAACTCAAGGACATCGGTCGTACGCTCCTTGCGCTCCAGGAAAAAGAATAAGATATTCTCCGTGTCTGTGCTCCTGATTGAATCCGGGACTTTGTATGTCATTATGCTCGTGCGTGGTTTTCTTCATGAAAGGTTTCCATGGTCGTGACCAAATTTAGACCATCGATCTTCTTGTTACCTCCTTGGTAACAGGCGGCCCAGAAAGCGCAGGGAGGATGATAGACTGCATTTCTGGATATTCCGCCGTTCGGTTCGTGGTACGTTCTCACTGTCTTACTGTACTCGCTTTGATTCAAGCTTACTTCGTGCAAGGCATGTATCCTACTCTCATAATCGTAGTTAGTAAGGCCACGACAAGGCACGAGACCAACGATGTCCTATATATCTAATCCGGGAGCTGTGCGCACAATTCCGCATCTATAGGCATTTTTTGGAGTTATAGATTTTCCAAGAGCCAATTTTGAGGGAACCTCGCGCACATTTGTGCACGAGGTTCCATCTATAAGGCTTGGAATGGCCTTATAGATGTCAAATTCCTGAGAAAAGGCAATTTCCAGAGAACCTATGTCATGATTTGCTCCTTTTTCACTCCCCACAAACTCATTCCAATAACCTGGCTATACCGATACCCACCGGGTTATATCTCAGGATACTCCCACTATGTCTCCCCTCTTCCCCTTTCTATCGCGCCTTCTCCAACGGTCCGTTTCAATCCTTGGTCGTCCTTTCCCGGATTGGGTTGTTTCAACCATTTACAACCGATTGTTTCAACCCGATCGTATTTCAGTGATCGACTTATTTCCACAACGGGATTTCCAACGAAACCCTTGATACCGGTAGTCATTACTACGCCTTGCAGTATATAAGCCTAGTATAGGTAGTTAGGTTCCTTACACTATTCTAGTCCATTCTCCAGAGCTCAATCTACTGCGTTTTACCTTTCTTATTGTATCGCCCAGCCGCCCACGTTGCAGTAACCCCTGCAGTGAGGCCCTGTGCTGACAACCTAGGACTATTCCTATATATTTGCCACTCCGTTCTCTGGTACAAAACGGTGGCTATGTCTCAGCACCGCCACCGGTAGCTATGCAGAGAACGGAGCGGCAAATATATGGGGTACAATTTGGGATATAAAATGATGGCGGGACGGCGGCTGGGTGGCACGGAGAGGCAGGTGTTGCATGGAGAAATGAAGACCAAAGATGCAGACAAGGTGCAACTTTTCGTGGGAAAAGGTGAAGACAAGGTTCACCTTTGGCGTGAAGCACACTGACGATTGCCAAATTTAGCGTGACCGGAGGTTTAACTCCAAATGTCAACTTTCGAGTTCAACAAAAGCTTGGCCGAAAGGCAATCTCATACTAGTAATTTAGGTACATTAGAGATTGTAACCTAAACTACAAGAATAAAATCGGGTTTTGAACCAGCTGAAATGTAGCCGAAATCCCAAGAGTCAGATTGCAAAAAAAAATGCGCTGAAGTTGTAAACCGAAACTCACCGTTTCGGAACAAAAAAAAGCGGGTCTGAAGCCTAGCATTTCAGGTACGCTGAAATGGGCGCCGAAATCCCGGGTTTCGTATCTCATTTCAGTGTAGCTGAAAAAATAGATTTCAGTCTGCATTTCAGCTGGAGCTGAAACTCAAACCGAAACTATTATTTCAGTCAGGCTGAAATTCGGTCGGCGGACGAGCGGCGGATCATCTGCCGATCGTCTGCAGACAATCCGCCGCTCATCTGCAGACGGTCTGCGGCTCATGTGCAGGCGGTCGCCTTAATGACCCCTTTCATTTGCAGGAGACCTACAGGTGGATCCCCAGCTCAAATTTTGCCGTATTTCCAATCTTAGCGTCCTTGAAAGATATCATATATTATCAAGTCTAGATACATACATACATACATACATAGATTTATCTATAATAAATGAATTACCAGTACATACCGTGGCTGTCCTACAGACTTGGTTTCAGCAAGATCACCTCCCCGCAGATGGAAAATTGTGTCTGCCACTCAAAATTTGCAGAGAGGATTGCGTCTGCAGTTGGAAAATTATGTCTGCCATTCAAAATCCGCACAGAGGATCGAGGCCGCAGATTAAAAATTGTGTCTGTCGCTCAAAATTGTGTCCACCACACTGATTCACAGAGAGGATTGCGTCTGCAGAGGCAAAATTGTGTCTGCAGCACTAATCTGCAG
Organism: Mycena leptocephala; assembly: GCA_029378395.1. Classification (NCBI taxonomy): domain Eukaryota; kingdom Fungi; phylum Basidiomycota; class Agaricomycetes; order Agaricales; family Mycenaceae; genus Mycena; species Mycena leptocephala. The sequence goes on along the minus strand of JARJLF010000076.1, from coordinate 26,314 downwards.
AGAGGAACGAGTCGAAAATTATGTCCACCGCTCAAATCTGCGGAGAGTATCGGGTCGCCGGACATGAAAATTGTGCCCACTGCTCTGATCTGCAGAGAGGATTGAGTCAGCAGATGGAAAATTGTGTCTGCCGCTCTGATCTGCAGAGAGGATTGAGTCTGCAGATTGAAAATTACGTCCGCTGCTCTAATCCACAGAGAGGATTGAGTTGGCAGATTGAAAATTGTGTCCGCTGCTCTAATCCACAGAGAGGATCGAGTTGGCAGATTGAAAATTGTGTCAACTGCTTCTAATCCACTGAGAGGATCAGGTCGACATAATTTTCAATCTGCCAACTCAATCCTCTCCTTAGAGTGCAGACATAATTTTCCATCTGTAGACTCAATCCTCTCTGCGGATTAGAGTGGTGGATGCAATTTTCAATCCGCTGACTCGATTTTCTCTGCGGATTAGAGCAGCGGACACAAAAATTATGTCTGGTGACCTGATCCTCTCTGCGGATTTGAGTGGCATACACAATTTTCAATCTGCGGATTAGAGTAGTCTCTTATAAACAGACGGTACAACAAAATATTGAGCTCATACTTCGCTTTGTTGTAGTCTGTCAATTACCCGTCATCCCTGATCGGAGATCGATGTTATTATATAATCAAAAAAATTGCGGATCCCAAGACGGCTTTCAGAATGTGTCTTTCCGCAATTTAGTGTAAGATTCAAGTTCCGTGGTTCAAATTGAGTCCTGTCTTCTGCGAGGTCTCAGCGACAAAAGTCAAGAACAAAGATGCCGAGTTTTGATGGTTCGGCTGCTTACCGAGCAGCCTTTTCGTTCCAGCTCCCACATGGATAAAATCACCCATTGTGAACGGGCAGATGGCTTTGGAATGCAAATTCAACCCATTTCGCCTCCAAAATTTCATGGGGAGGGCGTTGAAAGTGCTGCAGAGCCTTGAGGCAAATTCAAACTCCGATGTTTATGTAATAACTGCGATCTCCATACACCTGTCACCGGGTAAACTACAGACTAGGATTAGAGCGGCAGACACAATTTTCCATCTGCCGACTCAATCCTGTCTGTGGATTAGAATGGCGGACATAATTAGGGTGTTACACAGTAGAGATTTCAGGCTGATTTCGAGCTGGATTTCAATCTTGATTTCACAACGACGTGACACGGAGAACACCGAAATCTGTTTTCATCCGAGCGATCAAAGTTGATTTCAATTTTCAATTTCACCCGCTCGTAATCTTTCTGGGCCACGCCCATCGGCTCCCGCTCATCGGCCGCCACAACGAGCTCAATATCTGCCTTTTGCAACTTCATTATGTGATGCACTTTTTGTGAGATAGTCAGTCCATGGCGGAGCTTAGACCCCATGTAGCTGGTTTGTATGAAATTCCTTTGGTCGTTGTAAAATATGCTGGCGGGATCGGTGGGGCGCGAGTGGCGGGGATGTAGGCGGCCAACAGCGAACAACATTGGGACGACACGAGTTGATGTGAAATCTGTGTTGCTAGGTAGTCACATCAAGTCACACCAAATCAGCCTCGAAATCTGAATCGAAATCCAGCTCGAAATCAGCCTGAAATCTCTACTGTGTAACACCCTATTTTCAATCCGCCGACTAGATCCTCTCTGTCTCTGCACAATTTTTCATCTGCCGACTTCATCCTCTCCGCAGATTTGAGCGGCGGACACAATTTTCAAACTGCAGATCAGAGTGGCAGACACAATTTTCCATCTGCTGACTCGATCCTCTCTGTGGATTAGAATGGTGGACAATCCAGCGATTAGATCCTCTCTGTCTCTGCGCAATTTTTCATCTGCCGACTTCATCCTCTCTGCGGATTTGAGCGGCGGACACAATTTTCAAACTGTGGATCAGAGCGGCAGACACAGTTTTCCATCTGCTGACTTGATCCTTGTTGGAATGGCAAGCCGCCACGTTTACGCTGCGCTGGCGCAAACGTGTTCAGTGATGCGTGCACAGCCATGCACAGCCTTGGGTTGAAGTTGAAACGTTCAGCTGGTCTGAAACGCTACGATGTCCTATTGTTTCTTGGGTGCATTGTTCCATGTACATTGTCCTATTCCCATTGTTCCTAGGGTATAAAAGGGCTCTGTATCTTCTTGTATAAATTATATTATTTATTCTTCCCTTCCACTGTTCGATCCGAACAATATTTCTACAATCCTCTCTGCGGATCAGAGCAGCGGACATAATTTTCAATCCACCAATTCGATCCTCTCTGCAGATCAGAGCAGCAGACACAAAATTATGTCCATCGACCTGATCCTCTCTGTGGTGGACACAACTTTCCATCTGCCAACTTGATCCTCTCTGCGGATTAGAGTGGCAGACATAATATTCAATCCACCAACTAGATCTTCTCTGTCTCTGCACAATTTTTCATCTGCTGACTTCATCCTCTCTGCAGATTCAAGTGGCAGACACCATGATTTCATCTGCGTACAAGACAAATCAGACTATGACTGTTCCACTCTGCATGGCAGAAGAACAAAGATTCATTTCTAAGCTGCAAATGCAGTGAAATGACTTGGGGACTACATATCTAGTGGTAAATTATCTGCAGATGTGCTGCGGATTGTCTGCGGACATGCGGCGGATCATCCGCAGATTAGCGGCAGATCGTCCACGGACAAGTGGCAGATCATCTGCGGACCGAATTTCGGCTTGACTGGAAGTAATAGTTTCGGTTTGCATACTGCGCCGCCCGGTCACCCCACTGCCCCCTCCTCTAGTATATCATCATAGAGGAAGGACATGTTGTGCCTTAGTCCTAGTCACATCCAATGACAACATTTACCCTAACATTGCCCCTAACCCTAGCCCTACCTTTTCTCAGGGAATCTCACGCACAAAGGTTTTTTCACCAGATTTCCTCTCTGAAACCTTTGTGCGCGAGATTCTCTGGGAAAAGGCCTTTTTTTCAAAAGTTTGTGTGCGAGATTCCATCTATAAGGCCCTCAAGGCCTTATAGACAAAAAATAATGTCAAATTCCTGGAAAACCAGGGAATCTCGTGCACAAACTTTGAAAAGGGTCTTTTCTCAGGGAATCTCGCGCACAACGATATTTGAAAAGGGCCTTTTCTCAGAGAATCTCGCGCACATTTGTGCGTGAGATTCCCTCCAAAATTAGGTCTTGCTAAATCTATAACTCCAAAAAAAAGTCTATAGATGCGGAATTGTGCGCACAATTCCGGGGAAGATACATAGGGTTGCGTCTATTTCTGCCTGGCACTGTAAAAGGTCTGCATGGCCCGGCGTTATGTTCTTCAGAAGAGTTTGTGAGCAAAATGAATAAGAGGCGGAACTGAATAGCTACCCGGCCCATGACAGGACACCGGATCCTTCTCCCTTGAAAAAAACACAGGTTAGCGCCGGCTGAAGAATAAACAAGTGAATCACATACACGTGCACCGGACTCTTGCGCGTACAGGGTCAACTCGATAGCAGTAATGGGGCGCGCTGATACGCCTACGGCGCGGCTAGGAGCGGAGCTGAACACAAATATCTGGAATGGGGCTGATTGCAGCACTTTCCGTTTTACTTTTCGGAGTAAATGAAATAATACTTTTCTATAACTTTTGACTTGGGTACTGATTCATACTAATTCAGCCTACATCTCGACCTAGGTCGACATTTTTCTTTATTTGGTGTGCCGAAACCTCTTTCTCTCTCATTCCCATAAACCCCATCCCTCTTCTGCCAGTCGTTGCAATGTAACCTACTTTACAGAAGGTGAAGCGAAAGGAAGCATGCGATGACAAAGTTTCATCAGATGTATTGCTCGTTGATTGTACGCGCTCTGAACACAATCAGAACAAGTAAGATCTCGCACCGAGTGCTCTCTGGCGTTACATACTTACCTAGACTCACCTCCAGGACGTTCCAGGTCAAGCCGAATGTACTCTTATGATGCGGCGATTCTGTGCAACTTTCAAGAAAAAAACCTTCGAATTACCCAGTTGTTCCAGTGATATTATTGAGTCTGTCGGTCTTTGATACTCAACCGACTCACACAAAAGAATGGTAGTGTTCGCCACTTCCACCCCTCGAGGTCCAGTGCCCATGTCGACTGTTCCGGAAGCCGATGCAAGGGAAGTACAGTAAAATATAATACGACTATCCCGTTATGACGTAGCCTGGATTCGAACCAGGAGCTTCCGTCTCGTATACGGTCAAAGACGTAAATTCAGCAGGGGCCATCCGTTCGATACTAGGTCTCATTTCTACTGAATCCACCACTGTCCAATGGCTAATATAAGTTCCATCTTGCGAGACAAGAGGCTGCCCAGAAGACAGCGGTTCAATGTCGGTAACATGTTCCAAGGTGCGCGTATAGAATCGAGGCGTAAGTGTCTCATGCGAGAAGCACATAACAGGCTGCGACCAAATACGTGGGCCGCAGTACCCGCTGCATGGCAGCATGACTCGGACTTGACCTCGGAGTAGTGATGTTCTGGCTTTGGCCTCAGGCCAAAAAGCCACGGCTTTCTGGCTCGGCTTTGGCTTCCTCTGGTTTTGGCCTGGCCTGAGATTTCGCCAGGCCAAAGCCAGACATCGCGATCAAACACCGTCAAAAAGCCGCGGCTTCATGGCTTTCAGGCCAAAGCCGAGTCGGGCCAGAGGTTGGCTTTTGGCCTGGCTCCGGATTTTGGATGCCAAAGCCAGAACATCACTACCTCGGAGCGTGAACGTTCAAAGACGGAAAAACGGAAGCAGATCGGAGCACATAATATCCACCACTTCACACGAATATTCAGGAAATGACGAATCCCGTCGTTAAAACGCAGCGAATTGCGAGTGGCCAAGACGAATCGGAAGAGCAGAGATGCCGACTTGACGCCGACGCTCGCCGAAGAGCGGCCATCAATAATCACATCATATTCTCTCACGGTCACGTTCTGGTTCCTCTTGACGGACCTCAGGCTCCTGCAACCCAACTGCAACCTGTCCTTCTTCACATCACCCAGCATCATTGCCGACATTCGAGCCAGAACTGCCAACCAGTGCTTCGGCTGACCTTCCCCTGCGGCCGTCATTTGTCAGATTTTAGCGCCAAATTAGCGCCCGGTGTGTAACATTCATCATGTCCAGTAGCCTCATACTGACAGTTACAATGCTAGCCAACGCCGCTCGAACTCCATTTGTTGCATTTGCATTCGACATCAGAAACAGATACGGTGGCCACGCCGCTCATGATCACGGAACCTCCGTTGCAGACGGTCTCCGCCTGTAACCGACATCACAACGCGGCCTCTTAATCTTCCTCTCAGTCGCAAGACGGAATCTCGGAATAATCTACCCGGCGTACGTATATAAAGGACTGTTAATTGGGGACAATAGAGCTAATCCCAAAGAACACCATGATTATGGACCTTGATGGAATTGCAATCGTGGGTCGCCGCCGAGCACTCTCTGATGTCAGCTAATCTTCACTCTTAGGTTGGAATCGCTGCGCAACTGCCCTCGGGGTCGTCTTCCTCAGCGGACTTGAATTATGCCTCATTCTGGGATTTTCTTGCATCAGGAGGGACAGCATACGAGCCATTGAAGGATTTCGTTCAGTATGTGAATAACACCCGTCGTGGATGCATCATGCCAATGGAGTGAATTTTTAGGACCAGTACACTAGTGAAGCTCCCGGCGCACGGCACTTTTCTGAAGAATGCCCCAAGCTTTGACAACATTTCTCTCGGGATCAGCACCAGAGACGCGCGGGTTATTCCCTACAGTGGAAGACGTCTGTTGGACTTGTCGTTCCAAGCGCTCTTGGATTCGGGTATCGACTCCCGCGGCCATAATATCGGGTGTTTTATGAGTGCAAATAGACCCCTGCAGGGAGAGGCGCGTGATTTGTTCAATGTTATCAGCCTTTTTTACCGGGAGACATTTTTTCCATTAGAACCCAATCGACCCGGATGGAAGTACCTCAAGCTGGATGCCGCATTCGATGGCGAATCGGATTTCCTACGCGCTGGACCTCACTGGCCCTTCCATCTACCTGGACACGGCGTGCAGCTCGTCTTTGACGGCCCTTCATCTAGCTATCGGCGCGATAGAACGAGGAGATTGTGTTGCTGCACTTGTTGGAGCAGCCCAGATAAATCGCGAGTACGTCCGCACGGTGATCGTAATCCAGAGAGACGCTAACAATATCATCAAGCCCATTCGAGTGGGCGGCCTATGCGCAAGCCGGTGGCATCCTGTCACAGGATGGGATTTGTCGACCGTTCGATGCTGCGGCTGGAGGGTTTGTGTTTATAGTCCACTAACCAGCCGGTTCTGACCCGTCTTCAGATTTGGACGTGGAGAAGGCGCTGTGGTCATTGTCCTCAAATCGCTGAAAGACGCACTGAAAGATAGTGACCAAATTTACTCCGTGGCAAGTCAATCCAAATCTGTGCCGGTCGAGTGTCTCTCATTCTCGTCGCAGGTCTTGGGGTCTGCAATCAATACCACCGGTTCGCGGTTGCCTCCCAACGTTCCCAACGGCGTTGCACAACAAAAGTGCATCTACGAGGCATACAGAAGAGCGGGTCTTGATCCCAAGGATGCTGACTACGTCGAGCTACATGCCACAGGTCTCATTCTTTCCTCCATATAAGGTATACGCACTCATCGACGGCTAGGAACACCTGTGGGCGACCCCATCGAGGCAAACACCGCTGGCCAAATCTTCGCCACAGATCGGCCTGTCGTGTTCGGAAGCGTCAAAGGAAATATCGGGTACGCATTTTCAGCGTAAGGGTTTCTCCTACCCAATTAACCCTGCATCCCCGTCAGTCACCTGGAAGTCACCGCATTCCTCGCATCGCTCGTGAAGGCATGCTTGATCTTCAAGCACGGGATCATCCCGCCCACGGTTAATTTTTCGAATCCAGCTGATTCCATCGACTGGGCGGCCTTCCAAATCGTTGTACCGGTCGAACCCACCCCACTCGGCTGCCGTTCTTCCTCTGGGAGATCCATTATCTCTTTATCCGGCTTTGCACTCGGCGGTGCGACTGGCCATGTCGTGTTGCAAGCGCCTCCCTCGATTCCCGACCAAACTACAACCGACATTGGAACAGCACCGATTTTATTCCTCGTCGGCGGCTTATCTTCGAACGTAGTCGACCAAATTTCGCGGGCGGTGTTGGAGATGCCTATGGATGATCGAAAAACACTCAGTGAGTGCGCTGTTACGCTCTCTCGGCGGGCCCGCCAGTTTCCTTGGAGGAAGTACTTCACCGTCCCTCTTTCGCCGCGCACTGCGAACCCACCAGCGGTGCTCATTCCACGCGAACCTTCCCCTCTCGCCTTTGTATTCAGCGGACAAGGTCCGCAGTATTTCGAGATGGGGTGCCAGCTCTTTGCGGCATATCCCGTGTTCCGCAACACCATCATCGAATTGAACGATGTCTACCGCCGCGTCAAAGGAACATCTCTCATCGAATCGACGGGTCTCTTCGCCCCCGTGCGATCTCCACCGCCAATAATCCTCCCGGACCTCGGATGGCCGTCGTCGTTACACTCAGCGCCATCGCCATGGTCCAAATCGCGATGTTCGATCTGTTGGAGTCGGTTGGCGTTCGCCCCGACGTGATGTTGGGTCACTCGGCTGGCGAGAGCGCGGTTTTGTATGCATCTGGCGCTGGAACCAAAGACATGGCCATGGAGATCGCAATCGCGCGGGGAGAAGCCATGACGTTCGCAGAGAGCGAGGAAGTCGGGATGGCGGTGGTGGCGTGCAGCGCCGAACGCGCGCAGGAACTCATGACGCGTGTTCTTACCGACAGCACGGGGGGCTTGGAATTATCGTGCTTCAACGCCCCAGAATCCGTCACTGTCTCAGGCACAGCGAGTCTCCTCAACCAGCTCGTCGGGTTAGCCAAACGCGAGAATATATTCGCACAGCGGCTCCGCACGATGGTGCCCGTGCACTCTTCGTTCATGGATTCCATCAAGGCGGATTACATGTCGAAGATGGACGACATATTCACTCGTTATCCCGGATCCCATGCTCCCCGGATCCCAGTGTATTCGACGTGCCGCGCGGAAAGGTTGGTGGAGGCTTTCACCCCCGGCTACTTCTGGGACAACTGCAGAAATGCGGTATTGTTCAGCAAAGCTGTTTCAGATTTGCTACTAACTTCTCCAGTGTTCGTGGAGATCTCGCCCCACGCGGTGTTATCCTCGTCCATCTTGGTGCGCGGAGTCCCAGACGAGTGCGTATTATGTCCTATGCGCCGAATTTCACTAAACAAGGTGGTGACCCCGGAGCCGCATGTTTTCCTGGACACTCTCGGCCGCCTGTCGCTCCTTGGATTCAACTCGATTGACCTCAGTGGTCTCTATGGTCCCTCTGAATTTAAATCGACCTTCATCGACCACCCTCTTGTCGTCCGCGATATCCCTCCTCCGAAATCTCTCTCCCGCCGCCACCTGCAGTCTAGCACGGGCAGTAACGGTCCTCTCTCGTCGCCTTCGAATCTCCTCATCAATAAGGCTAGCCATCCGACTCTCGCCGAACACGTCATCAACGGTGCGCGGGATGCCTTGCACATCTAATTTAGCTTATGCATATTTTGTAGGGCAACCCACGCTCCCCGCGACCGCCTTCATCGAATTGGTGCGTTATGTAAACCATGCCACAGCGTACGATGGCTAACCACAGAGCCTTAGCTTCTAGAAACAGGTGCGAACTTCCTGTGGGACGTCGAGTTTATATCGAGCATCTCCATTCCCGCGACTTCCCCACCACTTGAAATAAGTATACAACGACTAGATGCAGCATGGTCTGTTTGCACGGGCGTGGTGCGTAAATTCCGTGTGCTGTGAGCTTTTATTCACCCAATGCAATGCAGGCGAGCCTGGAGCAGGAGCGTGTGCATGCCCACGGTTGCATGGATGTGTCACCTCCGAACGAAGTTCCACCGGTGATGGATGTGGAACGTATTTTGAACCGCCTTCCTTCCTTGGACCTCGACGGTGCGCCACCCGCTTACAGCAATTAATCCTTTTAATAAATCTGCGTAGGCTTTTATGCGTCGCTAAAACCGCTCGCCGCCTATGGCCCCAGATTTCAACGAGTCGCGAGATGCCATGGCGGACCCTCGGAGGCCATCGCGGAGATCGAGGGTCCGACCCCGGAGGAATTGTGCGTGGACTAGTTTGTTCCTGCTGTTATGCTCATCACCCCGCCTGCTCCAGATCGGACGGATACTTGTTGCACCCAGCAATTGTGGATGCGTGTACTCACATCCTGCACCACATCGGCATCTCCAAGCAATACTCCAAGGACATAATTTATCTGCCATCTCGGTTCGATCACTTCAACTTCTATCGTCGCAATTACGGGGCAGGGAACTGGTTTTCTCACATTAATCTCCGTCAATGGACACCAGGTAATATTTATTTGCTATCCCCAATTTATTTCTTTCCTTAACGTGTTGAAGATGCGCGATACTATGATGTGTTCATTACAGATTCTTCTGGGCTGGCTCTTTGCGAATTTCGCAACCTGAAAGTACAGAGGTTCACGTGGACCGCACCGATCACCGTGGGCCGCAGATTCGATTTAATCTTCCAGCCGGTTGGAGTGAATGCCAACATTCCTGCCGTTCCTTTTTCCTTCCCGGAACGCACAGACAACCGCGAAATAAAAGTTCTGTACGCGACACTGGATTCTCTGGCGGTCGCCGTAATATCCAGGTCTTTGGAGCATGCTCTCGTTGTTGGAGAAGACGTATGCGGAGCTTTCATCCTCTCGAAAATGTGCTAATCTTGGTGTAGGAATCCCGCCGGAGATATCTGAACTTTGCACGTCGGGCGGTTCAGAGGGGCCATGATATAAACTTGTCTCCCGAAAGCTTACAGGATTTACGGGACAAGTGGCCGTATCATTTTGAAATCACCAATCGAATCGCGGCAGTACACAAATCCGTCTTCGAAACTTCTCAGGTGATACTGCAGCTACACGTATGAATCCCTACTGAAACGAACCTCAGGGCGCCGTGAATGCACTGTATTCCGATGACCTCATGGCCAAGTACTATTCGAAGGGAAGCCAAACCAGCAACGTGTGTAGCGAAGTAACCAAGACCCTCTCTAACATCCTCGAATCACTCCAAACGAGCGGCAAGAAGTCTATCAAGATTTTGGAAGCCGGTGCGGTTTGTGCCCCCTCGTTATCCATCCCCAAATAACTAATACCCTCCGTCAGCGACCGGACTTTGACTTCTTATCTAATCGACGAAATCAAACAGCATCACGATCTGTTGGTGCAATACACCCTGACAGACAGCTCATATGCCGTGGGTGCTTCGCCCCAAGTTGGTTCAATATTCTGACCCTTGACATTTCCAGCGCGTCGCCGATCTCGCTCGAAAATGACATACGAATCGATCATTCCAAAGGCGTATGATATCAGCAAGGATCCCCACGCTCAAGCAATACACTCGGAAACTTACGATGTGGTGGTCGCGCTTCATGCACTCCACGAGGCTCCCAATATACAAGTGTGCCTTGCTTCCCTTGAGACTCTACTGGTCCCCGGCGGCTGTCTCCTCGCGGTCGAACAGGATGGAACTGCATGGACGGACAATCCCGGGAGCTTGTGGACAGACTTCGTCTTCGGATCCTTCATGGAATGGTGCGGCCACGTTGATGAACGTGACCACTGCGCCATGTCTCCGACGAACTGGAAGGATCGGCTTGCGGCTGTAGGTTTCAAGAATGTTCAGACGTGTCTGGAGAGCAGTGCCAGTGGCCGCGAATTTTTCTTTGTGGCGCAGAAGTCTCTTTCGGATCCCGCCCCATCTTCTGGCCCCCAATGGAGCTCAATCACACTTATTCCTATGAATTCGGGCAGGAAATCCGCCTGCAACAGCAGCTCAAGAACCTCGACCCACGCTTCCTAACACCATTTATCTGTTGACGATGGGGGGACGGGATGGTGACGCTGCGATCGGTTTGTGCGCGGCACTGCGGCAGGAAACACCACTATGGGATATCCGATGGCTATCTTCGAGTCTTCGATGGACCTCTCCAACCCGACTCCGGTGCTCATTCGACACCTGGGCACATTTAACAGCGGCGAAAATGTCGTATACTTCAACCAGATGGTGCTGCACACGTTATGCGTGTCGTTTTGTCTCCTCCCCCTTCATCCAACCAGAGCTGTGCACCAGAGGAGGTCGTCGATCCAACCTACCTCAATGTTCGCATCACCCAGTGGGCTGGAATGTCCCCTCTTTACGACGGCTTCGTAGGCCAGGTTGTTCAGAGTCAAAATCTCAGTTTTTCTACAGGCGATTTTGTTGGCGGTGTGGTGGAGGCGTCGTCAGCCGAGTTCCTTCGCGTCCACATCCACCACATCATTTTGACGACCGAAAGTCCGCCCGTCAACTTCGCGGGTCAACTGCTGGGTGCCCTTCTATCATCCCTCATTCTTTGGCCTTCTTCGGCCCCCCAGACACGCGTGGCGATCGCTATTGACGACAAGAAGTTGGCCGAAATCGTCGGACAGAGCGCCTCGAATACTCCTCAAATCCAACTGGTGCTCGCGGATTTCAGAGATCGTCATATATCTGAACGGCTTGACATTTTGGTCAGCGACTCCGCGACATATGCAGAGCATCATCACTTACGTCGGTGCATTCCGCGCTCCGGGGAAAGTCCTGCTTTGGGATGAACTTTTGAAGGAGGCCGTCCGCGACGATCCTTCGTACATTTGCCGCATTTTGGAGAATGTTTCGCAGGATCGCGCTAAAATTCCTCGACTACAGAATGAACATGTCCCACCTTCCATTCGCGCGATGGCTGGGTCCAGCCTTCGAGATATCGTGCTGCCCTTCCGTTTCGACGTGACCGAGCTTATGTGCTCCTCGGTGGTATTGGTGGACTTGGGATCGATCTTGCTGTGTGGATGTATCAGGTAACTCCCCAAATCGTTTATCAACTCGCCTTCTAATACAGCACTTTAGAATGGGGCGCGACACCTCGTTTTAACTTCCCGCAGAGGGCTTGAATCTCTAGATCCCACCAAGGACGCATTGGCAATGGCCAAAGTCACATATTTGAGAAGCCAGGATGATCTTGATCTTCGACTTGACAAGTGCGATGCCACAAATATCAATCAGATGGATGTTCTGCTTCGCAGCTTGGCAGTTCCCATCGCTGGTTGTTTCCATCTGGCTATGGTTCTCTCCGACGCCCTATTTTTCAACCAAACCGCCGACACATTTCGTCGAGTCTATGATTCTAAGCTAAGGGTTTTGAAGTTTTTTCAACACAAGTTCAAATCGAGTCGCTTGATTTCTTCGTTGCGCTTTCATCGATCAGTGGACTCATTGGACTACCGGGACAGTCGAACTACGCTAGGTTTGTGATATTTGTGATCTCCTTGTTGCCAAGGGAGCCACTAACATAGCCTTTACCAGCGCTTGCACGGCTCTGGACGGAGTTCTGGCTCGATATCCAAATGCCTTTTCGCTGATAGCCCCGGGAATTCTAGACGCTGGATATATAGTGAGTACATGTAACTATCCCTGTACGATTCCTCTCTCAATCGTTTTTCAGGATCGCATGAATTCAGCCCATATTGTAAAGGATGGCTTATCAATGATATCAGCAGAAGGTACGTCGACATGACACATCATGTATTGACTAACTCAACTTTTTTTTCAGCACTGTGGGTCTCTTTAGCAGATGGACTTATGAAGCTGGACGAGTGTCCACTTAATCAGTACATTCCTGATCTCGATTGGAACTCCGTCGATCAACACTTCAACCTCTCTGCCTCATGTCGTCATCTACTCTCACCCAACTCCAACTGCCCTGTGATTTCCAAATCGCATCCGCACCAAGGGGAAGGAATCCTATCTCGAGTATTGGAGCTTTTAGAGGTCTCTTCATCCGACTTCGATGTCACACAACCCTTGACTGTCTACGGGCTCGATTCCATCAGTGCGGCCAAATTGGCGGCCATTCTTCACCCATACGCCTCCTTCTCGCAGTTGCAGCTCCTCGGCGCTGTTACCTGGTCTGAAATAGAGAGCCAGCTTCAGTATTCATCTCAGACGGACACACTTGAAGCGACACAACCGAGCCGAGGAAAGACCAACCTCCTCGACGTCCTGGGTATTTCCCAGGAAGACTTCTCGCCGGATATCCCCCTTAGCTCTTATGGTCTGGATTCAGTGGGGGCTTCGATATTGTCCAGCACACTCCGGCCGTTCATGGACGTGACTTCCCAGCAACTCATGGCGAGAAGAGCTGGGCCGATCTGCTACAGATCACAAGCTTTCTCGGACATTGCCCGAACCAGATGCACAACCCCTTGTGGAAATCTGCGGCGGATCCGGAAATACCTGTCTTATTCTGCCCGGTGGCAACGGTGTGGTCGGAGTGTTGTTCGGCCTCCAAGAACACTTCCACGGCGCACTTTGGGCCATCCAGGTTACCGATTCAACACCACTTGAGTCAATGGAACATTGGTTACATTTTGGAAACAACATATCTGCGAGAAGTGGCCACATGGGACCATATCGATTCGCGGGTTACTCATCCGCCTCTGTCCTTGGTGTGGTCTTGACAAAGATGATGGAGGACGCCGGAGAGGAGGTCGCTCAGCTAACCTTCCTTGATCACTTCCCGATGCTCTGGGCTCACCTGGAATCCGACCTGTTGCGGGAAAGGACAGCCGCGGAAATTTTGGACCTCGTAGACCAGCTCGGGTACTCCATACTCGAAATGCTTCGTAGCGACCCTACCATTGGACCGAAAATCGTTGCAAACCATCAGGCGGCTCTTCTTGACTTGCCCGACGCATCACCCCACAATCGCATTATGGTCAAAAACTGGAGGGCGTTTACACCACTTTTGTGGAATTTCCTTCGGCAGTTTCGCCCAACCAACGGCGAGAAATCAGACAATAACTTCATGGAGATGTTGGACGCTTGGATATCTTCCCGTCAAGGCTCCGCTGGTGTTGCTCGTCGCAGAGTACGGCGTTGTGAACGGTACTCTAGGTGGATGGCCTGATCTCGGAGCGAGTCGCATTTCCAAACCAGTGAAGGTTCATTACCTGAGCGGGGTCGGTCATTTCGGAATTTTTGGCGATGAGCGTGTGGCACGCATACTAGCTCCATAGATTTTTTTTTTGGTGCTATAGAGTGTACCAGTTAAGACTTTTTTGACGGTTTTTTGTCAGTAAGTGGAGCACCGAATTAACCGAGTTTGAGCGAACTCACCGCTGTCCAGCGCTGTGTTTTAAGGGAAACAAGTCACGATTATTTCCGTGGAGCCTTCAAAAAAGAGGACTAATACACTCTTATGCGTCGAGGATGAATGTGTTTTCGGGGAGCAAAACCTAATAAAATTTTCTGCATCAACGTCACGCGGGCAGAATGTGACCGAGAACAAAGACCAGTGATAATAGGTTAGTAGGTCGGTTCCCAAAATCGGCCTGAATTTGACTCTTGTCCGGACTTTTGCCCCGCAGGGTGGCGAAATTTTTGTCCGGATTCCGGCACTCACAGGGGTCCAATATTTTTTTTTTGTCCGGACTACGACTCAAACCTGATCTTTTCTCAAAAAAAGCACCGCATAAGGTCGGAAAAAGCCAAAATTTCCTCCATAACTCCCGTCAATATCCATTTCCCCCCCTTTGTCCGGACTTTGCTTCAGACCTTTTCAAATGCTAGACTCATTTGTCCGGACTTTGGCGGTGACATTCAGAGGCTATTTTTGATTTTTTGTCCGGACTACGGAGCCGACCTACCAACCTATTATCACTGTGCCTGCAGTTTCCAATTTTAATTTCTAGCACTCGCACAGCCAAGTAGCTGGTCCCAGATGAGCTGAAGTGCAAGTTGAAACCTTGACAATCAGTAACAGAATTATGAGCCCTGAAGTTGCACCCGAAATGTTCAGCTTTCAGGCTGCCAAAGCGGAGGCCGAAACTACGGCATGTGGCAAGCCTTCCTGGGGCTCTGAAATATCCTGTATCAGCCAATTTCAACCAAGCTGAAACTATTAGTTTCAGGAGAAGAATCAATCCTATTGTTTCAAATCACCAGCTGAAAATGTGCAACTTATTGTGTTGCAGCTGCTGAAACCATCGGTTTCAGGAACAGCTTCTTCCTGCTGAAAGTCGGCTTTGAAAGCGGTGGTTTAGGAGCACTTGAAAGGCTAACCAAATCTATCAATTCCAACAATCGGTTCGGCCGCATACAAACACAAAATTTTGGGTATGACTTCTGTGCTGAGGATTCTGTTACTGATTTCTTACATTTCAGCCTATGCTTCAGCTCACCGAAAATCAAGTACTCGGTGTTGACTTGCTTTGAGGTTGAACCTTTGTTCGACTGACCCACTTCTTTGACTCTGCACCATCAAGTTAATTTTGAATGAGAAAGAGTCAGTTTACCATTTCAATGTTCAGATGGTATCTATTTCCGACACAACACAGATTGCCATGTCAGGCGTTGAATAATTTTTTCTGCACCCCAGTTCATACCAGACATTTAAAAACACGTGCGGTTTGAACCCGAAGACCGTAAAGAATACCAAAGGTGCCAGAAGTCACCTTTGCTGGTCCGAGTGCGCCGCGCTGTTCAACGAAGATGGAACTGCTGATGTTATCGTAGCAGAAGCTGTGAGGATCCTTCGACATTTCGATTGCCTCGTCCATGCAGCCATCTGCAGTCGAGCTAATATGATGCAACACCGAATCGTAGCAAACAGTGCAGCGCCCTCAGACAATAATAACATTCTCGGGCTTCACGGGGTTGCTGGGTCCGCCAAGAGCACCATCGCAACCACCGTGTCGGAATACTTGCGGCACCTCCGTCGTCTCGGAGTGTACCTTTTTTACAGCCGGAACACCGAGAGCCGGCCTGATTCTGTCATACGCACAATTGCATACCAACTTGCCACTGTCAATTACCACATGGCGGCCCAAATTGCTGCTGCCATCAAAACCAACCCAGGTGCCATCAGTTCACCTCGGGAACCCTGGTGGCGCCTCCTCTGCCCTCGCTTCCCGGATCATTCCCTTCGAGACCCCCCTCCCAGATCTACAAACGGTGTATCCCAAATAACGTCATCATCAACAAAATGTCGGACTTGTGAACTTCCGGCTCCGGGGTCGTGCTTTAAAAGTGCAGCGCTTGCCTTCCCTCATACCCCATCCGCCGTATACAATGGAGCCCCGGCCGCTGTCTCTTTCTCTCCTTCGACAACATCCGGCTGTGCATCCCTCCCGTATCAAACGCAGGCTTGACAAGTTATGGGTTTCCCGTGTTCGCGTCGCGGTGCAGGCGGTGTACGATTCCATCCAGGAGCGGGAATTCGCTAAGGTGGAAGTGAAAATCCAAAGGCAACTGCGCGCTATTTTGAGGGCCATCTTGTCGGACATGGTGATTTTACGAAGTCGTACGGCCGATTACACCCGCTGATCCACGGCAGATCATTTTGGGGGCGACAAGGATCCACGCAGAAGCGGATTCCGTATACCCGGCTTTGCGACAACTATTTTTGCAATGATGGAACACTTCGTATCAGACTTTGGCCTCGCCGGCGATGAAGACCCTATTTTCCGGGAGGAAATATTTGAAGCAGTATCGTTTCTGCAGTGCAGCATGGTTGCGGCACCGGGATATCTTCTCTCGCCTCACGAGGCACCGGGATTCAATACCGCATCCGCAGATCCAATGGTGTACGGCGTTGGTGCCCGTACCAAGGCGGACGAAGTGGAAGAGATGAGGGCGAACGGAATGCTTGTGCATCAGTTTGGTTCAGGGTTGTCCCGTTATGAACCGGAGCTGGGGGAGTCAGCGCATCAGTTCCCGGGGTGCAATGTGGAGGATATGTTCGTGGCGACGCGTCCCAATACTCCGGAGAAGTATTAGCAATTTGTATACGATGCCCTATCCGCATAATAAAGAGACCTCATCGGATACACCCCTACACTGACCCTCGAAATTTCCTTATCAGAGTTCTGTTCAACAGCTGTTTGATCACAGCTTTACACGCAGCCTAGTTAAGGATGGAAAAATGCAGATAATGACGCATGGAGTCTTCAGGATGCTCCAGTCCCTGCAGCCGAGCTTCTAGGCGGGCCACCGCGTCCTCCAGGGCTTTCGACCTCGATTATCTAGGTCCACCCGATTATTCGTACTCGTCAGTGGCATGGTCTGTATTCAATCAAACTAGTAGAAACCCGTGCTCCGCTACGGAATATTTAATTCAGTGACATTGTAATCAGAGATCACGACAATTGAAAGAAATCAAAACGTGATTCAAGAAAGAGTTGAACTGAGGGGCCGTCGACGAGGAACCTGATGAGATTTTGCAAGACGGTGTCGCTTGAGAAGGAGGTGGTGCGGAGGAAGAGAGAGAGAACGATTGAGAGGAGACTTCAGACGGCTGCGAGCAACGCGAGCGGGTTTTTTTTCAAACAGTAAATCCAACTGTTTGGAGCCCGGGCGTGGGATGTGGACACAGGCCAACCCTTAACAGGGCACACAGGCCCGGTCTTCTCTGTGGCATTCTCGTGGATGGCACGCGAATAGCCTCCGGTTCTACCGACATGACTATCCATGTGGAAGCTGACACCCACCAAACGGTTCAACTTGAGGACGGGTGATTCCACCGCCGCAAAGATCAAGAAAATTCAGACATTTTCTGGATTCCGCATGTATTTCGCCAACACCCTCCCCTCTGTCGTCTGTTGAAACCCGGAGCGTGTCTTTGAGGCGCAGGATGGCAAACGTCGAAGGTGCGTCCATCCAGAACACCCCACAGCTAGGCCGCCAAAGACTGCGACTGCGGAGGCTGGCAACCCGGCTATGACATCGTCCAGCAAGATGCGGTCATTCGCAAACCCGACCACGTCGAGCGCGGCGAAGGCCATGGCTGCGAAGACGCAAATGACACCAAAGGGTTCTTGCCAAACATCCACGTGGCGGGAGTTCCGCTCTTCAGAACTTGGCGTTGGTCCTCGAGGAACTCCGAATGCCTCCCCCCGAGCGGCCCAATACAAAAATGGGCTTCAGCCGGGATCACCCCGACAGCAGTCCATCAATGACATAGATTGCAGATTCCCGAAGAATGGGTACGAGGCATCCTGGGTTGCCAACAGCGACTGTTGGCGGCGCCCCTTACATTGTCTGAATTTTATGGCTGTGCACATATTTTATCTCTTCCTGGTGCAGAAGTAGAATGAGTGTTCATTTTCTGGTTGAATCAGAGTGCAGCTAGATGAATGCATCTCTCAACCTGTGTGCAAGGAAATTCACCCCCACTCCAGCCAAATTTTACGACCCTTCACTCCAAAATGTTCATTTGCGGACAAAGGCTCGTTGAAATTGATTGATTTTGGTATCATCTGACTCCCCAAGTTGAAATCTTTCATCTAGCACACTTTCCCAGTTCAAAATCATTAGTTTTTTTTTTTTTGTTGGCTTTGATGGTCCGGAGCCAAACACCGCCGCTCACCGCCACTGCACGGCCACGGCCACCCACCACATGCACCCACAACTCTATACATATATGGCGAGATTCAGAGCTCAGAATCCCGTGGGAACTGGATGTGGCTATGCTATCTGACCATCCGAAATTGTGGCTATGCTTCCCGTCCTTGCGACACAGCCACATATATATAGGGTAGATATGCATTTTGAGATGTGCAGCAGATCGGAGCTGCACGAGATCGCCCAGGCGGAGGGGTTTGTGCACCAGTATGCAAGGACCATGGACTCAGAACTGTTCCCAGATAAAGAACATCAGCAGCGCGTTATCGTCTCCATGTAGGGCTGCTGACCCGAACCGTAAAAGACGGTTATACGGCTTCCGTAATACGGCGCCCATACCGTCCCGTCGCTCCTTCCACCCCACCATTGGACGGGACGGGTTTTGCCGTACCGTACGCTATTACGGCCGTCGAAAATACGGCCGTATACGGCGTTGAAACCGTATTTATGGCGGCTCCAAATTTATGTCCAAATGGCCGGCAACTGAATTGAAAACAACAGAACTGGGACACGACTCACCGGAAGGACGGCTGAAACAATTGAAAGGGACCGTTTGATAGACGGGACACTCGGCATCAGGCGGCATTAGCTGATGCCGGCACTGCCGTGCTCTGCCAGGCTTGGCGAGTTAATGTTTTTCTCTTGTATCCCAACTGACTCCAAGTGCAGTGGTTCAACTGTAATGCAGCAAATTGATGCGGTCTCGGGCTTTCCCAGACATTGCTGCTAAAATGGTGTTTTGGTTTGTTCTTGGTTCAAATATTATTACTTTCTTCCCGTGTATCTGGGCAATTTTATCCTGAGCGTATCCTTTATTTTGCTTCTCTGGATTTGTCTTGGGAAATATGATTGTTTTACCTATTTCTGAGGGATGAAAGTCAACGTGGATGGGATGAATACCCTTGTTCGGACGCGGAAATTTTGAATGCTGATGAGTTGCTCCTCCCAATTGTGCATTTCAGAGACATCTCAGAGACAATCTCAGGTGTACCGCGCCTAAATTCGCGGCTAGGGTGATAAGTAGGACACTTGGCACACCTTGGTCAACCTGTAGAGATCGTTTGTACAATTTTACGTGCCGTCCTCCCGTATACGGCCGTTTTTGCGCCGTACCGTACCGTCGAGTCCCTGGAATTTGTGTCGACGGGACGGCATACGGTACGGGTAGGCCAAAATACGGCCGTCAAATGTACGGCCGTCCCCGTATACGATACGGTCCGCAGCCCTATCTCCATGGGCAACAGCGATGAGGGAATAACGCACACACCGCACGGGGCAGCGAATGTGTGCGCATCCGTATCTTCATCAGCATTCGGAGAAGGGGGGAGGGACAGCAGCACACACTATTGGTCAGACTCCACTTATCCAAGCGATCTCCAAGCGAGCGGCGTGCAGCTCCTCGAGCTCACCAGGCTAGTCCTGTCAGGCCAAAGGAGATCGCAAACACAGGCGCCGCAGATGCACCCAGCGACTCCCAAGAAAGATGAGCGTGGATGCTGGTGAGTGTGCACCACGCACCACATCCAGGTTTCATCGATTCCTATGCAGGTGCCTATCTCAGGAAGGAATATGCCCAACACAGGCAGCAGTCCACTCACCAAATGGGAGCATCCTGCGCCCTCATTTGTCGGAGAGGCGAAGCCAATATTCCAGCCTCCTAGACCCGGGTTGGTCGGTCGGCACCATACAGTATGCCTGTATTCTCTTCCCATTGAACGAGAACAGGCGAGGAGCCAATGCTAACTTCAACAGCTTGTGCGCGATGCACCACCTCACTGAGGGTCTCACACGAGCGGGGAACTTGGAAGCGAAATGTACTGCCTGTAGTTGACACCCCGAAGGGGTCACAGTTGAGACATTTTGCAGTAGGTTAGGGTGACTTCCATTCCGAAACTTGCTCCCATGCTAGTCCCTTATAAACAGACACGACACTGCAAACTCGTACCCCGTTTGTTGTAGTCTGTCGATTCCCCTCTATGTTTGATCGGAGGGTCCCCTTATCAAAATTCTCAATGGATTGCACTTCAGGACGTGTAATCAACACGTTTTCTGGTTGATTCCTACTCACTGGCCAAGTTCCGATAACTTCTTCTCTTACAATTTTCTGCCAGAGCTGAGAAGCGCGATGCCGGACTTTGATGGCTTGGCCGCTGACCAAGTTATGCTTTTCCTCTGTGCCCAATCTAGCACCCAGAAAATATTCTGAAGAGGCAGATCATGAGTGGATATGATTACACGAGGACTTGCCTTTTAGTTTGGGTGAGTTGACACGTTGGAGCGACTAAATGGCGGGAGGGGAAACTCCGAAGATTATGTAACCCGACCCTCCATACATTGATCGTGGTCAACTATAGACTACTCACATGCTGACTGTCTATTCACAGTGCTGCATGAGTTGCTTCAAATCCACGGTACATTAAGCTAGAGCCGCGGCAAGCAGTTCCGGGAAGAGCGGCGTGCCAGAACCCGCTGAATATTTATGTCAGGAATATTGTATTGCGAGATATTCAAATCAGCTCACTCAAAGGATCCCAGCCAGCAGTCGCATTGAAGGCTGGTGCCGTAACGGGACAAGACCCGCCCTGGTTATAACCGATGGTGATATCAGTGAATGCTGTAGGGTTCGAATACAGGAATGGATTGAGGAACCCGAGCACAGGCTTCCCGGCGGCGATGAGCTGGTCATTAATCAGTGCGATTATCCCTGCGAAAGTCGGAGTGGAGAGACTAGTCCCCGACTCTTGGAAAACAGTCTCATCAATCACAATCGAAAATTGCCACCCCTGGACGGCCACGTCGGGGTAGCCGCGCCCAGTGCTGTTGAAAATGCCTTCGAACCCCATCGGCAATGTCTCGAGGAATCCAGCGACTTGTGTAGTCTGGTAGGAAGGGGAGGGGAAGAAGTTGGAAAACCCGCCACCAGTGAAGTTTACGGCGATTTCTGGCCCGAAGCCGATTGTGGATCCTACGGCGGTTGCCCAGGGGCAAGATGCGGGAAACAGGGGAGTAAATGTGTTGTCAGTGCAAATGCCATCGTCTCCGCGAACTCCGGCCTAAATCAACATCAGCATAGAATCGAGAGACGTGGGGGATTTCAGTACATCCCCTGAAGAGAACATGATAGACATGCCCCGCGACCCAAGTGCCATGTAGTTGTTGCAGATTTTCCTGTAGATTCAGATGATCGGCGGAAATTTTGAATGACGGTAAATACTGACGTTGCGAGGCTAATCCCAAAGGCCGTCTCCGTCTCCTCTAATCTCGCATCGTTAGACTCTGGAGGAGTCAATCAGAACGACCTACCATAGGATGTAGTCATGACAGTGGGCAAGTCCGCATCTGCGAGGCTGTCGAGATACGTCGTTGTGTCCAAAATGTCTGTCATGAAGCCTGAGCCAAATTTACTGCCCCCGACGGAGAGGAACTGTACGGGTACGCCGGTCGCAATGCCTAGTTCGAATTAAGAACCCTGAAGATTTGGACAGAGGGCGACTTGCCGATTGTGTACTCGACATCAAGATCGGCCTCAATTCCACCTGCGGTGGGGGTTTGCGGGTCGGTTCCATTGTCAAGAGTGACCAAGGTGAAGGTGATATTCGCAGGAATGTCTGGGCGGAAGGTTTCAAGGAATACCTAGGCTGCAGCATCAACTTCGTAGCTCCACGGCGGAGTTCAGGAGCCTACGTACGGCGAGATCAATCGTCTCCGGCCATTGACTCACATACCCCGTCACGAGAATTGTATTATTTGGCTGGGTGGCGGGTGCTGTGGGGATGCCGTAGAGCGCTTGCAGGCAGGCGGGGGTCATAACATTGCTTGGGATACTCGTATTGCAAGAGACGGGGGGTGATCCGGCACGCTTCTCGAGTTGGCGGTCAGACTTCACCGGCTGCAACCTGCCAGTTTTCGGATAATGGAACGCGGTACTGGGGTGAATGACATCCACGTAGCCGACAAGCTCCGAGGGGAGAGAGACAGAGAGCGTGCGTGTGAGATTATTCGCCAGTAACGGATGCGAGAAAATCTCGAACTGAGCACCAAACAGCTGATTCGCCCTGGAGACCGGGAGCGAGATTGAAACCCACTCTTCGTTGGGCGAGATGACTGTAAATGTAAGGTTATTCCGCAATGTGAAGGCACGAAAAGCCGAAACAGTTTCCGAGGAAGGCTTCACAAAGGCTTTGACCTTGGGATCCATGATGAGATGAAATCGTCTAGTGAAAACAACAGACGCACCTCAGCCATCGAAAGCCACTGGCGAAACTCCGAACTCCCCGGGGTAGCCAGCGACGTCAATTTTTCTTCGAGACCAGCCACATTATTGGAAGTCAGGGCCACGCGGAGCGTGAGCAGGTCGCCGGGAGGCGCGGGGCCATGGCTAATGAATCCGCTGGGCGCGGTCGAACGGGTCTCGTGCAATACGAGGTTTCTGGCAGACGTGCTCGTGGCTAGCAAAATACTAGTGAGGAACCTGCGGAGGACCATGGTCGCGGCGCAGAGAAGGCGAGGTGGGGCGAAGCAAACAACTATGCCGTCAAATTTATGCGAGTCGGTTCTGATGACATACCCGCTGCCGCTGTTCCAGTAACGAGGGGATGTGGGGCCGTGTTTCACCATAACGACCTTCGAATTCGAGCAAGAACCATACGATAATTCGGACTTGCGTCGAGGGACAGTTACCCTAGGATATGAAAGCCTGGAGTGCTGTTTAATTTATACCTCGTATACTAAGGAATCGTTTACTGACCGGGGCGCCGCGAGGCCGCATATGCGTCTGCGGGATGGCCATTGCGAAGATGTCGTTGAGTTGTCTTTGATCTTGCTCACGCCGGTGGAAGAACTCCGTGCGTCTAATTTTGCATTTGACACGACTCGGGAGGAAGGCGCGAGCCGGATCCAGGGGTTGGCTTTGTGGGATATCAATCGAAGTAGCCACTGGCAGAGCGCGAGAACCGAGTTAGATCACAGTTGCGTGGAGTCGGGTTCAGAATTCTGCTGTTTGCGCGACAGCATGATGTTTGAGTTACAAGACCGAGAATGCGCGTTGAGGCGGAGCTAGGGAATCTCACCGTACGTATGGGTTCCGGTGATACGTACGGTACGCCATGCGTCGTCTGAGCGCATGCCGAGGAGGCCGTACGTATACGTGATACGGTCCGTATCAAGCCGTATTTCGGCAAACCTGCTTGAACCTTGCCGAGGCGCGTTATGTCGGTTCGGGATTGGTTCTGATCACCTGCTGTGAGTAAATTCCAGCGATATTAATCATGCCGCGACCCAACATCTGCTGATTTATCCCGCCGAAGGTGGCCGTACACCGTACCGTACGTATATGGTACGTGATCCTACTATTAATTTACCGTTCCGTTCTGTGGTACAAAACCTGTGGCTGCGTCTTGGGCATAGCCACCCGTTTTGTGCTACACAGCGGAGTGGCAGATTAATAGGCATGACCACCGTGCTCATCACCTTCTGGGCTATCCCCATCTTCGAGGGCCTGCCTAAGCGCACCGCTGTCGAGCTCGTCCCGACTCACCTTCGTCCTTTACACCGGTGTTC
Source organism: Mycena leptocephala (assembly GCA_029378395.1). Classification (NCBI taxonomy): domain Eukaryota; kingdom Fungi; phylum Basidiomycota; class Agaricomycetes; order Agaricales; family Mycenaceae; genus Mycena; species Mycena leptocephala. The sequence goes on along the minus strand of JARJLF010000076.1, from coordinate 2,210 downwards.
CACCGATAGAGCCATTGACCTTTCGGTACAGATTTTCCTCTTTCTCCCCTCAGGCTGTCGAAGCTTGACTAATTTCTTGCCGCAACAACAACAGACTGCTCTGAAATTCGACGCTGCGGGATTTGGGGGCCGCTTTGGCAGGATGCCCGTACGACTGAACTTGATCGCAGCGGTGTTTGCTTCATTTGTTGGCGCCAACCCTACAGTAAGTGTTTTGAATTCGGCATTCCTCCGTCAGAAGCTTCAAACATTTACCTCTGCCAGCGCATCACTAGTACTAAAGACGGCAAGACTGATTCTGCTGTGATTATTCGCGTCGACATCGTTATAAATCCAAATTTACAAGCCGAGTCGATGTCTGTGTCTCCCTTTATTGATCCTTCATTCATTCGTAGGTTCATGTCGAGTGCGCGATGTGTTTCTTCTTGTTGTCACCTAATCCTTTGCAGCAGATACGGTTTGTGGATTGATATGACTTCGTATATCTCACCTTCCTTATTCGAGAGTCCGACTCTGAAGGCGGTTATGAATTTCTCCTTCTCGCAACCACGATGTTTAAGGAGACCTTGTACGCCGCCCAAATGACCAGAAACATCCTCTGGGACGATGAGCGCAACGTAAGGTGAGGAGCCACCCAAACGTTGGCGTCAACCTCTTTTTGCCCACCCATTTCTTTTAATGAACCTCCACAGGCTCATCGGACTCTTCTCGCCCTCATCTTTAGACGAGCATGCGGCGCTTGTACGTGTCAAACGCGCACTGACTAGTTATTTCTCTCTGCTCGCCAACCTCACGCACGCCGAAGCGGATCAACTCGTTCGCGATACGGATCATTTCCCGCGCAGCCGTTCATGTTTCGTTTCTTGCTCATTGCACTGCGCACCCTGCTAAATCCCTCGTTCATGTTGTCCATCCCCGCGTTCATCACGCACATCCCTGGGCGAGGAGCGATCCTCGAGCTCATCACTGACCCCCCCCCCCTGATGCACTCTCGTACCGCGCCTCGAATCTCTACACATTCGGTCTAAGTATGTTTCTAATCCGAGAAAATGCCATCTATATTAGTGTCAGGGCTGGGGAACGTCGACCCAGGGAGACTTAGATACAGACCAGAGCCGATGGAAAGCTGTATAACGTCCGAGTTCGGCTAGTTCGTCATTCAAATTCGAGGGTGGTAAATTCTTCACTTGTTCGCAACAGGAAGAAGGCTCAGCACTTAAACTTCAGGAGCGCAAATATTGAACCAAATCTACGTGTTTGCGATAATTGTTTCTCATCCGAAGCGAGGGTCCGAGGAAGACGAGCATGCGTTCTATTACTTTTCTCCGCGTTGAGTGAATACGCTGCAGTGCAATAAGAGCCATTGACTGTCATCGAACGACGAGTTGGATTTCAGAACGAAAAAGGGTGTACAGGCAGAAGGACTAGAGACTCTGAATATATTGGATGATTCAGGGGTCATGCCGTCAGATTTCCAGAGCATCGCGTAAATTCCTGAGTTCTCCACAGTCTGTGCCAGGACAGAGATGGTCAACAGAGGCATTCCCAAAATCAATAACACAGAAAGAGCCGTCATTGCGGCGGAGGACGTTCCGTGGGACGAAGTCGGCATGTTGAACGTTTACATTATGGAGTTCTGTCAGTGTGTCGTAAACGCGGCGTCTACGGAGAAACATTAGAAGTGAACAAAGGGTAGAATAATATAAATCCTCACCTATCCGCCAAGGGCAACTATATGCGACTGGGTACTGGGCCAGTCGGGATAGTGGGCCACTTGGATAATTTAAGCATTATCATTGCAGAAGGGGGTGGTTTGGCGCTTGTAGGATGAAGTACACCGCCAATCGGCACCCACGTACTGTCCAGCTGGAGCTTCTCTGGTGGATACATATCTGCGTCAGCTGGATACATCCGACTGAAAGATGGATTCCAGCTGAATTCCGAATGGGTCCACAGTGGAGCCACTTCAGGGTCTGGCGGAGGTCCGAAGTCTCACTCGCAAACGACCCCTGCAATTAAATATTGTTGCTTTTGTGGGCTCCTTTTATGGCACCCAGCACTGATGAGAAGGGGTGACGAGAATCATATTAAGCGTCTACGATACATATAGTACTCGATTCAGCCGACCGCAAACGCCCAACACCGCAGCGGCCGCCTTCGTCTTCGAGGTAAGAGAATATAAACCACGGGGCGCTATCGAGGGAGGCCAG